>JASTWL010000277.1:0-245392 GCA_035220575.1 Temnothorax rugatulus | reverse complement strand
TAAAATGTAATAGTATAACGTAATGTAATGTATGTATGTACGTATGTATGTATGTATGTATGTAGGTAGGTATGTATGTAGGTATGTATGTAGGTATGTATATATGTATGTACGTATGTATGGTAACGTAACGTAATGTAATATAAGGTAATGTAACGTATATTATATTGTTGGAAGGGATATTAATATGGAGGCGTAAATTTAAAACTCTATTATATTAAACATTGATTTAACGCGTCTAGAGTCCCTCTAATCAGAGCCTGGCCAAAACTCGTAGTTCAGGATATAAGAGAGAAAGAGAAAGCGATATAGATCCCGGCACGTAGCTCCTCATAGGACGTGATAATTGTAGGTCATAAATTATAGCAGCCTGTCATCGGCGCTCGATTCTATAACATTTGCTGTATGGCTCTTTTTTGAAAAAATTATCAGACGGTATGCGCGACGCAAAAACAAAAATTTGTTTGTCTTCGATACAAAAGTTTAGGTGACGTAAAATATGGTTTTTTTGTGAATTTTTGCGTCGATGCACATCCGTCTGATAACTTTTTACCTACAATTATGCATGTCCTATGAAGAGCTACGTGTCGGGATCTATATCGTACCGGATTTGACCGATACGTTACCGTGGGGACATTATCGAATACCTTTATAACATAGTGTATATACGTATGTATGTAGCATAACGTAAAATTAATACATTTTTAATTAATCTTTACGTACTTTTTTATTCTATTTCCGGAAAAACTTAGAATTATTATAATATAAAATTTTTTCAATTTTTCGGGAAATAATTGACCGAATCTTAAAGAACTGTATATATATAAAACAGGGATAGAATTTCCCGGGGAGTGCCATAAAGCCCCTTGCACAATAGGCAATAGCGATAGAGATAGCGACAGCAATAAGGTTGCCGACAAAGGTATAGCTGGGACTTAAGGTGTATAATTTTTCGTTACCGATCTTTTTGGAAACCGATACAAAAAATTTTTCCAATTTTTCGGGAAATAATTTACCGAATTTTAAAGAATTGTATATAAAACAGGGTAAAATTTCCCGAGGAGTGTCATAAAGTGTATAATTTTTCGGGAAATAATTTATCGAATCTTAAAGACTACTCGACACACTCCTTATGTTTGTTCACAATAAAGATATTGAAACACAAATGAAGTCGTTTTAAGAAAAACGACTTCCGGGCGAAGCCTGGGTAACCAGCTAGTGAGCATATATATGTATGTACGTACGTATGTATGTATGTATGTATGTATGTATTTACATACGCATGTATGTACTAATCCCGTAACCTATCTGCTGGAGGACTATCGCGGAAAATCTATCGCTGGAGCGTTCTAGCTCACGGAGCACGAGTTACATCGCACGACTTACCCGGACAGGTATCTCTCATTGGGGAAAGTACTGAGCAGGAGGGGCGACAAGGTCTACGTGAAATGGCTGGGATTCGATGGATCATACAATTCATGGATACACATGGACAATGTGATTTAATTCATGCAGATCGTTCTTTTAAAACATATGACAAATAAACTATGTAAAAAATATTAAATACAAAATATTAAATATATAAAAATATATAAGACGTATGTAATATATTAAATGTTAGAAATATGAAATACATGTACGATATCTTTATTAATATCCTTTCTTATAATACGTTATCCACTCGAGGACTATTCGTGTTTCAAACATATTAAATGTTAGAAATATGAAATACATGTACGATATCTTTATTAATATCCTTTCTTATAATACACGTTATCCACTCGAGGACTATTCGTGTTTCATGGTGCCATAAACAAATTTTTCCTTGGAAAAGGGGGGTGGTTATTGCGTAGATGTATCTATTTCGCACTATTTTTCACGATGCAGTACACAAAACAAAGAAAGAAATCCAAAACAAAGGAAGAAATGATCTTTCAAGATTCAGTTGGAGTGGGAGAGAGTAAAGGGTATATAACGAGGGATGCGTCAAGCTGCAGTAGTATTTGAGTTGTCCTTAGGTGTGATGTATATACCTGAGTTATTGTTCGACTCGCAAATAGCGTTTGTGTGATATACTTTGATGAATGAACAAAAATATGTTACTTCGATTATCAGTCTGACATCATAAGAGCGTACAAGATAAACTTATAATAATATATAATTTTTAATTGTGGGATAATTATAATAGATATAGCATATAATGGATCGTGTTGATTTCATCTATCAATTTGTGAATGGTGCCACTGCGACAGGATGTTATATTAATAATAGAAGTTTAGCCGAAACAGCTAGAAATATAATTGGAACACCTACCAATTTTCCGAATTATGGAAATTTTTCGAAAACATTAGTCATGGTACGTATTTTCTGATGATATTATTACGTGTGTTATTGTTTAGTAGAATGTAATCTAACTTTTGCACAACTTTCTTGCACAGAGAACTTATGGTTTCGATATCTCGGGATCCCCATGGCAGGATAATTATGTATCACAAAATCATAGGAACAGCCATTATAATTATATTGGTATGTATATATAACATTTGAATTGATTTTAATTAAATAAGATATTGTTGAAGAAGATACGTTTGTGTTCAGAAAGGATTATAATTAAATTTTCTGTTTTGAAGATCTCGAGTTTCACGAAGCTGTATATCCAATCAGAGTGTCTATATATGAAGTATATAATCCTGGATACGTAACTAAAATTTGGGCTCAAGATTCTGATGATCGGTGGTTTTTATTATGGAGTGGGCAGCGTCAGATTGTTCCTGCAACATCGAGGATATTTTCTCCACCATTATCGCATCCATGCAACTTTAAAACCAAAACAATAAGGCTAAAATTTATGTCCAGCGTTTTAAAGTATTCATCACAGCTAGATGCCGTGCAATTGATAGGGACGTCAAAATTAATCTGTCCAAAAGAACCTGAACAGAGTTTAACTAATCTGATAAAACGCATCAACTGCAAGTATCCATGCCATCAGGATATTCACAATTTGACACCTGATCCTAAAAATGCCCACTTGGATATACTCGATCTTCAAAAGAAATTTCTTGAATATTGTAGTATTTGTGAAAGGTATTATAATAATTGACTATATGTAATATTCAATCTTTTTTTATTCTCTTAAGGGAGTATCCCTGTCTAGAATGCTGTTTTGGAGGTGATTTTTAAAAATAGAATAAATTTAAAACTGTTTGAGGTTTCTTTCTGAAATTTTTCACACATATTTATTGTTGTTTTAAAAACAAATTTTATGTCCAGCTCTTCAAAGTATTCTACATGGCTAGATGCTGTGCAATTAATATGGAAAATTTTAACATTTCAAGTATATCCTCATCCATGACAATTAAAATTAATTTGTTTTAATATTTTTCACAGTGATATATCTTCTAAGGATAAGAAATATCACAGGAATCATCATTTGAATAATACAAAGTATAATACGAGAGATGATATCAAACTGCCATCAGTAATTAAGGAGAAGTCACTCTGCAAGAATTTATCAGTACTTCCTGTAAGTATTCGAAATGTATTTGGGGCTAACATATGTAGTTGTAGAGAGTGGTAGTGTATGGTTGGATGTGTGAAATATTAGTCCTCAACAATACCATGTGACTCTCTGCGGATCACGATGGTATGACTCTCCACATGTACATGTTCGCCTATAGCTTATGTCGTCTGACGAGATCGTCGGTGAGAGTAATCGATCGGGGTAAATGAATATTGTTGTCGAATTTGTTTACATACTTAAGTCAGCGTGGTCGAGCGCTCGCGAGAAAACGCGGTTAATTAGTGTAGTGCTATCTTTGGTAGGGGTACACGCGACCACCATATGCAATCTCATGTATTGAAATTTTATTTTTTATCTTTGCAGGATGAAATAATTCTAAAAATATTAAAAAACCTAGATATGAGGTCGTTGAGTCACATGTATGCAGTAAATAAACGTCTCAGAAGAATAACACGGGATCGTAGTCTCTTTAAATTAAAATGTTTAAATTTACGTAATATACAATATAAAAATTCTACTCACATCCATAATATATCTTTTTTTGCACCCACAAGTAAATTTTTAAAACAGTTGGATTTAACATCAAGTGGATTTTCTGTTGCACATTTGTTAAGATTGATAAACAAATTTGGCAGGTTTTTAACTCACCTGCGGTTAAGAGACTGCGACTCTGTTAATAACCTTGTTTTATTTAAAATTTCGAGGATATGTAAAAATTTGAAAGGTAATTAAATTAATTTAATATTATAAATATGAATTGTTAAGATTACGGGTAAATTGGATGTGATACCAATATATGTATATATTATTTTTAGTATTGGATCTCGCTGCATATTGGGGCAACGCATTAACGGACAAAGGTCTCTCGAACATCCGCAACATAAAAGGTTTAGAACATTTAGACCTTAGAATGACATTTAGAACAGCTAAACCTGTTTGTAAAATACTGCAAAAAAACTCGACGAATGCGTGTCTTACTTTGCCCCGGCTGTGTAACAGAAGATCTAGATGCAGACGCAATTACAATGCAGTTAAGAAATTCGTGTCCAGACTTGGAAATTTTAGATATATCGGGAGGTATTATTTCATCGCGAAATATTGATGACCTCTGTGAGTGTAAAAATTTGCGAAAACTGTGTATTTTATGGATGTAAGTTTGTGCTATATTTTTAAATGCATATTATCATATTCTTTATTATTGAAATTTTGATGTTTACGAAATCTACATCTCTTGCAATCATCATGAACAGTTGTTGTTTTTTTTTTTTTTTTTCTTTTGCGATTGAACCCTAGTAACAGTATGGCTTTTGTTACAGGAACGATGGCACACTCTATACAGATTTGTTCCACAGATTGTTTTCTTCCTGTCAACGCTTGGAAGAAATCAATTTGGTGGATCACCATGACGATATCAATGAGCTGACACTGAGTAAAGATGTAAAAGTAGTATACTTGCGGCAATTATCTAGTTCCGCAATTTTCGAGCAGCATCCTAAACTGAAAGCGATTCATGTAATGCATGATCACAATGGTGACTTCTTTGCTCAGATGAAGGAAAAATATCCACATGTGTCTATCTGGAGTCTAATATCCGGTGAATGTCTTGTCTGACTATGTCAAGAGACACGACAGTGTTTCGCGCCAAATACCGTGTATCTTTTCGCGAACAGATTGGAAACTTTCTACTTTATTAATGCCGGGTCGCGTCGCGTATGAAGTATGAAATATTATGTAAAAGAGTTAAATAAATGGATTTTTTTTACGACTGAATGAATGATGTAATTTCTAAAATTAAATATCAGCATAAATATGTGATGCTCCGCGCGGGCTGCGGGGCGAGGGGATCTCGACGGCGAGGGGGGATGACATCGTCGGCGGCGAGGGGTACCATCACACAGATATGAGTACAAAGGCGAGCTTTATAATTATGGTGTCGAAGATTAGGTTATAAAAAATTATATTAATTATTTATAAATTTATCTATCTATTTATCTATTTATTTATCTATTTATTTATCTATTTATTTATCTATCTATTTATCTATTTATTTATCTATTTATTTATCTATTTATTTATCTATTTATTTATCTATTTATTTATCTATTTATTTATTTATTTATTTATCTATTTATTTATCTATTTATGTATCTATTTATTTATCTATTTATTTATCTATTTATTTAATTTATCTATTAATCTATTTAATTATCTTTTTATCTATTTATTTATCTATTTATTTAATATATCTATTAATCTATTTAATTATCTATTTATCTATTTTTAATTTATCCCCTCCCTGCCACCCACCACCCTCTACCACCCCCTGCCACCCACCACCCCCTGCTACCCTCCCCCCCCCCCTCGAGGAGAGACTCGGTGGTTGTGAAGGGGATCGGATCGGTTTGTGGAGGGGAAGATCGGAGGACGTGGAAGAGGGTGACAGGGAGGAGTTCAAGGGAGGAGGTGATATGGAGAATGTGAAGAGGGTGGAAAGGAGGTGGAGGTAATGGAGGCGAGGAAGGAGATAGAGCTGGACGAGAGAAATCGGCGGGCGAAAAGGAGCACGAAGAGAGAGGTTAGGATGGATGGAAAACGGATGGCCCCGGAGCGAGAGGGAGAGGAGGTGAAAGGTGCAGAGGGGATAGGAGAGGAGGGCGGGAGAAGCAGGTAGTAGACAGCCGTGGTGGAGGAGTAGAGGAGCGAGGAGAAGGAGGACAAGATCGTAGACAAGGGTATAGGAGAATCGGTAAGGTAGAGGAGGAAAGTACCGACGGAGAGGGCGCGAAAAGGGACTGGTTGGTAGGAACCGGCGGCGGAGGGGATGGCACGAGAGACGAGAGCGGCAGGAAGGAGTGAGGCGGGCACGCAGTTTGGCAAAAGGGAAAAGGTAGGTTGGCAGCCCCGGGTGGAGGCGAGGAGATGGCACAAGATGCGAGAGCGGTAGAAAGGAGAAAGGCGAATGCGCAAGCATCGCAACGGGTACCGGTGGACAAGCGGCGAGATCGAGGGATCGAAGGAAGGAATCGATGGAGCGAGGGGAACAGGAAGCAAAGGCGCGTGGCAGCGGTAGAGAAGGAAGGTCTTGAGTAGAAGCGAACGGCAGCGAAAAAGTAGTGATAATAGCGGAAAGAAGTGTTCTGAGGTTAAAGGTATAGGTAAAGGTGAAGGAGGTAAGCACGGTAGAACAGAGAGAGAGAGGGGGGGGGGCGTGAAAGAAAAGTAGAGATAAGGGAGAGAAGAGTAATTAATCGTACGTGTTTTGCAGATAACCTAGGAAAGATGGAAGTCAGAGGAAAGTGTGTATTGGAGAAGGAGGTGATGGAAGGGATGGTGAGGGAGCAGATGTGGGAGATAATGAGAGAGGTCAAGGAGGGCATAAAGAGAAGAGATGACGAAATAAAGGACCAGAGAGAGGAGATTGAAAGCCTGAAAAAAAAGGTGGTTAGGCTGGAGCAGGCCGCGGGAGAAAGAAAGAGAGACGATGGAGAGGAGAGTCGTGGTAAGTTGGAAGGGAAGAAATGGTGGGCGGAGGATTACGAGAGAAGCGAGGAGGGAAAAAGGAGGAGGGACGACAGTGAGGAGAGTAGAGGTAAAACAGGGAGGAGGAAATGGTGGGCAGACGACGATGAAAAGGATGAAGACGAGATAAGGAGGAGGAACATAATCATAAGGATTGAGAAGGAGAGGTGGGGAGGAAATGAGACAAATAGGGAGAAAGTGGAGGAGCTATTTTCCGAAAGATTGAAGGTGAAGGTTGAGATAAGGGAGGTGATTGTGGTGGGGCAGAGAGGGAATCGGATGACGATCCTAGTGAAGTTAGGAAAAGAGGAGGACAAGAGAAGGGTCATGGAAGCATGGGGAAAGGCAGGGAACAGGGTAAGGGTGAAGATGGATGATGATAGGTCAGTAGAGAGGAGGGCAAAGGAAAGAGAGGAGAAAGCAAGGAGAGTAGAAAGGAGAATGGAGGAAATCAGGAGCATGAGGCCGACAATGGAGGAGGAGATCACCAAGGAGATGGAGGAGAAGCTCCTGATGGAGTCGGATGAGGAGGAGAAAGAGGTGAAGAAGAAGCAGTAGGCACAAAGGAAAGAGCAGAGAAAGGAAGGAGGGAGGAGGAGGGGAACAGATCCGGAGGAGGAAGAGGGGATAAGTATGGGGACAGAAAGGGAGGGTAAGAGGTGAAGTAAGAGGGAGGTGTTTGGTTTTGTGATTGCAGAGCGAAGTGGAACGAGAGGGAGAGAAAAAGTGGAGAGCCGGAGGAAGGAGAGTCTGAAGGAAGGAGAAAGAGCAGCAGTAGAGAGAAGGACGGCGGAGAGATGGTGAAGGCAGGGGATGGGGAGAAGGAAGGCCGGATGGAAGACGGGGGGAGGGGGTTTAATGTTAATGTAAATGTAAGACCGTTCAATGGTCAGGTCGGGTTGAGGGAATTGTAATGTTGTGTACAGGGTTGGGTACGTCCCTTTAAAACGCCCTTTAAGGCTTCTTGGGGCAAATAAAGTACTTTTCTAATCTAATCTAAATCTAATCTATTTAATTATCTATTTATTTTTTAATTTATCTATTTATTAATCTATTTAATTATCTATTTATCTATTTATTTTTTAATTTATCTATTTATTAATCTATTTAATTATCTATTTATCTATTTTTTATTTATCCCCTCCCTGCCACCCACCACCCCCTACCACCCCCTGCCACCCACCACCCCCTGCCACCCCTGCCACCCACCACTCCCTGCCACCCACCACCCCCTGCTACCCCCCCCCCCTCCACGCCGTCATCCCCCTCCACGCCGATGACGTCATCACCCCATCAAAAGTGAAATAGAACTCCCATAGTCTATCTACTAAGATCAGATATTAAATCATAAATAACTTGAATTTATAGAAAAACGGTAATCTTTAGTAAGCATTAACTCGAAGGACCATGTGAATTAAAATTGGATTGTATTTATAAGAAGTAACTATTATTTTGGTGTTCTGTTTAAAGAAGCATGTATCAGAATATATCTAAATATATACAGGCATTAAAATTATGCAATTATCAGAGCATGCACAATATATTGAATATCATATCAGATCATGCACAAGATTTCAAATATCACATCAGAGCATGCATAACATGTTTATGATTAACGCAGATAATCTCTGAATATTCTAATTAATCTTTTTTGGTTAATTATACCAATATCAATGAAGTTTGACAATGTTGTGGCTCGACGCGTTAAACAGATATTAAACTTAAATTCTGATTACAATGAGAATCTCATCAAGTTGAGAACCGACAAACGTTTGTTACAATGAAAAAGCGCGTCAATGTTTAAACTTGCGTAAAATACAATGAAAGGAACGTCTTATTTCAGTTAGCGTAGTTTACAATGAAAAGAACGTCTTGTTCTTGCAAGGTCTTTCTAAATCAATGCCATGGAGCTCGAATCTTGGTCGATTGAGCGATGTATGTTTCTGAAACCAAGAGAGTTACGTCACAAACTCTTCTCGGGTTTCATTGAAACTCTACTAAATACCTGTGTTTATGATCGAACTGAACAAACAGAGAGAAGATCTCTCGTGATTTCTGGCGTCATGTCGGCATCAGAAATTGGCTGAATGATGTCATGTCGGCATCAGAATCTGGCTGAATGATGTCATGTCGGCATCATTCCTTTCTCACAATATTTCCTATGGATGGCTGGCGAGAGTGCTCCGTCGTTGTATCGAGGAGCTCATCAATGGCCGGAACTATTCGTAGTCGTTATGCGATGAAGATCTCTTTTCGTTAATTCTCGCTGGAATTCGCCGTCCAAAACCCAGGAATAGATGACTCGAGAGCGCAAAGCAGTTATTGATACGACTCTTTACAAGTAATCACTTACTCCAAGCTATTCAATATATATTACAAACTGTAAGAGCACGTAATTCAAAACGTGTTGCTAGCTCGAACTCAAGAGACAGAATGGCCGAAACCGAAACGCAGAGAGACGATCGTCACTTCGTCTTCTTTGTCGCGAGAATCGGAAGTCGGAAGTGCGCCCTTTGACGACAACAACAAGTGCCGCTTGTTTCTGACGACACGAGTCGTTGTATACTAGATTTATCGACCGACCACAGTATAACCAGTAGTCCGACTCTCTGTCGGCACTTTGATCTATCGGTTCCCGATTCGCCGCCATTATTATGGAAGCGCCAACGGCGTATCAACGGTTAAAGGGCCCCGGGTTGTCATTCTTGTGCTTATTTTGTTGCTTCTAAACTGCTATTTTGCTGACATGTCACCGGCCTGCAACACTTAGCGTGACTTAGCGTTTCGTTCGTCGCGTGGTCGACTTCTTCTTCTTCTTAAGTTTTTGGCTCCTGCCTCTAATACGAGGACAATACGGCCAGCATTTTCCACTGTTTGATTACTAAGTCTGGTGTGTTGTTGCGTAGCGAGGTCTTAATGGCAATTACAATGCAGACAGTATCAGTCGCAGTTCTTTAAAAAATTTCCCGTTCGGGCAAAACACGTCCGAACTCATTCGAGCACACCAACCGACTCTACATTACTGCGCGTCACACTGATTAACGAATTTATTGTTATCTCATCGTCAAACGTCAAACGTATGATTGCAACCACGTATAAACTGTGGCGCCTCGGCGGGGTCACACCGACGTTGAACTACCACGCATACAAAAATCCTCTGATTGGTCGCTTCCAACAAAATGTCGATGCGCAGATCGGATCGGCGCGGAACCAAAACAATTGACAGAGTCGGACTACTGGTTATACTGTTGACCGACCTTGATGTCGGTATGGTAGCTCTCTGCCTCTCCTCGCGATCGTACTTTACGCGGTTATTTTAAACACATTTTAAATGACGGAAAAAAATCGCCGGCGCAACATAAAAGAAAACGATGAAATCGAGGGTTTTCGGGATCCGAGTCTGGAACTTTGACGGCGCGTGCAAGCTAAACGACTGACTTGACGATAAATGTTGTTCAGATCATTATTGTAGATAATTTTACGCTCTACAAAAAAGGTACGTATAATTAGTTACCCTATCTTACTTAGTTTTCGAGATATTTGAGAAAAAATTTAAAAAATTGTGTTTTTTGTTGATAATATTGTTAATAACTTTTTATTCCGCGTTAATTTTGTGAAGCAAAATAAATCCCACTTATATATAGCACCTCAAATCAAAGCGATTTATGGTGGTTGCAACCTGGGAAGATTAATTGGACGATTCGATGTCTAATATGACTGGCCTATATAATATCAAAAGAATTCTTGTACAGAGACTCGTTGTAACGCGCACGCTCGCGCACTGACCGACGACTACTACCCGTCGCCTCACCTACGCTTTCGGCGGCAGCGATCACGCAGTACTGCCACCTTAAGTCTAGAACCTTTTTAACAATCAGGCTATTTATAATTCTATTATATTCTTCAGTCTTTTCTACCCCTATTTCATATGTAGTTCTTTAAGATTTGGTTGATTAGACCCAGCTTTATACGCGATTAAAGATCCATATATGGACCATGTAGCCTGAATTCCCAAAGTCAACATCGATTTGACATTGTGTCGATTGTAAAACCCCACTTGTGCTACTAAGCTAACCCTCTATCAATTCATGAAAAAATTAAATTTAAAATTAAAAACTGTGCAAATTAGAAACTTGCACATTGCTTCCTCATCATTACAGATCGCTACCATTACTCCTATTTTATTTCGCTCATAAAGCTTCCTCTATAAGAAAGCCAAACTAATAAATACTAATAATAATTATACATCAAATAAAATACAAGCTTCCTCATAAGAGGAGCTTTGTGAGCAAAATAAAATAGGAGCAATGGTAGCGATCTGTAATGATGAGGAAGCAATGTGCAAGTTTCTAAATTTTTTTGGAAAAAATGCTAAATTTTCGAATTTAAGTATTTAATAATCAAAGATGGGATTAAATTTAATTAAAAAATATATTTTAATCGTATTAAGAAATACACATCTACAAATAATTCTCGTATTTTTCAGTATATCGATCTTCATGTACATATAATATGATACAACTTTTTATATCTTAAAATAATTATAAAAACTATCTTAAAGAGAGGATTTCTCAAATTAGGGTAAAAACTTTCATTTACATACGTAAATATCTTTACATAATACTTCATTTGGTCAATGATGATGTCCAGTTGTAATCAAAGCAGGTAAGAATGATCCTATTACTAAGAATAATATTTCTTTAACTTTAAGTCCAGTCGTAGAGAGCGTCGTACCCTCGCCGCTTGGCACATGCGAATAATTACTGCTTCGTGTCATCAATTCTGGCAAAACATGTACAGTGGCTACATAAAGGAATGTTCCAGCACTGAACAACATAGCCAAACCAGTTGCGTTGACACTGCTCAGCGTTTCTTTTCCTTCCTGAAGCGATACAAAAGTTATAATTAATATTCATAATTCAAAAATTATTCTCTATAGTACAAGAAATGATAATAAAAGAATTATAAATTATCAGTTATAATAATTAATTATAATAATTAATAATTATTATAAATAATTGAAAATGTAAAATTTTGTATAATAAATCAATATTTTTGAAACACTATATATATATAAATATATACAGGGTGCTAAAAAAGCATTCAGCATTCATATGGTAGATAGTACACATAGTACTGAGAGTAAGAAAGTCTTAGTAAACATAGATTGAAAAAAAGGTAAAAACTAATGGTCGAATCGTCACGATGATTATTTGCCAATTGTAGTCAGATGAAATGAAAGAATTGTTTATTATATTGTTGGCGATTTACGAATGTACTTTAGGTTTAATTATACACCGCGACTTAAATATCGGTGTCTCCATCTTATTATTGTTTAGTGTGTTATTGCGATAAATATTACCACATGCCTCAGTGGTCGAATTGGTACGACGCCCTACACGGAATGAGGGAGGTTCCAGGTTCGAACTCTGGCTAAGGTAATATTTTTCGCAATAAAAATAATTTAATTTAATTTAAATTATTTAAAAATGAGATGCTTATATATATAAGTATCAAAGATTATTAACGTCTTGACGATTAATCGGACCAAAACCAATGGTCGAATCGTCACGATGATTATTTGCCAATTGTAGTCAGATGAAATGAAAGAATTATAGATTGAAAACTAAATCATTTCAGAGATATAAACAATTTTATATATTACTAACATGACTGTCTTTTATATGTCACATATAAAAGTTTACCTCGATATTTACAAACCGCGTTCTGAATGTCCTCATTCAATTTCCATACATACTTTAAAAAGATTTCACCAGCAATCGATCAGTCCATCATTACCATACTACCAGCGATTGTAGATCTATTTGGTGATTACGCAGTTACGAAGTATCGTGTTGAAAATGTCAACGCATACTCAAATCAAAAGAAATGATTAATGCAGATATACATTTTATGTATGGTAATGGAAATGCTGCTGCTGCGCAACGTCTTTACGCAAAAAAATTTCCTAATCAAAGAGTTCCCTCACATACATTTTTTTTATCTTTACCCATGTCTTTGTAAATCAGGTTTATTTGGAACTCGCCATCGGGACTCCGGAAGGCCTAGATCTGTATTGTCATAGAACACTTAGGACCGAGATTTGCATTTTAAGGGCAGGAAAATTCCAAAACCAATGTAAGGACATCCAATGCCATATAAGTTAGTGCTCCTCTTGTCTGAAAAACACTTCATGAGCAGTTACTTTATCCATACCATATCCAACGAGTGCAAATATTCATTCCATCGGACTAAGCAAGAGTACAATATTCGGTAATTATTCATTTTAGGGGAAGCACCTCCCCCCGGAGGGAGGTGCTTCCCCTAAAATGGGGAGTCAAGGTTAGCGGTAGCCCTTCCCCCGCCTACATGTGTACTGTCTATGCACACATATCAGCAAATTACTTTCTTTAGCACTGACACAAACTTGTAATTTCTCAAACTTTTTTTGCTCACAACTTTTAAATTAGTAATAACTGACAATTAAGATGTAAGGAAAAATTACTCAGGATTATGTCCTAGACAACATATGTCAAGGCCATTAAAATCGGTGAGGTCGCCCTTAATCTCATTGTACGATTCGGGTTTTCAACTTCCACCGAGGTCCATCTCCACTCACCTCTGCTTGCGGTAGCCTCTCCCCCGCCTATATGTGTACTGTCTATACACGTATATCAATAAATTACTTCTCTTAACACTGACACGAACTGTTATATTTCTCAAACTTTTTTTGTTCATAACTCATAAATAAGCAATAAGCGACGATTAAGTTATAAGGAAAAGTTACTCAAAGTCATATCCTTGACAACATATGTCAAGGTCATCGGAGGTGCTTCCCCTAAAGTGAATAATTACTCAATATTCGCAGTGGCTACTCGGAAAATGTACATTAAATCCGTAATTTGCATTTACTGATAAAACAGCAAAATGGAATTACAAAGGAGGATGTTAAAAAAGTCCGAATTTGGCCCCAGCGGAACTTTAGTTGACCGTAAAAAATTGTTGTTTGGGATCCACAAAAGACCATAAACAAGAAGAAACAATCTTACATCTCAGAAATGCGGGGATTGATTTTACATCGAAATTCCTTGTGAAAACGAAATATTCGGATACTACACTAAAATTTCTCATGAATTGGATGCGAAGGTTTCTTTTATTATAATTGGTATCAAAAGGTTTTTGAAGTCTCTGATTCTGGTCACGAATCTATTATCCAAATGGCAAAATATAGAAATGGCGAATAAAAAATGGCATTCTTGACATTACGCAGTTTTGTAAGTAGGATTGCATCATTCAAATATTTTATCAAAATGAGTCTGAGCGGGCTTTTTCAGACATGCTGATTACGAATCCATTAATTAAATGAAAAAATCTAACATGGCGAGTTCAAGATGGCCGATCCAAAATGTTTGTATTGCCAGAATAAAATCAGGTAATTCACTTATTTTATAGAGCACTTGACATTCAACGCTTTCAATTATTATATGTAATAAAACTCAATATATGTAATGAAACTCAATAACAAAAACAATTTTAAAAAATTATCGACAGAAGCATTTCAAGTTAACATTTCAAGTTGCTCGGCCGCAGTGAGCAGCAGCATGTGGACAGTGACTATATTCACTGCTCGGCCATAGCGAGCAGTATAATGGACAGTGACTATAGTCACTCTCCGTACTGAAAGGATTAATATCAATTATAATAAAAAAAAACCTTCGCAATGTATCCAATTCATGAAAAATTTTAGCGTGGTATCGGAATATTTGGTTTTCACAAGAAAATTCGATGTAAAATCAATGTTCCCCGCATTTCTAGGATGTAAGACTGTTTTTTCTTGTTCATGTGGGTCCAAACAACAACTTTTTATGGTCAACTAAAGTTCCGCAAAATTCGGACTTTTTTAACATCCTCCTTTCCATAGTAATCATGTATGGGCATTAGAAAATCCTCGTGCATTTATTCAAACAAACCACCAAAACCGTTTTTCGTTAAATATTTGAATGGGCATTATAAAAGACCAATTTAAATCTATTGAATTTTTTTTATGGGAATATTTGAAAACTATAGTTTATTCTTCGGCGATAAATGATTTGGAAGTGAACGTCCAGGGTGCTTGTCAAATAATCCGACATAAACCTGGAATTTTCAAGAGAGTTCGCGACGCTGTAAGAAGAAGATGCCAAGCGTGGATTGAAATGGAATAAGAACATATAAAACACCTGTAAAAAATCGCTACTAAGTCAGTCATGGTAGTAATGCAAAATTGTTTATATTTCTGAAATGATTGAGTTTTCGATCCATCGAGACGAAAAACGTGAACGAGAGTATTGACCAACGGTCAGACACCTCACGTGTAACGTGCAGGAAAGCCAAGAGGACAGAAGGAAAAGAGAACAACGGGAGCAGAAGAAGTCAATGTATGTGTGGTTTCACAATCAGTGTATATTTCAGGCGAAACTGTGTACATACAGCGTGGAAACCGCGGAACTGCGTAACCAACGAAACGCGACAACGACAGAACGCGACTTAAGATAATTAATGCGACTTAAAACTACGACGCGGAACTTCAGACTGCTGACGTGACACGATATGACTGGCTACGACTAGCGACCGACGACAAACACGAAACCGGCGGGCGAACAACGACCGACGCGCAAGAACGACGCGCGAAACATCATGCACTTACTCGCACGCCACTCTCGACCAATCAGAACGCGCGTATTACTAGCGGCACTACATCGTGGAGATACCTGCGCTCTCACGCGAGTAATCCTAGGCGAATTAACTGCTGCGCACGCAACATATACATGATCGCAAGGTCGGTATGGAAAATAACCACAGACATTTATATATTACTGGGCTGCTAACTTCTTATGTATAAGGGTCTAGTAATCCTTATGTACAAAATGAGCATATAAAAGCATCCTTTCCGCGCATGCGCCTTGATGCGTATATACTATCTCAAGAAGCGCCAATGCGCGTATTGAGATCTGACATTCGTCGCCATGACATCTGGTGGTCGAAAGTGAAAACACTCAGGGCTCACAGATCTCGTGGCATTATACAGGCTTGACGTGAGGTCGTACTGGCTTTGCGTTGTATTTTTATTAATATGGATGAATTTTCTCCGCGTTGTAAATCTACGAGCAGAATTAAGTGTTTAATTCGCGGTTGTGGAAGTAAGTTGATAGTAATTTAAATGTTCGACTTCATCGCTTTTCCAAGCCCAAAGAGTGCATCGTACATGTCAAAAATTATTTTGGCAATTTGGAGAAAATTGATCGTTTCAAAGCCTGGAAAAATGCATTGAAAATGGAGAAAGTTGACCCCTTATATGAGAGTGTGTTTACTGCATTTCAAGAAAGAGGATTATATACTACCAGGTAAGTTAATTTTTGACAGGAAAAATTAGTTTGAGATTTTGTTTAACCTAAAGCATCGTGAATGTGTAAATACATTTTCAATAATAATTAACGGTGAATAATTTGATGATAGATGTTGTTGCAAAAACAAGACTCTTGAAGAAAACTGCTGTGAGAAGTTTGTAAACACAGAGCTGTAAAGCTCACAACATCACTTCTCATGTTTTGTTCATTTATTCCACATTTAATTATATGTCCTGCTTTTAAAACTCTTTCGCCTTCAATAAACTTTCTCTGGGCATGATTTGCACCAGCCCAATCACAAATATTTTCCATGGATATTAACATTTTAATAACAGACTATAACACAGCATTTGAAGCCCACCAAAACTGTGAGCCGATCGGCGCCATATTGGTTAAGCCCCGCTTCCATGTCAGATCCCAATAACGTGCTTTTAATGCGCGTACAATTGAATTGGCTTCAAAACCACATTAAGGCTGCGTTCGGAAACGCTGCCTGTGGGTAAACTCAGGTGAGTAGTGGTGGGGGTAGGGTGTACCCCGGGTGTAAGTAGTTTCCGAACGGCAAATAAGTAATAAGACATGGCGGACGAAAGGCAATCCCGAAAAAACATTATTGTATCCTGTGCCATGACTGCTGGACAAGAAATAATCAGAATAGCTTTAGATAGTTTATATCCAAATAGTAATGATGAGCCGTTGAGTGCTGCTGAATGCTTCTACAGCTTCTACTTCCTTAATAAAATTAGTGGTGCAATCACCACACACAAATAGCGATGACATGATATATTTTTTTATTTAAAATTATCGGTTATTACTTTACAAAAGGAGTGTAAAATATATCGATTGCTTAAGCAACTGTTAAGATATATCTATTACATAAGATGAATGATTAATTAATATAAATAATAGAAAAACAATCGTAATTAGCGTCAAGATATTATTTAATGTAGATAAAATCTAATAATAAATTAGGCGGTAGGCAATAGAATATAATTAACCCTAGAAGGACTTTTTCGGGTCTGAGAGATTCAGCCAAATTTTCGAAAACTGGCATCGCGGGCTTATTAACACTATAAAGATGGCCCTATGGCGTAAAAAAAACTTTGGTACTTTCCCTACCATTTGCCGCTAGGGGGACCCTGCGTAGTCGCTACGAAACAGTGCGAACATAAGTAGCACCGAGTCTCAAAGACCCAAGTGTGTACGACTCGGTCGAAATTCCAAAGTAAATATATGCCACTTTTTTGCTGGTTTGGTACAAAATAAGTAGTATTGAATAAATATTAACGTTTTTGTTAGTTTTTCGATATTAACAATTATTTATTGGTTTATAAGTATGACTTTTTTAAAATATGACAAACAATAGTATAAGAACGTATATAAATCAAGTATAAGGTACAACTTATCGAATATCAGTTGTATCGGATTCCACGCTTATACTTAATAAAGTGGCACACAATTTTGAATCGATATATTTATGGTTTTATAGCATTTTACATCCCTTCATGATTTTTAAATATATCTGAACAGATCTGGATACATTCGGTAAATAATTATATCTCGGCAGATCAAATTATATCTGGTCAGATCTGGTTATATCTGTTCAGATCTGGCCAGATAGAGACAATTTGCAGATCAAATTATATCTGGCCAGATCTGATGAACCAGATCTGGTCATATCTCGGCAGATCTAATTCTTTTTTCCCGGGATATTAGAATCTAATATCGGCAAGAAATGCACTTTTCGACAGATTTTCAGCTGGCTCCGCCCAACGCTATCCTTCTTACTTCGTCATCCCGCGCGGTCTACGAGCCGCTGGAGGCTCAAGCGCGTATAATTTGTAAACAATAGTTTTTCATGTCACCTATGAGGTACTATTGTTGGTACGTTTTTTTCTTTTTAAGTGGTATCCCCAGTAGGCCTAGTCCACTGATGACTGAAACGACCCTTTAACTAATTGAACAGAAGCAGAATTCAATAATTAATGAAATAAAGAAAATTCAGGCTAACTTTCGGGATCTTTTACAGGCGAGGACGGAAACATCGATCTGCATATTGCATGTCGGTAATCGATTGACATCGGCAACGATTCTTCACCCCGTTTTAGGCGGCTTGCTACGTGCAATATGCAGATCAATGTTCCCGCTCTCGCTTGTAAAAGATCTCGAAATCCGGCCTGAATTTTTTTTATTTCAATAATTATTGAATTCTGCTTCTATTCAATTAGTTAAAGGGTCGTTTCATGCAGTGAATTAGGCCTACTAGAGATACCATTTAAAAAAAGGATGTGTCAACATTAGTACCTCATAGGTGACATGGAAAGCTATTGTTTACAAATTATACGCGCCTGAGCCTCGAGCAGCTTGTAGACTGCGCGCGGGACGACAAGGTAAGCGGGATAGCGCTAGGCGGAGCCAGCTGAAAATCGGCCGAGTTCTGGATTAGATCCTAGATATGATACAAGATATATTTCAAATAAGGATCAGTTGAGCATTAAAAAAAAAAACAAATTTTAAAAAATGTTATTACTGATAAAAAAAAACATCAACTTTACTTTTCTACATAGTCATTGCTTTTTCCAAACATAAACCACTTCTTGTGAGGTACTATTTTATATCTATTGCGTAGAAATAGCGCTTGGAAGTTTAACCAATTCAATACCGCTGCTTTTAATTTCTATTATTTTTGAACCGCTGAAAACTAGCTTCTTAAGATAAAGGAAAATATGGGATATGTTGGAAAATGTTTTTTTTTTGCAATAATACAAAATGTATCACACTGCACCCTTATGGAAAAATACACTCAACTTTTGGTGTTAACCGTTAAAAAAACACCAAAGAAAAACCCTTAAAGTTGGGTGTGATTTCGGACCGCCAATTGAAGGTTAACCATCATTTGAAGGTTAACCTTCAATTGGTGATCCAAAAATCACACCTAACTTTAAGGGTTTTTCTTTGGTGTTTTTTTAACGGTTAAACACCAACAGTTGAGTGTATTTTTCCGTAAGGGTACAGCGCGGTCACCCATCCGAGTCAGTACCGCACCTAACATCGCTTGACATCGATGATCGAACGGACTAGTGGCGATCCTTTGATTATGACGCTTCCTTGTTGCTTATACTCCTATATAACATATCTTTATAGCGTTCAAAAATCGTGTGTTGATAATAACTGGTAGATATTAAAAATAATAATGCAATTACAATTAATGTACAATAATTATTAATATAAAATTCGTATATTTAACATAATATAATATTAATATAATAACGTTAACAGCATGCATGAGAACGCCTAAAGACGCTACCTGACAAAATAAAGAATTTATTTAATGAATTAAAAAATAATTAAGAATCAAATTTAAAGAAACATAAATCTAAAAAAAAATCTATTCTTTATGTATGTGTGTGCATATATGTTCACGGAGTAAATTATAGTACTATATCATCAATACTCGATTAATAATAATAATAAGGGCCGTCAATTGACACTTAACAAAGATTAACACAATAACATTTAAACGACACCCAACGATAAAGGGATCATGGCGACACTGATTAAATCGACATAGAACATTAAAGGTTAACACCCTGTTAACACCAAACTAACATCCAACGATGAGGATCAATCTCCAACCTACACTAAACATTAAGGCTTAATCCCCAACCTACACTTATCATTGAAAATAAACTCCCAATATACACTCATCATTGAGGATTAAACCCACAACTTACCTAAACCTAATGGTCAACACTCAATCTACACCTAAATTTAAGAGTTGACACTTAACTTTGATGGCAAACACTAAACTTACGCCCAAATTTGAGTGTCAACTCGCGTAAGTTTAGTGTTAACACTTAACATTGGGTGTTAACCATCGAAGTGTTGAGTGTACTTTTTCATAAGGGCACAGGGCAAAAAAATTCAATATTTTAACAATATATAGAAATTTTTCGAGTACTATCGAGTACTTCGAGTACTAGCTTCAAGTTACAGAATTAAGTTGGTGGAGGAGGAAAGAATAGTGGGGGTGGGAGAGAGGATCATGACGGGCAAGGTGAGGGTGGGGGAGGAGAGATGGAGGATAGTGGGAGTCTACACAGAGGAGGGCATGGAGAAGGCGCTAAGGGGGCTGGAGCGGTGGGTGGAGGACAGAGAGGCAAGAGTTAGAGTGTTAATAGGGGGGACTTTAACGCGAGGACAGGGGAGGAAGGGGGGAGCTGGAAGGTGAGGAGGGAGAGAAAGGGAGAGGGGGAAGGAAAGAGACGGTCAAAGGACTGGATTATAAATAGGAAGGATAGGCTAATGTTGGACTTCCTGGGGGAAAGAGGGTGGTGCAACTTCAACGGGAACACAAGGAACGAAGAGGGAGAGTTCACATATACCGGGGGAAGGGGATGAACAGTGATAGATTATGTAATAGAGGAGGGAGAGGTAAAGGATAGAGTGGAAAGGATGAGGGTAGGGGACAGGGTGGACTCTGACCATCAACCGGTAGAGGTATGGCTAAAAGGGGAGCGGGTAAGAGGGAAAGGGGGCAAAGAAGGAGAAAGGATTTGGAGGGGTGTATGGAGCGAAGAAAGGAGAAATAGATTCAGGCAGAAACTGGACGGGGTAGAGTTATGGGAGGGGGGCTGGAAGAGGAATGGGAGGAGATGGAGGGGAGGTTGAAGGGGGCAATGAAAGAGACAAAGGAGGAGTTAAATAAGGAGGAAAAGAGGAAAGTGGGCTGGTGGGATGAGGAATGTCTAGAGAAAGAGGGAGGCAAGAAGGGAACTGAGGAAGTGGAGAAGGAAGGGAGGGAAGGGGGAGGAATATAAAAGGATGAAGCAAGAGTTCAGAGAGATGTGCAAGAGGAAAAAGGAGGAGAATGACAGGTGAGAAAAAAGGGCGGCGGAAGTAAGTAGGGAAAGTGAAGTGTGGGAAATAGTTAATAGGGAGAGAAAAAAGAGGAGGAAAGTGACGGAAGGGATAGAGATGGCGGAGTGGAAAGAGCATTTTATGAGGTTACTTTGGGGGGGTAGAAGGCAGGGTCGTCAAAGGAGGGAGCGAAATGAGGCGGGAGGGAGAGGGAGGTGAGGAGGAAATAAGTAAGGAGGAAGTGAGAAGGGTCGTAAAGAAATTGAAGGAGGGAAAGGCGGCAGGGGTAGACGGTATTCCGAGCGAGGTGTGGAAACACGGGGGGGAAGAGTTGGAGGAGTGGGTGAGAGGGTTTTGCAACAAAGTCTGGAAGGGAGGAGGGTGGCTGGAGAGCTGGAAGAAGTGGGTGATTGTGCCCATAGCGAAGAAGGGGGAAGGGAGAGGGTAAAAGACTATAGGGGGGTTACCCTGTTATCCACCTTATACAAGGTGTACGTGGCGGTGTTAGCAGAAAGACTAAGGGAGGAAGTAGAACACAAGGGAATCATCCCGCCGAATCAAACAGGATTCAGGAAGGGGATGGGGACAGTGGACAACGTTTATGTGCTTAACTACCTAGTGAATAGACAACTGGGAAGGAAGGGGGGAAAGGTGGTGGCGTTGTTTATGGATTTAAAGGCGACTTTTGACTCGGTAGATAGGGAGGTGTTGATTGAGGCGCTGAGGGAGAGGAGGGTTAGGGAGGGTCTGGTTGAGAGGATAGAGGAAATGTTGAGAAAGACGAGAAGTAGGATTAGAGTGGGAAAGGAGCTGGGTGAGAGCTTTTGGACAGCAAGAGGGGTAAGGCAGGGGTGTCCGCTGAGCCCGCTACTCTTCATTATATTATTGGCTGACTCGGAGGAAGAGATGAAGAGGGTCAAGTGGGGTGGGATTAGGCTGGGAGAAGGAAGAGTGTATGACTTGGAGTATGCGGATGACATGGTGCTGCTGGCGGAGGGGGAGGATGAAATGAGAAGTATGATGGAGAGGCTGGAGAGGTATTTGGATAAGAAGAGTTTGGAACTTAACGCGGAGAAAACCAAGATTATGAGATTTAGAAAAGGAGGGAGAAGGATGGTGAAAAGGGATTGGCGGTGAAAAGGAAGAAAAGTGGAGGAGGCGAAGGAGTTCCGATACCTAGGGTATACGCTACAAAGGAATGGATGGCAAGAGGCGCACGTAAAAGAAAGAGTTAGGAAGGCGGCGGCGGTAATGGGGCAAGTGTGGGGGATAGGGAAGAGAAGGTTTGGGAAGGATTGGGGGAGAAGGCTTTGGCTATTTGACAAGCTGGTTTGGACGGTAATGGAGTACGGGGTGGAAATATGGGGATGGGAAGAGAGAGGGGATGGAGAGACTAGAAGAAAGATATTTGAGATGGATGTTGGGAGTAGATAGGAGGACGCCGGGGTACTTGGTGAGGGAGGAGTTACAGAGAGAAAAATTAAGAGGTAGAGCGGGCAGGAGGGCGTGGGGTTTTGAAAGGGGGGGGGTCCTACCGAAACCTTAAAATGCGTATCATTTATTCATTATATTTTATTTTGTATGAAAACGTGGCACCTCGCTGATGCACCGCGCTTCGGGACCAGGATTGCGGAAGTCGACGACGAGGGCGAGACTCACGGCAAGGGACGGAGCGGCGCGAGGATATCGCGAGACTCGAGGAGTCCGACCGCGGGGCGCGGGGCGGACACGCACGGCGCAGCTGATCGGCGAGAGGCCGACAGGGCCGCGATAAGGCCTTTCTCCCCCGAGAACTACCTCTAAACGAACCCGGGACATCCGAGCGGACCCGGGACGCCTGGCCAGTGTTCCCTCGGTTCGCGAGGAGACCTTCGGACGAAGGGAGTCGAGCCCGAACACGATGGACATCGGGCGGAAAAATCTACGGCACCAAGGACGCCTAGGGAGCGCAAAGAACCCCCACAGGATGCCTGCGACCGCGCGCGTGATCCGCGACGCGCTCAGCCCCGATTGATCGCGACACCGCGCCTGATTACCGCGCAACCTCCAGGGAGGGCCGCGCTTTCGATTCCACATCGAGCGAATCTCCTGGTTCGCCCGCCGACTCAAGCAGACGTCTCGCGAATAAAGTCGGGCTGTTCTTCCGAAAACGTCCATGCTCCGATTTAGGTTAGAAACTTTGTGAATAGGTTCCTTTTAGATAAAAAAAAACATACCAAAAGGATTTTCTGCGACTCCAAAGTTTAGCAACTTTTTTAACATTTTTAACTTGTTGCCTCCACGCATACACTTTCTACGCGAAACGAGATGCCACATGGATTTACAACTTTCCACGCGTGAATAGTTCACGCATGTACTTTGTAAGGCACACTATGTGTCTAGTTTAAAAGTAGCGGAGCTCCCCGCAGGGGAGCGGAACCTATTGCCCGCACGCATACACTTTTCACACGAATCACGCAAAAAAATCGCATATTCTATATAAAAAACTGAGTCAAAAAGTCCTACAGTTTTTGGATATTTTTAATATTAAACGAGATATTGCAATTTTAAATTTAAATAATTTCTCAAATAAAGCGTTACAGTTTACGAGCCACGCCCTCGGTGATTCGATTAAAGACAGAACTCTCGACAGGACTGCAGATTTTCCTACTTGTTCCATGTCTATGCACTTGTATAGAATTTGGTTAATTAAAAAAATAACCTAAACATGTAACAATATTTATTCTTTATATCACAGTTTATTAACATATTTTAAGAAGTGTTCTTTTGGCTTTGAAGCTGTACACAAGTATTCAATTTTGAGATTTCGGGACACTCTTTCTTATTCACGGAATATGTATTAGAAATGCACCTCAATTATAGGTACTTGATTTGAACGAAATTATTCAAACTTTAACTTACAATATCTCTTGCTTAATATTAAAGATATTCAAAAACTGTAAAAGACTTTTTGACTTAGTTTTTTATGTAGAATTTGCGATTCTTTTAATGATATCAATCAAACACTCTGTATAGTATTATAGTCATAAAATAATATAATAGTCAAGATATATAATCAGGAAAAACAAAACTTGTATATATATTGTGATATATAGTCAAGAAAAATAAAAAAAAAATAAAATATTTTATATTTGAATATTGTCTTTTAATAAGAAGAGAATAGATTATAATATTTTTAAAATAAATTTTAGAAGTATTATTTTTATATTTAGTATAAATATTTATTTGATATACTTTTGGTATATTTATGGTATATTACTTACAGTTTTATTTCTATAAATATTTATAATATAAATTAAAAACACCTCTAATAATATTAATGATAATTATTTACAATTTATTTTTAAATATTTGTTATAATTTTTTAGATACTTTCATTTTTCAGACATTAAAATATTTACAAAATATTTCCTATATATTTTTAAAATAATTTAATTTTTCTTATAAATATTTTAAAAATATTTTAATCTTTCTTATAAATATTTCAAAAATATTTTAAAAATATTTTGTGTCTGGGATATTATTGAAAATAAATTAAGAACATTCAAATATGGGGTTTACTCTCTTTGAGGGTTTATATTTTTAGGGTTTATACCGTCATTTTTAAGGATTAACCATTAATTGAGGGTTAACCATTAATTGAAGGTTAACCATTATTTGAAGGTTAACCATTATTTGAAGATTAACCATCATTTAACCTTCAATTGGCGGTCCGAAATCACACTCAACTTTAAGGGTTTTGTTTGGTGTTTTTTTTTTTTTATGGTTAACACCAAATGTTGAGTGTATTTTTCCATAAGGGCGGTTCTAAAATTTTTCTAATTTTTCGGGGATGGCGACGATAAATTTAATTTTTCAGTTAAACAAAATACAAAAAAGGAGGAACAGAAAGAAAATGAAAGAGAGTCAATAAAGGCGGGTCAGCGGAGGGTAAAAACGCGCGAGGCACGAGCAAAAATAAAATTTAAAGACTTCAATATAGGGGATTACATTTTTGAAATATTTGACAATATGCTAATCTACATCTATAATATTATCTATTATTTATTATTTATTAAAAAAGAATTCGAAGATGTAGGTTAGAGTTTGAGGAGAAAGAATATCAAAGGTGCTCCTAATTAATGTGTGAATTTGAGAAGAGGGGAATAGATTTTGAGCTCGCGCGAAGCGCGGGCGAAAAATCTAGTGTATATATATATATATATATATATATATATATATATATATGAACATCTTAAATCATACAATGGCATACTCAGTCCAGCAATTGAACAATAATCCGTGGCTTGCGGTTCAGGATATCATTGACAATGCAAATACGTGGCCGAAATTTATACGGAAAATGTTCTGGGATAAGAATTTTACGGATCATAAACAAATAATTATTGTTAATTTTAAGAAGTAAAGCGCGCCATTAACCTATAGAGGTTAGTGACGCGCTTTTTTGACACAGGTGCTCACCGGGTATGGGTGCTTCGGTGAGTACCTGTGTCGCATCGGTCGGGAACGCACCACACAGTGTCATCAGTGTTGCGATGACATGGACTCGACACAGCACACGCTGGCGCATTGTCCAGCGTGGGCAGAAGAGCGCCGAGTCCTGCGCGCCAATGTTGGACGCGATCTCTCCCTTCCGGCCATAGTGGCAGCGATGGTCGGAGGGGGGGAGAAATGGCGGGCCATGACCAAGTTCTGTAACGTGGTCATGGCTGTCAAGGAAGAGGCCGAAAGGATCCAATGCGGAGAGCAACCCGCGCTGGATCAGGCCGACGCAGATGGGGGGGCCTTCGTGCGCCCGCGAGGACCACCCCCTCGCCAGCGAAGACGGAGTCCCCCAGACCCCGCGCCCCAGCAGGTTGAGAACGCGGGATAAACTCGAAGGTGGCGATGGGGGAGGAAGCACACTCTCCCTTCCCTAGTATAATTATACTAGGGAACCATTACTCACTCCCCTTACTCTCTCTCTCTCCTTCATCTTGGAGGAGAGAGAATTCAGGAGCTGAGAGGGGCGGCCCCTGAGTGACGGGATTCATTCGTTTCGCCACTCAGGGACAGGCAAAATGCGTCCAGCCGACGGTGGGCGCGCCATTACACGGTAAGCAGCCCTCCGGCCAGCTAGCCTGGAGGTTCGCTGGCACTCCAAGTGCCTACGCACAGTCCGCAGGAGAGGAATGGTGAGCTAGTCTCGAGCCCTACTTTCCCGCGAACGGTGGGGGTCGGGGTCCGAGCGGGGGCTCTCGGACCCCGATCCAGTCCCCACCAAACAACGAGGAGGCGCGGCGGGGAGAGGTGGTGGCCACTCCCCGCCGCAGTCGATTATTCCCGCACGGGAACCCCGGGGGTTTCGATCCCCGGGGTGGGAAAGGGGCGTAATTAATGCCAGGTGGCGGGTGTCCCGGAAGTTATGATTCATCCCCGGGGTACCCACCACAACGCCACAGAGGGCCACCCGCGGGGGTTTTAGTGGGTAGGCTGCGCGTGTCGCCCAACTAGCGGCACGCGTAGAATCCCACACTCCCCTCGTCCTCTCCCCGGAGGCGAGGGGGTCCTCCCCTTCGGGGGCTACTAGGTAAACCAGGCCCTATTTTTACGGGTCTGGGATCCCAGTAGTTGAAGATTTCCCCCGCAAAAAAAATGTGACGCGCTTTACGCATGCGCAAGTAGCCAAAGCGCATGCTCGTATCGCTGCATTTCGTCGATATGTCAGATTTTCTAATCTGAATAGTCGTCAACTGTAACGATTAATATCTCGCTTCGCGAGGCAGACCGCCGCGTTTATCTGCTAGATTCTTTCATTTCATGCAAAAAAGCGTCGATTGAACATAATTTCATCTATATTTGCGTTCAGGCCCATATTCTAAATAAATACCAAATCCATTTTTAGAAGAGACAATGCGAGTTACAAAAAAATGTGTTAAACAAAAGTTTCCCCTCTCTTGCAAACGAAGAAACTGGGGGCGAGCGGGTGGTGGAGCGAAAAACTGAAGCATCCATATTTTGAGTTGCAATCATGTATCTGTACTCACCTTTGGGACGATGTGATACGACTAATGTTTTTTGTTTTTCCACGCTAGAGCAGCGTGAGCACAGACCACCCGCTCGCTCCTACTGCCTGTCGCTCTGTTGCTCGTATCTCCGAAACTACTCGTCGGATTTGAAAAATTCAAAAACGTACTTCTTTGTTAGAAAGAGAGGGAAAACTTTTGTTCAACACATTTTTTTATAACTTGCATTGTCTCTTCTAAAAATAAATTTTTTCAGCATAAAATTTTTATTAACAAATAACTACGCGGAGCTAGATGAAAAAACCAATAGAATTGAATTCCCCACCCCCGAAAACATAAACACCCTCAAATTGCGGGGACCTCTTAGTGACCACGGGGAGAGGGTATTATGCAGACTAGAAGAAAAGGATAATTTTGTTGACTAAAAAGTGAAGACCACAGAAAGATTATAGAGATAAAAGGAGAGAAAAGTAGAGGCAGAAAAAGAAGAAAGAAAGAGAAGAAAAGGAACAATAAAGAGAAAGGTATATATTATAAAAATATTTATTATATTACAAAAATATTTAAAGAGTGATGGCAAATTTCGCCCATTTTTTGGACCTCGAATTTCAAACTTTTTTTCATGGCAAATAGTACTATTAGATGAAACAGTTAAATTTCCCCCAGTAAAAAGAAATTAATCCCAGTAAAATTTCAAGATGAGCATAAGCACGGTTCCAAAGATACAAGAGGGTAAAAGTGATGATTTCCAGTCAGGGTGTATTGCATAAGGAAGAATGCGTGGCTGAAGTTCACGTATTATTGAGGGTATTTTCTGTCGCCATCCAAATATGTGAGAGGCAAGAGGACTCACATTGAAAAAGCACTCCAATATGTGAGAGGCAAGGGGACTCACAAGGGAACGGTCGGGAGTGTCCCTCACCGATTTGGATGCGCTTTGGATATGTTGTAGAGCATCAAAAAATATTAGACACGTATTTTTTTTTAGCGGCGTATCTCGACGTTTAGGGGTTGAAACAACCCCTCGAAAATAACGGATTTTATCATTTTTAGCAAATATCTTCGAAAATATAAGGCGTATGAAAAAGAGTTTCATACAAAAGGTTTATGGTTTTTTGTGCTCTCTACAATGGCGTAATCAGATTTTTCAAATTTGTCAAATTTTTTAATTTAACCCCACCCCCACCTATTATTTTAGCCAAATATAACAATTTTTCCAACGCAAAAATTTAAGAGCGTCGAATGCCAAATACATCCATGTATATTTTTATTATGATATCATTATTCGATTTTTGGCAAGACGAGATGATATGTGGTATAGGCGTCGCGCTGTAGGTAGGTGTTGCGTTATTTCTGTTCAGTTGCGCCGTACGCTTAAAAATTTCCATTTGTATATTTTCTCATACTACAATATATACTATATACTACGCCATAATAGGATTCCCCCGTTAGCCTCGGCAGGGGAGCAGGTCGAAAGTTCGGAGAAGTGGAAATAGGGTCGAAAACAGAGCTGTGTGGAAGGGTGGAGGTGCAGGATTGAAGGAGAGTGCGAAGGAAGTTGAGAGGAGGCGGTGGGATTGGAGGAGAGAATAGAATTGAGGTGAAGCGACCAGAAATTGAGGGAGAAGAGGAGAGTTGACAGTGAGGTTAGGATGACGAAGAGGAATGAGAAGGAGGACGCGGCGAGGGGGAAGGTAGGAGGGGTCTAGAGTGAGTTGAGGTGTTGAGTGCAGAAGGAACGGATACTCGAGCGAGCGGGAGCGAGGAATCGATCGTGAGATCGATCGAGTCGGCATGCGAGAGGGGTGATATACCGATGGACGGCGGATGTGAGAAAAGCGAGGGTAATAGCGAGTTGGCTCGATCGATCGATTGAATGATCGAGCGGATCGAGTGATAGAGAAGTGCGTACCGGTATGGTAAGAAAGAGACAGAGAGAGTGGCAGAGGAGGTTAGCAAGAAAGTAGAAAATCGATCGTGAGATCGATCGAGTCGGCATGCGAGGAAGGTGATACCGACGAACGGCGGATGTGAGAAGTGAGGATAGTAGCGAGCTGGCTCGTTCGATCGATGAATGATCGAGCGGATCGAGCGTCAGAGAGATGCGTTCCGGTATGGTAAGAAAGAGGCGGAGAGAGTGGCAGAGGAGGTTAGCAAGAAAGTAGAAAGAGAAAAGGAGAGACGACAGAAAGGGTAATGTAAGTAAGGCGAAAAGGTAGTAGCAAGACGAGCAGGGGAGGAGGAGGGAGGAAGCCTCGAGCGGTGTGAGCTGATTGTGAGAGGTATAGATCGGTCGCCGCGGGGCAGGAGGTGCGAATACGAGAGAGCTGAGGAAGAGAGGAGACAAGCGCGTGAGGGTGAAGATGTTTCTGGCTGATAGGGAGAGAGGGAAAAGAAAGGCAAAGAGGGAGAAGGGCACAGGGAGAGAAAGAAGCTGACAATGGAATCTTCTTAACCCACCCGCCCCGTATACTTCTCTGCATCTTTCTTCTCTTCCCCTAGCCCCATATCACCTTCCTTCACAACACCATCTTCACCACCGATTCCATTGTCAGCTTCTTTCTCTCCCTGTGCCCTCCTCCCTCTTTGCCTTTCCTTTCCCTCTCACCCTATCAGCCAGAAACATCTTCACCCTCACGCGCTTGTCTCCTCTCTTCCTCAGCTCTCTTATTCGCACCTCCTGCCCCGCGGCGGCCGATCTATACCTCTCACAATCAGCTCACACCGCTCGAGGCTTCCTCCCTCCTCCTCCCCTGCTCGTCTTGCTACTACCTTTTCGCCTTACTTACATTACCCTTTCTGTCGTCTCTCCTTTCCTCTTTCTACTTTCTTGCTAACCTCCTCTGCCACTCTCTCCGCCTCTTTCTTACCATACCGGAACGCATCTCTCTGACGCTCGATCCGCTCGATCATTCATCGATCGAACGAGCCAGCTCGCTACTATCCTCACTTCTCACATCCGCCGTCCGTCGGTATCACCTTCCTCGCATGCCGACTCGATCGATCTCACGATCGATTTTCTACTTTCTTGCTAACCTCCTCTGCCACTCTCTCTGTCTCTTTCTTACCATACCGGTACGCACTTCTCTATCACTCGATCCGCTCGATCATTCAATCGATCGATCGAGCCAACTCGCTACCCTCGCTTTTCTCACATCCGCCGTCCATCGGTATATCACCCCTCTCGCATGCCGACTCGATCGATCTCACGATCGATTCCTCGCTCCCGCTCGCTCGAGTATCCGTTCCTTCTGCACTCAACACCTCAACTCACTCTAGACCCCTCCTACCTTCCCCCTTGCCGCGTCCTCCTTCTCATTCCTCTTCGTCATCCTAACCTCACTGTCAACTCTCCTCTTCTCCCTCAATTTCTGGTCGCTTCACCTCAATTCTATTCTCACCTCCAATCCCACCGCCTCCTCTCAACTTCCTTCGCACCCTCCTTCAATCCTGCACCTCCACCCTTCCACACAGCTCTGTTTTCGACCCTATTTCCACTTCTCCGAACTTTCCACCTGCTCCCCCGCCGAGGCTAACGGGGGAATCCTATTATGGCGTAGTATATAGTATATATTGTAGTATGAGAAAATATACAAATGGAAATTTTTAAGCGTACCTACGGCGCAACTGAACAGAAATAACGCAACACCTACCTACAGCGCGACGCCTATACCACATATCATCTCGTCTTGCCAAAAATCGAATAATGGTATCATAATAAAAATATACATGGATGTATTTGGCATTCGACGCTCTTAAATTTTCGCGTTGGAAAAATTGTTATATTTGGCAAAAATAATAGGTGGGGGTGGGGTTAAATTAAAAAATTTGACAAATTTGAAAAATCTGATTACGCCATTGTAGAGAGCACAAAAAATCATAAACCTTTTGTATGAAACTCTTTTTCATACGCCTTATATTTTCGAAGATATTTGCTAAAAATGATAAAATCCGTTATTTTCGAAGGGTTGTTTCAACCCCTAAACGTCGAGATACGCCGCTAAAAAAAATACGTGTCTAATATTTTTTGATGCTCTACAACATATCCAAAGCTCATCCAAATCGGTGAGGGACACTCCCGACCATTCCCTTGGCAGTAAAAAAGCAGCCCGATCCGTGAGAGGCGGTGTCAAGTTTCACGTTTCACTTCAACTCCATCTATCTCGGGGAATTTTCATGCTAGACGAAAACTAAGATCATATTTGAATCCGGCGTAAAAAAATCCATAACAAACGATATGTTTTACTTCGTTATATATTTTTTATTCCTTAGTATGGACACTTGAAAAGTTTTGTGTACTTTCATGGATTATGAGAAACCATCACTTTTACCCCTTCAAATCTCCGAAACCGTGCCTATGCTCATTTTAAGATTTCTCTAGGATTAATGTCCCATCATATAGTACTATTTGGCATAAAAAAAAGTTTGAAATTTGAGGTCCAAAAAATGGGCAAAAAACAGGTCTTTTGCCATCACTCCTTATATATATTAGTTAACTCCTTTATATACACCGCTCATTAATTTCAATATACACCCCTAGATTCGTTGATTTCTCTGTAAAGGATGAACATTATGATACGTGTTTTGCACAGAAATGAATGCACTTGCTGTTATAAACATTTCACTTGCATCGCATTTTTATATATTGTTTATATAAAAATCCTTGAAAACTGTAATTTTCGAAAAAACGGGGCTAACAACTGGATAATGTCTGATCCCTGAAAATATAAAGAAAATATACGCGCAAGGTCAGTTTAGGTGATTTTGCACGCGTATTTTCTTTCTTCCCAAGAATCAGACACTATCTGGCTGTTACTCCGTTTTTTCGAAAATTACAGTTTTCAAGGATTTTTATATAAATAATATAAAAATACGATGCATGCAAGTGTTGAAAGTAGTTATAACAGCAAATGCATTCATTTCTGTACAAAACACACGTATCATGTTCATCCCTTACAGACAAATTAACAAATCTAGGGGTGAATTGAAATTAATGAGCGATAAGGAATACGTTTAAAAATTCATGTGTTTTATATCTCGTGCTTAATTAAGGTACGAAAGTTAAAGAAAATAAAGAAGAGAAAAAGAGAAAGAGGAAAATTTTGTTCAATAGAAAGTGAGAAAATGACAGAAAGATAGAGATAGAAAGAGAGAAAGGTAGAGATAAAATATTATAAAAATATTTAAGTTTTTAAATATATAAATTTAAATCTGCAGTACCTATAACGGTAACCTCCCTTTTTATATATATACTGGATTTTTCGCCCGCGCTTTGCGTGGGCTAAAAATCTATTTCCCTCTCCCCAAACTCACCCATTAATTAGACAAATTTTGGAACTGGTTTCAAAATTTTTCAAATTTTTCGGGGATGGCGATGTGTATAATTTTTCATAACTGATTTTTTGGAAACCGGTTCCAAAATCAGTAACGAAAAATTATCCATAAAAATTATCCATAAAAAAATCAGCTTGATGTCTCAAAATTTATGGAAATTAGAGCAATCACGTACATTTTTTTAAACAGAAATCGGAAACCCCTTTATTAGTTAAGCTCTGTAAAAGTTTTTCGTTTAATGTGCTTTGTAAAACGACCCAGGTAGCAAGGTGACGTTAATATGACGTCAATAATTCGTCATTTTTTGGGTACGACGTCATTTTACCAACTTAAGACGTATAAATGTCGTGACTTTTTTGACGAAATAATAACTAATCATAGAATGACCTCATTATAACGTATCATTGACGTCATTTGTATAACCATAAAAACACTTCGACAATTTAACCAAACTATAACGTCCAAGTAACGTTAGATTAGTGCCCATTTAATGACGTTAGTTATTTATCCATTGTACGACGTATCTGAGACGTCAGAATTTCGACCAATAAAAGACGTTAGTTAGATCACTTTAATACGACGTTCCTTGTTCGTCAGATTGTAGACCAATAAAAGATGTTAGTTAACTGACGTTAACACGACGTACCTGAGACGTCAGACTTTAGACTAATAAAAGACGTTGGTTGACTGACTTTAACACGACGTATCTAGTTCGTCAGTTTGTAGACCAGTACCCAACGAAAAACACAGACTTTAAACCTCAATAATATTTTTTAAATTATGTTAATTTATATTGCATACATAAAAAATGATTCAAAATCATTAAATTTTTGAATTGCAAAAATGAAAATAATAAAATAAAAATATTTTTTAGCAGTAATGTGACAATACTTGTAACACTTAATATAATATAGTAATATTTAATGTTATAATACTTTTTATAAAATATTCAGACTAAAATGTTCAATCATACTAATTTTTCCATGGTATTTTAGCATATTTTTAACTGACTTCAAAAAGAAGGTTCTCAATTCGGCGAGTATGTATGTGGGTATGTCCATGATTTTCTTTGAAACTACTGGACGGATTTGAATGCGATTTCCACTATTCTATAGAAAATCTTACCAATCTTCCAGGATGGTTTTTAGTACATAAAATATCGTGTTAAAACATCAGGGTACGGAGCAGTAAGGAAATATGCAATAATAATTACAAGCAAATAATAGATTATTATTTTTGATTCGTATTAATTGAATAACGCATTAAAGAAATATGAAATAGTTTTTTTTTTTTTATAGAACCGACTTTAAAAAAAAGCTCTAAAAACAAAGCTTCCTCTATAAGAAAGCAAAAATTAAAAAATAAAGAAGCTCTCAAAAGTATGAAATAATACTTTCAAGAATTTCTTTCAATTTTTTGAAGTCGGCGCAAAATTAATATTTTTAAGTATTTTTTCATTTTTTTGTAGTCGGCGTTAAATTAATAGATAATTAATTGGATCCTATAGTGGCAATAGTTACCGACATTTCTTTATTAGAAGAAATCTTTGAATTTACTTTACAGAATTGCAAAATTCTTTTACAGAATTAAAGTACGCACAAAAATCTAGTGCAGGACACACGATTTTATATCAAAAACAATAAAAAATTAAAATTTTGGGCACATACAGCTGTCACCTGACGACAATATTCGCTTAAACAAAAATACTGCAGTTTATATATACAAAATGATAGCCAATTGCACTAGGGATAACATGTAGAAACAATATCGTGCAAATAGAAATTCAAAGCCTAGAAAGAACGGGCACAGTAACAATTGTGTCGCAAACAACAACGTAGAACTACGTCAACTGTCACTATTTCATATTAAAGCATTCAGCGAAGGAAAGTAGACGCGGGGCTACGTCAACTGTCACTTTTATTCAGCGAAAGACAGTTGACGTAGCCCCGCGTCTACTTTCCTTCGCTGAATGCTTTAATATGAAATAGTGACAGTTGACGTAGTTCTACGTTGTTGTTTGCGGCACAGTTGTTACTGTGCCCGTTTTTTTTTTAGCTCATAAATTTTTCTCTATAAGAAATTTTTTAAATTATTAGCATATAATGAATTGGCTTCCACCTGGGAAACTTTATAAGCTAAATAAAATGATATGGAAGCAATATGCAAGTTATTAATTTGCAAATTTGTTTTCTTTAGTTTAAAAATTTTTGAGAAGTAAAACATACTAAATGTTTTTACTATATTTTCTTTTATTATATTTCCACTTCTTTTTTAACGTGGGGGAAATCCTCATAGATCCTGGGGGGATAGTCTTGTTCCTCGGTAAAGGTCCATGTAGCGGCAATGTGCACAATTTTAATTTGCGCACTGTTTCATTATTTCTTATTAATTTTTTACTAATTCGATTATATTTTTCATTCTTTCCTACGTCTATTTCACATATAATTTTTTTAAATTTGATTGATTAGTTCTTAAGTTATATATAAGCAAAAAACTATCCTCCTTCCTTTTTTTTTAATTTGCGTTGAAGGGGAAAATCTTCGTTAGGCCCCTCTAAAAGTGACAATCTTCTAATTCTTGCCAAGGCAATTATCTTCCGATCCTCTCTTCTAGAGGGACAAGACATCCTGGAGCCCGAACTGGATGTGTGGGATTCAATGGGGGTACATCGCATAAGATACTACCATCCATCGCCTACCCACTAAAATCGGTTCACTTTTCGTTGTAGACCGATTTTCATGAAACCAGTACTAAAATTTTTCCAGAAAACAAAGCTAAATCTTTAAAAAAAATTAAACCCATCGTCGCCATCCTCGAAAAATCAGAATTTTGGAATAAGATCTCAGCGTTTTAGAACATTCTGAACATATTGGCATATGAAGAAAATTGGTTATAAAAAACCACCAAAATAAATTGCAGGAACATTTAGCTCACATCGAGAGCTTTCAAAAACACTATAATAAACTATATTTTCCTTTAATACTTTTCGAGAAATATTAGTGTTGCATGTTTTTGTTGCAAGAAAACGTTGCAGTCGTAAACCCGAAGTTACCCCACCCCCCTCGGGAAAGACGTATTTTCATTCTTTTTAGAGCTTTTCTTGAAGTCGGTCCTATTTTTTTTTTTTAATTTTCACGTTAACTCATCATGTGACAAGAAAAAGCAAATATGTTTCTTTAAATTTTTAAACAATAATTGATATAACTGATGCTATAAGTATCATGATCACATCAACGATGAAGATGGCTACAGCATATTTTACGTAATATATGATTCTTTCATTATTTATGATTAACGTATCATTAAGTTAAAAAAAAACTAGAAGAAAGAAGAAATAAAAAAAAGGGAAGAGGAGAGCCAAGGGACAGAGAAAAGCAGGGAGAGAAGGAGGGAGGGAGGGAGAGGGAGGAAGAGAAAGAAAGGGAAGGAGGGAGGGAGAGGGAGAGTGGAGACAACCGGGGCCCGTCGCCGACCGCGGCGGTGTCCCCGGGCACCCCTTTTTCCCCTCTTTCGAGGGGGGGAGGGGATGTGTCTGCAGTAGCAGGAAGGAGGAGGTGGCGGTACGGGGGCGGACCGATCCCGCTCTTGGGCGAGGGTCCGCCCCCCTACCGCCGTTTCGCTGCCGGGGCAGCAGGCGGAGGGAGCGCGCCGGGGGGGGGGGGGCCGGACGGATTCCCCACGGGGGTCCGTCATGGTGCTCCTCTTGACGCGCGAAGGCGGGGGTCCGCGACCACCGGGGAGAGGCTTGCCTCGCCCTCAGGGCCGCGGGGCCCGCCTGCCTGGTAACGGGCGCAGGGGGGGGGGGGAGGAACCGAAAACCCCTAGGACTGTCGGATCTCATCCCCTCACCTGCCCGGGGGGCGGGCGAGCGGTCGGGGAAAACCGCTCGTCCGTTGCGAAAGCAATCCCGGAAGGGAGGGGTGGCGGATGAGTGTGGTGACGCTCATCCGTCACAAATTAGATTAGGATCAGGGATCGCCCGAAAGGGGTGAGGTACAGGGGGGCTCACGGATGTGATCATCGCGTTTCACGGGGCCTCCCCTTACCGTACAGCTAGGGTCACTCGTGCGGGTTTTAGTCTGTAGGCTATGCGCGTAGGATCTCCTGGAGGCAAGCACAGAGGGCTTCGGCCCTCTAGTGTATCCTCCGACAACGATGTGCGCGCATAGAATCCGCGACATTCCCCCGCCTCACCCCGGAGGTGGGAGGTCTTCCCCTCGCAAGAGGGGCTATCGGCACGGTCACCGTGAGCGGTGGCGGTGGCGGTGGCGCTCCCCGATGGGGGCCGGGCGCTCCCCGATCGAGGTCAGGTTCGCCTGGCCTCGTGACTGGTTGCCCGGCCTCCGGACTGGTTGTCGCCGTTCGCCGCGCCCTTCGGTGGACCTTCCGATAGTGGAAGATTTCCCGCACGTAAAAAAAAAGGGGAGAGGGAGAGTGGGAAGGAGAGAGGGAGGGAGAGGAAAAGAGGAGAAAAGAAAGGAAAGAGGGAGGGAGAGAAAGAGGACAGGTAGAAAGGGAAGGGAGAGGAGGGAGGGAGGGAGGGAGGAGCAAAGGGGGAGAGGGAGAGGGAGAGGGGGAGAGGGAGAGGAAGAGAGAGGGAGAGAGAGAGGGGGGAGAGAGAGAGAGGGGAGAGAGAAGGGGAGAGAGGGGGGAGAGAGGGGGAGAGAGATAGAGGGGGGAGAAAGAGAGGGGGAGAGAGAGTGAGAGAGAGAGAGGGGAGAGAGGGGGGAGAGAGAGAGAGAGAAAAAAAATTAGTGAGAATAAAAAAAATGGCTGTAAAATGCGAAAAAAGATAGAATTAGGACAATAGGATATGAATTTAAGAGAATGGATAAGGATAAAATTGAATAATAGGACATGAACAAAAATGAGATAGAATCAGTGAAGATAAAAAAGAATGAGAGAAATAAAGAGAAGACAATGAGCGAAAATGAGGCATTATGAGTGAGAACAAGTAAGAATAAAGAAAAATAAGAGAAGATAAAGCAGTATGCAATAAAATTAGAAAAATGATGCAAAATGAATGAGAATGAAGGAAACCCTTATGAAAAAGTACACTCAACTTTGATGGTTAACACCCAAAGTTAAATGTTAACACTAAACTTACGCGAGTTGACACCCAAATTTGGGCGTAAGTTTAGTGTTTGCCATCAAAGTTAAGTGTCAACTCTTAAATTTAGGTATAGATTGAGTGTCGACCATTAAGGTTTAGGTAAGTTGTGGGTTTAATCCTCAATGATGAGTGTATATTCGGAGTTTATTCTCAATGATAAGTGTAGGTTGGGGATTAAGCCTTAATGTTCAGTGTAGGTTGGAGATTGATCCTCATCGTTGGATGTTGGTTTGGTGTTAACAGGGTGTTAACCTTTAATGTTCTATGTCGATTTAATCAGTGTCGCCATGATCCCTTTATCGTTGAGTGTCGTTTAAATGTTATTGTGTTAATCTTCGTTAAGTGTCAATTGACGGCCCTTATTATTATTATTAATCGAGTATTGATAATATAGTACTATAATTTACTCCGTAAACATATATGCACACACATACATAAAGAATAGATTTTTTTTAGATTTATGTTTCTTTAAATTTGATTCTTAATTATTTTTCAATTCATTAAATAAATTCTTTATTTTGTCCGGTAGCGTCTTTAGGCGTTCTCAGTGCATGCTGTTAACGTTATTATATTAATTTCATATTATGTTAAATATACGAATTTTATATTAATAATTATTGTACATTAATTGTAATTGCATTATTATTTTTAATATTTACCAGTTATTATCACGATTTTTGAACGCTATAAAGATACGTTATATAGGAGTATAAGCAACAAGGAAGCGTCAGAATCAAAGGATCGCCACTAGTCCGTTCGATCATCAATGTCAAGCGATGTTAGGTGCGGTACTGACTCGGATGGGTGACCGCGCTGTACCCTTACGGAAAAATACACTCAACTGTTGGTGTTTAACCGTTAAAGAAACACCAAAGAAAAACCCTTAAAGTTGGGTGTGATTTTTGGATCACCAATTGAAGGTTAACCTTCAAATGATGGTTAACCTTCAATTGGCGGTCCGAAATCACATCCAACTTTAAGGGTTTTTCTTTGGTGTTTTTTTAACGGTTAACACCAAAAGTTGAGTGTATTTTTCCATAAGGGTAGAATCATAGAAGTTGGAATATATATGTATTATTAATAATACATATATATGTATATGAATATATATGTATATTAATAATACATATATACGAAAAATTAATATTGAACTGCCTAAGATCTAAGCTTAGACCGAGAAACGGCTTGTATCGATCTTATTCGCTTGTATCATAACGGTCTTGTTTTCTCTTTTTATTTATTTCGCCTGAGAAAGACGTTTCAAACTATTATTAACTGGTTGTTATGATAAATATTACCACATGCCTCAGTGGTCGAATTGGTACATCCTTCACGGAATGAGGGAAGTTCCAGGTTCGAATCCTGGCTGAGGTAATATTTTTCGCAATAAATTCTTTAGTTTTTAAATAATTAAATCACGTCGATTTAATTCTGGGGAGGAAAGAGTTTTTAATGTTCCAACGATAGTTGTATTTCAAGTCCGACTGTGATCGGCGCGCAGTAAAAAGTTGGAATATATATGTATATGTATTATTAATAATACATATATACGGAAAATTAATACTGAGCTGCCTAAAATCTAAGCTTAGACCGAAAACGGCTTGTATCTTATTCGATTTAATAGAATCATATTTTTGTTTGTTTAAAAATTTATCTTAGATTTTATTTAACCAACAAAAAAATAAGTCTGAAAAAAATTAATCAATATTCGAATATTATTCAATGCTTGTTGAAATGCACAATTTATAATACTCATATATCATACTTTAAATACTCTAATATTTCCGGTGTTACTATACATGCATATACATATGTGTGTGTGTGTATATATATATATATATATATGGGGCGTTCCACGCCAAATCGAACACCATTTGGCTTTTGCATCTCCGATTTTTTGGAAAATTTTTTATGTTATAGTATTGGTTGAAAGAGGCCTCCATGATTTTTTTCAAATTTTTTTGTCGAACCGTTTTCAAAATATTGATTTTTGAAAAATTACGTTACTTTTTTTTTAAACGCCCATAACTTTACGAAAAATGGGCCAAATGGAACGTTCTTTTTTTTCAAAATTTTTCTTTTTAAACACACTTTTGATAATAAATATCAAAAAAATTTTTTAAACTGTATTTCTATAAGATTTTCAAATTTTTGACACAAATTGTTGATTTACAAAAAACACGTACTGATCGATTTTCTCCAAAATTTTTTGTAAAAAACTATCATCGATTCCACAACTTTTAAGTTTAAATTTATAATAGGATAATGACGGGATCTATTTTTTTTTTTTTTTTCGATTTTTTAATTTCCATCTTTTATTTATCCGTGCTGAAAAATATCTGAAAAGAAAAAATAATTTACACAGGAACTACTATTAATAATTATCTGAGACATAGTGATTACTAAATAGTTTACAAATTGATTTCAGGAAAAAATACAGTTGAATTAAAGCGTTTATTATGCTTGATAAATTTTTTTTTATTAAGTAGCGTTTATTTTCTCTTACACGTTTAAATATTTTAAAAATTCGAGATTCAACAGATGATGAAAATTCTTTAAATCTCAAAGTGCCTTCTCCGTCTGGAATTACACAATGATATTTCTGCGTTCCTGTTATTGTCTTAGCTCTAATATATCGCTTGTCTAATGATTCTTTGCTCTGAATATATTCAGAGCTCGAATTTTTAAAATATTTAAACGTGTAAGAAAATAAACGCTACTTAATAAAAAAAAATTTATCAAGCATAATAAACGCTTTAATTCAACTGTATTTTTTCCTGAAATCAATTTGTAAACTATTTAGTAATCACTATGTCTCAGATAATTATTAATAGTAGTTCCTGTGTAAATTATTTTTTCTTTTCAGATATTTTTCAGCACGGATAAATAAAAGATGGAAATTAAAAAATCGAAAAAAAAATAGATCCCGTCATTATCCCATTATAAATTTAAACTTAAAAGTTGTGGAATCGATGATAGTTTTTTACAAAAAATTTTAGAGAAAATCGATCAGTACGTGTTTTTTGTAAATCAACAATTTGTGTCAAAAATTTGAAAATCTTATAGAAATACAGTTTGAAAAATTTTTTTGATATTTTTTATCAAAAGTGTGTTTAAAAAGAAAAATTTTGAAAAAAAAGAACGTCCCATTTGGCCCATTTTTCGTAAAGTTATGGGCGTTTAAAAAAAAAGTAACGTAATTTTTCAAAAATCGATATTTTGAAAACGGTTCGACAAAAAAATTTGAAAAAAATCATGGAGGCCTCTTTCAACCAATACTATAACATAAAAAATTTTCAAAAAAATCGGAGATGCAAAAGCCAAATGGTGTCCGATTTGGCGTGGAACGCCCCATATATATATATATATATATATATATATATATATACGGGGTGTCAATTTGAAAACTTTCAGTCGAAATATCTCGAGAATTAGTAATGATATCAAAACACGATTTGGAGAGAAGGTACGACAACATTGTCGATTCGCAAGCTGCAGCTGCAAAAGGTGTCTCATAACATGTACAAAGACAATAATACTGTGAGGCTGCATTTGGTCATTTGACCTTCGAAGATTTTTGATCATAGCGCGTTGAGCTCGTAATGAGAAGGGTTACAAACGTAGATGTTTAAAAAAGTATGTGTCCATTTAAAAAAATTAAGTTGACCTTTATTTGACCATGACGCCTCCACCCAAGGTTAAATTCTTTTAAATCAAAATATGTCCCCCTTGCTACCCTATATTCTCTCCAAATCGTGTTTTGGTATCTTTACTAGTTCCCGAGATGTTCCGACTGAAAGTTTTCAAATTGACACTGTATATATAGAGTTTAAATACATATTTCTTACATTACTTACTTTTCCAATCCCGAAATACGTCACAAGTGTAAGACATGGTGCCGCGAGAGAAAAAATTAATAAATGTCTGCTTATCCTCTTTTTATCTACACCTTCATGAAGAAGAAATGACACAAGTCCAAATGCAGCTGGTGCCTAAAAAAGGCACCATAATAAAGTTTTTTAATAACACAAAGAACATAGAAATGATGCAATCGCATTAATATTACATTTGCTATTAAGGCTCCTAGATGCTCGCCGTGGTTTATTGAAATTCCAACGTCAGAAGCAAGAAATGACACATACAGGCTTATATTCAGGCGCATGACTAGGGTTTGTATTACATTCATTTTACGACTGTTTATTAACTGTCAAGGAAAAGGGACAGATCTCAGAATATTTTTGAAGTGTGTTGAAGTAATCTAAAGTGTTATTTTACTCAAATATCTTTTTATTTGGAAATTACATGCAAGAATTTTCAGCATGTCATTTCTCGCTTCTGATGTCATGACCTTACATGACTGCAACAAGAGCCCAGGAGCCTTAAACTCTTGTTAATCAATTGTTAAAACTGTTGATGATCAGAAACTTTACTTTGTGCAACATTATTGCCAAAAAAACTATCACTTCAACATCAGCTTGGGATGTAGTAGCAGCAGCTCCTAATGCAACTCCATCAACTGCTGCATGTACTACAAGACCTAAAGTTGCTGTAACACTTTTTTGTCTTCCATCACTTTTTCTTGCTGAACATTGATCAATCAGAAGCATAAATACAAAACCAAGTACTAAACTAATTCCAATTAAAGAATGTAAATCACCTGTAACATAGCAGTATTAATTAAAGATATTGATATTTTAGAAAATACATTAATTATAATAAATATAAAATTATATACCATGTAACTCTTTTCCATTAGTAATTTCACCAGTAAATAAAGCTCTTATACCTTCAGGTATAATGACTGCTAATGCAGTTCCAACAAGAAGACCTGCTCCTAATACCGACACTAATTGTAATTTGTCCTAGAAAAAACAAATACTGTATACAGTCATATAGCGTGCTTTGATACATTCAGAATATTTCAGATAAAAAATATTTTTCATCTTATTATAAAAAATTATCTTACTTCCGACAAACTCATAACTAATGGTAAAGATCCAGCCAGGCAAGAGCCAACCATCATAACAAGAGTAAGCATCCATAACATTGCTACCTCTCCCATTATTTTCTCTTAATAATGAAAGGAACTATTAATTTCCAATATTACATTATCAATTAATAAAATACACATGTAAAAACAAGGTTGGTTAACTGCATGTTAATCGTAAATTATAAACTTTCTCTTTACACTGATCTATCTCACTTATATATCACATATAACACAATTTTACAAACAGATAAAAGTATATGTACATAAAACAACATCAATGACTGATGCACGTGAACATTATTACAGATTGCTAAATTCATTACCTAGAATACCTAGATAGTAAACATCATGGAAGTTTGGCCCAATATATTGGGTGCTTTCCAGTTAACGACGCAAGGCTGCGTTCGGAAACGTCACCCGAGTGCACACGAGTATACTCCCTTCTCTTTCTACCTCAGTAAGTTAGAAGGAGAAGGAGTATACCCGTGTGTACCCGGGTGACGTTTCCGAACGCAGCCCAAGGCGACAAGCGTTAAGGCCATCGCACACAAAAATTGCATGGGCTGTATAAACATAGCATAAGACCGCTGGACCAATGAGCATCTTATGTAAATCAATATGGCGACTTTATGCTGGATGCTCATCGGTTTAGCAGTCTTATGTTACGCTTATGCTAAGCTATGCAATTTTGTGTGCGATGGCCTTAAAGGCCTTAATGGCCTTAAGTGCCCATCTACAATAGGTGTTTTAAACCCTAAGCCCTAAGAAATTGACCAATCACAGTCAATTATTCTCCTCAAATTCAACTGTGATTGAACAATTTCTTAAGGCTTAGGGCTTAAAACACCTATTGTAGACGGGCACTAAAGGCCTTAATGGCCTTAAAGGCCTTAATGGCCTTAAAGGCCATCGCACACAAAATTGCATAGCTTAGCATAAGCGTAACATAAGACTGCTAAACCAATGAGCATCCAGCATAAAGCCGCCATATTGATTTACATAAGATGCTCATTGGTCCAGCGGTCTTAAGGTGGAAGCACATAAAATTGCATAGCTGCATATGCATAGCATAAGACCGTTTATGCCATAAGACGCTCGATGATCATTGGTCTAGACGGTCTTATGCCTTCTGCCCATGGCTCCTGCAATTTTATGTGCTTCCACCTTTAAGCGGGGAGCACACACTTCTGCACAACGCATAATCCGTAAGCATAAGAAAATTGATTGGTCTATTTCCTTATGCACATGTGTATGGACCAATCAATTTTCTTATGCTTACGCATTATGCGTTGTGCAGAAGCGTGTGCTCCCCACTTTATGCTACGCTTAAAGTGGAAGCACATAAAAATTGCAGGAGCCATGGGCAGAATGCATAAGACCGTCTAGACCAATGAGCATCGAGCGTCTTATGGCATAAACGGTCTTATGCTATGCATATGCAGCTAAGCAATTTTATGTGCTTCCACCTTTAAGGCCATCGCACACAAAATGCATAGCTTAGCATAAGCATAGCATAAGACCGCTAAACCAATGAGCATCCAGCATAAAGTCGCCATATTAATTTACATTAGATGCTCATTGGTCCAGCCGTCTTACGCTATGCTTATGCAGCCTATGCAATTTTGTGTGCGATGGCCTTTAGAGCCTCCGCACAAGACTCTCGTATATGGTCACGTAGCATAACGTAACGTGAGCCAACGCACAAGAAACGTATTGGTTACGGCCGTTACGGCGTTATACGTTTCTTGTGCGTTGATCTACGTTACGTTACCATGCGAGAGCTTGTACGGAGGCTCTAACCGATACGTTTCTTGTGCGTTGACTAACGTTACGTTACGCTACATGACTATACGAGAGGTCTTGTGCGGTGGCTCTTATGCAGCCTATGCAATTTTGTGTGCGATGGCCTTTAAGGGCCTCGCACACAAAATTGCATAGGCTGCATATGCATAACATAAGACCGCTAAACCAATGAGCAGCCAGCATAAAGTCGTCATATTAATTTACATAAGATGCTCATTGGTCCAGCAGTCTTATGCTATGCTTATGCAGCTTCTGCAATTTTGTGTGCGATGGCCTTTATAGGCAGATTGCAGACAATGCAGACACCATAGCGCATGCGCATATGGCTTCTGCATTCTGCCCATGGTTTCTGCAATTTTATGTGCTTCCACCTTAAGCTGGATTCAGACAGGACGCGTCAAGCAGCGAGCAGCAACCCAATCAGCGAGGTGATATCAGCAGTGACGTAGAAAATATCGCCTCGCTGATTAGTTGCTGCTCGCTGCTTGACGCTTGACGCGTCCTGTCTGAATCCAGCTATATCCCTGCTGAAAATGACCGATTGAATCCGATTGGTTCCGCATTAAATTTGGTGAAATTGAATCGGAATGAATGCGTTTTCAATCCGGTTAATCGAATGCCCGATTGGAAGTGAATCGGTTTTAATAACAAATCAATCGGAATCGTTTTTAATTCGGCATTTCCGGATTGATCTGAATCCGCCGTTATCGGTTTCAATCGTATTAATGCCAATCCACTTTAATCGGGTGAATAAAGTGACCACATGAATCATATTGAATCCGCATCAGTCGTAAAATTTTAATACAACACCGGAATCAGATTTAAAGCGATATTTCCGGATTCATCTGAATCCGACTTAATCGGTATCAATCGTATTAATGCCAATCCATTTTAATTGGGTAAATAAAGTGACCACATGAATCGTATTGAATCCGCATCAATCGTGAAATTTTAATACAATGGAATCGGATTTAACGCGATATTTCCGGATTCATCTAAATCCGACTTAATCGGTTTCAATTGTATCTGCGCTTAATCCATTTCAATTAGGTAATGAAAGTAGCTATGTGAATCGGATTAAATCCGCTTTAAAATTGTATATAGCACATAATTTTTACGTAATAGAGTTCTTACTACAGGATTTCCTTTTGGTAAAGTCATGAGTTTTATATTTGCACAAAAACTGTAAAATGTTTACATTTAAATAAATACTGCACATTGTAATAAATTTGTACTACAAAGAATGGAATTATAATAAAGTAGTAATTATAATAAAGTAGTAAATAATCCTGTTTATATATCCGGAATTCACGGATTCTATTAGTTTGAATCGGTCAGTCAATCCGTTTAAATCATGATTTCGTGATTTCGGGGTTCACGAAATCATAACGATTTAAACGGATTGACTAAGACCGATTCAAACCGATAGAAACCGATTGAAATTACATCCTTGAATACCAAAATCCGTTTCAATCGTTTTCAGTCGGTGTAATCGTTATGAATCCGTAATTTCCGGATCAAGAATCCAGATTCATACGGATTCAAAATTTTTAATCGGATTCAATCGGTCATTTTTAGCAGGGATTCGCATGCGCATATGGCTTCTGCATTCTGCTCATGGCTCCTGCAATTTTATGTACATTCCACCTTTAAAGGTAGGTTTTCATGGGCAGTGAAATGCTGCAGCAGCAAGCAGCAGTTTAGTAATTTCTTAGAAAATTCCTAGGAAATTACTAAACTTTCCTAGAATTTACTAAACTTTTCTAGAAATTATTTAGTAATTTCTAGGAAATTACTACACTTTCCTAGAAATTACTAAACTTTTCTGGAAATTACTTATAGCGAATTCGAGCGCTTGCACTAGTGCACACTGAGTGCGCACTAAGGCTTGTTTATAATAATCTATTCTTATATTTAAAGTCATTTAAAACACTTTTAAAAACTTTTTAGCCAATAAAACAATCTGTAATATTTATATGGATGCTGTACAAATAATTTTACAAACTAAGAAGTATTTAAGATGATCTGTAAATATAACAATTCATTAAGAACAAGCCTTAAGGCCTTGGCACATAGAAAAACTTAAGCAGTAAAACTCAAGCAGTAAGCAAATCAGCCAATCACAGTCAAGAACTTAAGGCACGGCCCTAAGCGGTAGCGAATCCATACCGTTGATTTCTTACTGCTTAAGTTTTACTGCTTAAGGGTCTCTATGTGCCAAGGCCTTAAGGGCCTTGGCACATAGAAAAACTTAAGCAGTAAAACTCAAGCAGTAAGCAAATCAGCCAATCACAGTCAAGAACTTAAGGCACGGCCCTAAGCGGTAGCGAATCCATACCGTTGATTTCTTACTGCTTAAGTTTTACTGCTTAAGTTTTTCTATGTGCCAAGGCCCTTAGTGCGCACTCAGTGTGCACTAGTGCAAGCGCCCGAATTCGCTATTAGTAAACGTACGGCCGTACGTTTCCGAATCGAGCAACGCAATTGGTCGAAACTTTACTGTTACTAAAGTCACTAGATATACAAAGTACCGCAATCCATGGCCCGTATTCATAGTCGGATCTTATTTCAAGACTGTCTTAAGTAATGTCTTAAGTTGCTAATACGGTCATTTCATTGGCTGAACGGAGTCTTAAGACGGCCTTTGACCAGACTTAAGACGATCTTAATATAAGATCCGACTATGAATACGGACCATAAGACTCAATAGGCTTGTTCGCGTTGCTTGAAATCCCCAAACATGTTTGCACTTGAAATGAGATAAATATATATTCGGCCGTTGGAGAGAGAGAAAGCGAAGATGCTGAGAACAAAAAGTGCAAGCAACGCGAACAGACCCAATGTATAAGGATTTTGGAGTCACAATGGCGTCGAAAAGTGCAGAAAGTGCAGATAATGCACATTTATGTTGAAGTGTGCACACTTTAAATTCAGTTTCCCTAACCTAACGTGTGACAGCTGTAACATGTGACTTATCAACAAGAGCAAAAATTATGCCAGGTTGTTGCGTAAAAGACTGTAAAAATCGCAGCGAGAAAGGTTTTCGTTTATTTCGCATCCCAACCGGAAAAAATGACAAAGAAAGACGAGAAAAATGGATTAAATTAATAGGCAGAATATTGTCACCAAAGTCTGTTATTTGTGAGGTATAGTTAATAATGAGTTATAATCGTGTGTGAAACATTGTGTATTGCAATAATAATTAGTAAAAATTACAGGTACACTTTGATGATAACCAATTTGAACAAACTCGACAAGATGGAAGAAAACTGCTTCGCCCAAATGCAATACCAAATTTGTTGAGAAAACGTAAAGCAAAGAAAGGAAAATCTTGTAAGTTTTACACAATGCAATAATACTCATATATAAAAAGCTAGCTATACACATTATTTAAATTTCTTTATAATCTAATGTATTACTCTAATTTAATTTATTTAAATAAAAATTAATATGTGTAGATGATCATATTGAAACAATCAATACTGAAACAACGCATACCGAAGCAATCAGTACTCAAGCAATAGAATACGATACCAATACTCAAGCAACGTATATCGAAGCAATTAATACTGAAACAATGGACCATGATATCAACACTGAAGCAACTAATACTGAAGCAATGGAACATGATATCAATACTAAAGCAACGCCTACTCCAGCAACAAATGACATATTAACAGCATCAAGTACAATTAGTGAAAAAGAACAGATTAAGCACTTACAGATAACGTTGAAGAAAACGTTGCGGCAGTGCAGTCAATTGAAAAGAAAATTAAAAAAACAAGGTGATAATTTTGAAAAAGTATTTACAGAAGATCAACTAAAGTTTATCCGAAATAACACACAAAGAGGAGCATCGTGGTCTGATGAGACTATGAATAAAGCATTAAAATTATACGTGGCCTGTGGACAAAAAGGCTACGAGGAAATGCGTCGACAAAATTTGCCTTATCCAAGTATACGAACTATTCAATATCACATACAAGGCTTAAAATGTAAGCCAGGTATCTTAGAAGATTTTCTGTACATATTAAAAATAAAAGTTAGTATTGTATTGCATGTGGGTGCTTTTCAGTTAGCAATACAAGTCAACATAAATGTCATTCTAATTCCAACCATTCTAATTCCATCATTCTAATTTCTCTTTCCAGAAAATCCGTTCCCGATGCACGCGAATTCAAGCATACATTAAGACTTGTTTGTTTATCACAGTTTCAAGCTAACATTAATCGTAGCAATTACTCGATTATTGACTCAGATCATGTTGTCTAATACTGTAAGGAAATAAAAAATCGTGACTTAAAAAACACTTCTTTAGAAGTACAATGTCAGCAAAATATAGAAAATTTATGGGATGCAGAAATATATAAACCCTTGCTTGGAAATGAACAAAATTTAAGCGATGTTATTCAAACAGCTTTATACCACTTAACAGGTGCGTTATTATATAAAATTAAAAACAATTTCAAACATTGCGATCGTTGTTTTAATACACTTATAACCAATTATGATTCAAATAACAATTTAAGTTTTTTTTTCTCGACTTAGAGAATACAAAGAAAATGTTTTAATATTCCCTAGTGTAGATATTTATAACATTATACATAAGTGCGAATTATTATTTAGAAAAAATGAATCTAATTTAATTTCAAATAGGTTAAAAGTTGCACAATTTGTACAAATGTTTTTACAACAATATCCTACAAATTTCATCCCATCATGTCACAACATTATTTTTAAGTTGATAAAGACATTTGTAATATCGCGAATTCATTTTTCTTTAAAAAAAGAAGATAAAAATGTAACAACAAATACTTTCAGCAGTAAAAGTTTAACTATGAGAGCATACGTTAGAAATGTAAAATGTAAATAAATAAAAATTATGATTTATATATTATTTACTTTATTTTTTCATATTATACACGCTCCTTTTGACAAACATATAATGGAAAGAGCCGCGTGAATAGGAGTCAAAATGGCGGATGATTGCGGTACTTTGTATATCTAGTGACTTTAACTGTTACGAAAAAGTGTGTGTCCGGGGTTTTACACTATGTCCGTTCTAGACCTGGGGGTCGATCATGAAAGATTTTCACTTTTCACTTTTCATGTTACGAATATCACGTGAAAATATTTACGTGAAAAATGAAAAAATGATGTTACATTTTTTATGGTACACATTTTATAATATACTAATTTGCACGTGATTTAGTTAAAAAAGACATACTGCCTGCCATTGATTTCATGTGTCTATGACATAAATATTGTTTTCTATTATAAATTTTCAAAACGTCAAATTTGTCATTGAATCAAATTCAAATCATTTTGAATTTTCAAATCTTTTTTTTTTCATTTTGTCAAATTCGTCATTTATCATTTGTCAAATTTGTCGCGTCATTCTGTCTTTTTTCAACATCTAGTGAGTAACAAAGATAGAATGACGCTTGTGTCGGTAACTGGAAAGCACCTAGGCCGGTATTCATAGTTCGATTCTTATTTCAAGACCGTCTTAAGTGATGTCTTAAGATGCTAATACGGCCCTCTGATTGGCTGATGACGCCTTAAGACTGTACTTAAGACGATCTTGGATATAAGACCCGACTATGAATACCGGCCCTAGTGTAGACGGATAAAGTTCAACGAAATCGGTGAGGAGGCCACTATTCTTCAGATTTACCATTCGGACAAATGCGTTCCAAAACCACCACATATTCTACGTCTCACCCCCACTCTCCGGCAGCTAAACGATATAGTTTTTCGCTTTTTTAAGCGAAACCGTGATCTAACAAACGTTTGAATTAGTATATTCGGAACTAACAAACGATTCCGCATCGATTGACCCCGGTTTGAACCGAAAATTGTAAAGAATTCTATATTTACCGGCTAAATCAACACTAAAAATTATTTTCGTGATTACGTAAAAACTATTAACTACCCAGATAGCACAGCTGATCTTTATGAATTCATAAAGATCAGATTCAGATCTTTTTGAATTCATAAAGATCAGCTGTGCTATCTGGGTAACAAACGTTCTAATTAGTCTAACAATCAATAACAAACGACTAACAATCGATTCGTAAAAAAAAATGTCATAAGTCGAAGTTGTCCGGCTAACTTCTATGAGGTCTTGTTGCCTAACATTGTGCAAGGGCCTTTATTGATCTACATTATATATAAACAATGGTGCGCAAATAAGCTAATTTATTTCAAGGAAAAATTTACCTTATTTTTCTGTAAGGAGACTAAAAGCCATACAAATAAACTACAGATTATATGGTAATAAAATTACAAGTTTTTTTTATCTTTTGGGAATATCTTTAATTATACAATCATAAAACAATGTTAGAAGAACCTACTATGAAAATCCTCATTTTATGTTGGACCATCGGCTGTATATAATATTAATATGTATAACTCTTTTTATCATAGCAAATTTTATTCTAGCCATTGTTTACATCTGGTTGAACTATTTCCAATTGTACTTCTTCTTTTTTCTCAACAGTATGATCATTATCGAAGTTTTCATTTATTATAGACTGCATTGAAATATCAGCATTATCATTGATTGCAGTCTCAATATTATGTTCTGGATTAGGATCTCGATTTTCTTCACCCTCTTGTATTAAAGGTGCAGCTTCTACAGTATGTAAAGATGAAGATGCTTCAAAGTTTTGTGAATGTTTGCCTAATCCTATCTGAACCTCTATTAGATTTAATTCTTCAACCAATGCTTTTTCTCTTTTTTCAATTTCCTCTGAAATAATACAAAAATACAAGAAAAATATACTATTTTATATACATTTGCGTAAGTATATAAATAGTAAGTATAAATAGTAAGTATAAAATTACATACAATATTTATGAGAATACTAACCATGAAGTTCTTTTGTGGACTGCGCTAGTAACATGTCTGTTTGTGGATGTTTACGCTTTGGGACATAATAAATGGGAGGTTGTGCATGCGTTTTTATAAAAGAAACAAGGGGCAACTGTGCATTGCGCCAATCTTGAAACTGCCGACTACGTGTAAGCTTTGCTTCCAATGCTCGTACTTCAGCCAATTGTCGTTTTCGTGATAAAAATAGTTGTTGTCTCTCTCTCCGTAGTTCTTCTTTCTCTCGTCGTCTAGCCTCTTCTACTCTAGCTTCTACTTCTGCCTTTTTATCTTCCTGTAAATGAGACATTACATATTTTAATGATAAATATATCTAATTGCTGAATATACCTTACCTAAATATATCTTACCTTCGCCTTAAGTTTAGTTTCCTCTTGTCTAAATTTTTGTAAAGTACCCAAAAGTGCACCAAACATACGTTTATTTCTTTGTCGACTACGCTCATCTGTTCTTTCTCGTCTAATAACCTCTTGACGCGAAGGAATTTCTCGAGGAGTGGCTATTACTCTGGATGATACAGCAGGCTTAATAAACATTAAGATACATATTAGTTCATCTTATGTACAAATATTAGAGTAGAATACATCAAAGATTATACAAAATTATACTTGAGTCAAAATGCATGGTTAAAGAAGTATAATAAAAAAAGTATAATTTGAGTAAATCAAAACAATAAAATAAATTTTTTGTGTTGAATTTATTTAAAAAAATATACGAGAAAATTTATAATATATTTATGCTTTTTTTAAGCTTGCATGATCTCTAATACAGTTTGTGTCATCAAATTATTGAATTTTATCAAATTCTATATTAAATATGATGGTAAATATTTTTTTACACAGTCAGCCCCGATAATCTTGACCTTGACATGTTGTCAAGGACATGACCCTGAATAACTTCTTGTAACTTAATGCTTATTTAAATATAAATAAAAAAAGTTTGAGATTACAAGTTTGTGTCAGGTCTATCATTGTACGGTTCGGGTTTTCAACTTTCCACAGGAACCGAGGTCCACCCCCACCCATCCCTGCCTGTGAGGGAGGGGCTATCCCCCTCCCTCGCTAACATGTGTACTGTCTACACACATATCAGCAAATTACTTCTCTTAGTATTGACACAAATTCGTATATTTTTCAAACTTTTTTTGTTCATAACTTTTAAATAAGCAACGAGCAACGTTAAGTTATAAGGAAAAGTTGCTCAGGGTCATGTCCTTGACAACATATGTCAAGGTCAAGATCATCAGGGCTGACTGTGTAAAGGAAAATATTTACCCTTAAAAATATTTGAATACATTATATATTCACGAGGTATTCCAAATTGAATGTGTGTGTGTGTGTGTGTATGCACACACATCAAATACATATTGAAATGTCCAGGCATTCCTGCCGGTCAGTGTACAACCAAAATTGGAAAAATTTAAAGAATGTGAATTTTGCAGAACTATTAAATATTTTTATATTAGACAGACGTTTCTATTATAAGAAGTATCAATCACAAACAAAATATGTTATTTTCAAGATCATATATACGTAAATACCTTAGCAATGCTATCGTCTTCATCAGCACTGTCATCTGCAGTAGATGGAACGCGTGCACTTAATCGACTAAAAACTGTTTTTGGTTCTACATTTGAACTCCCTTGCCAGCGTCGTTTGCCTCCAGGCAGTTCATTATTCACAAACTCTGTTATAGTTCTTCGACGATCTTCTTGCAATAGTCGTTTTTGAGGTATTCTAGAAAATAATAAATTAAATAAAACAAAATTACACCTAACACAATCACACTAACAAGAATATATAAATATATAGTTATTTAATATATAATAAAAATATGATAATATAATAGATGTTATATATATAGATATGTAATATAAGGCTGGTATTCCTAAGGGCGGTATTCATAGTCGGATCTCATTTCAAGACCATCTTAAGGTGTTAATACGGTTATTTCATTGGCTGAACGGAGTCTTAAGACTGCTTTTGACCGGACTTAAAACGATCTTAAATATAAGATCTGGCTATGAATACCACCCATATACTATGTTTACGCGTTACTTCTGTAGTAACTTACGATAATTTACTTCGCGTAAACGAGTGAATTATCGTAAGTTACTACAGAAGTAACACTCGCGTAAACATAGTAATAGAGAGTCATCTTATATGTAAGATCCAACTACAAATATCGCTTTAAGTAACATAAATATGAAATAAACAAGAAAAATATAGTACAAGTAGTACAAAAATAAAGGTTACACGAAAATGTATGAGAATATCCATGATAATGACAGTTATATATATATATATATATATATATATATATATATATATATATATATATCACACACACACACACACACACACACACACACACACACACACACACACACACACATTGCAATATATAAATTGCAAAAATATCTCATGACTGTTTTTATAAAGTGCTTTAAAAATTCATAATAATTTTATGAATAAATTTAGAAAATAAATTAAAGATTTTCGAATTAAATATAACCTAGATTGCAATGGACCGCTTTCACCATCAGGAATATCCCGGCCCAAGATTTTACGAATGCTGCGATCAAGACCACGAAGCCCATCGCGGGCGACTTCTAACTGAGCTTCTAATCTGTCGGCTCCCCATAACTCTTGACAATCTAATTTCCTCATTAGAAATTCTTTAACCACTTAATAACACAGAAAATAAATTTCTTTGACAAAAATCACAATAATATCGTCAATATCATCAATCGTCACCAAAAGACCAGAGATTTTATAAACTGTGAATTTAGACATAAACATAGTGACGGCTCTTGTGCTCACAGAACGCAGAAACGCTTGCCGCGCAGCAGGAAGTGAAGCGGTAGCCAATCAACATGCCATTTTTTCGTAAAAACTAGTAGTTTATTGGCTACCGCTTTTTGCCATAGAACGGAGAGAGAAGCAAAATCACTGAAATCAGAGAGAAAGATGAAAGTGGTTATGCCCGCGTTTTGGCATGACTATGAAGCTAGCCGACAGAAATTACTAAATTTGATAATTTTTAATTTTTCTAAGTGTATTTCGTTTGTAAATCGTTTGTAATTGATTGTGAGTCAGTTTTTAACGTTTGTGACCAATTATGCTAGGTCTACAATGCGAGTCGTAAAGTCGTAAGTCGCAAGAATTGACCAATCACAATCGAATTTGAGGAGAATGATCGACTGCGATTGGTCAATTCTTGCGACTCACGACTTTGCGACTCCCATTGTAGACCTAGCATTAGTTTGTTTGTAATTAACAATTTTATTTTGGCCATGATGTCAGCCGACACTTTTTAATAACAAACAGATTTTTGATTACTGATAACTGTAATTAATAGGAAATCGTTTGTGATTTACGAATATATTAGTAAAACGTTTGTAAGTTAATAAATTTCTGAGTTATTTGCAAAATAAGAGTTCAGTTAATATGGTTAATGTACTGCGCAGATAACTGTGCTGCGCATGCGCGAAATGTACTCAAGGCTCCTGCGCACAAAGAGCGCGTCGACGCGTTTCGCATGGCGGAAGTCGATGCGGTAGCCAATCACTTTTCACCTTTCTGTAACTAGCGGGCGATTATTGGCCACGCATTACCTGTATGAAGCTAGCCGACAGAAATTACTAAATTTGATTAGTTTTAATTTATCTAAGTATATTCCGTTTATAAATCAAGTGTATTTCGTTTGTAAATCGCTCGTGATTGATTGTGAGTCAGTTCTTAACGTTTGTGACCAATTAGTTTTTTGTAATTAGATATTTGATAATAGATATTGATATAGATATTGATATAGATATAGATATAGATATTGATATTGATATTGATATTGATAATTGATATTAGATATTAGATATTAGATATTAGATATTAGACATTAGATATTAGATATTAGATATTAGATATTAAATATTAGATATTAGAATTAGATTTTTACATAATGCATCAAAGACTAAAAGATGCAAACTATCTGAAATACAAACGAAATACACTTGATTTATAAACGGAATATACTTAGGGCCAAAGCACATAACATGGCGTAGCGATATACGACAGTCGTAGTCCTCGACCTGACAAATCAGGATACGTCAAAGCTTGTGCGTTACTTACGTTCACGACTACGACTGTCATATGTGCTTTGGCCCTTAGATAAATTAAAACTAATCAAGTTTAGTAATTTCTGTCGGCTAGCTTCATACAGGTAATGCGTGGCCAATAATCGCCCGCTAGTTATAGAAAGGTGAAAAGTGATTGGCTACCGCATCGACTTCCGCGCTCTTTGCATAGTATAACTAGTATGCTCACTCTCTGTCGGCACCTTTGATCTATTGGGTTCCGATTCGCCGCCATGTTGTTGTGACTCTCCATCGACGTATCAACGATTAAAGGGGCCCGGGTTGTACCTACAAGTAACACTGCCCAAATGTCATACGCCGATTTTTTTGAAACTACGCACACATGTAGAACTTTGAAAAATATTTGTGTCGTGTTTTTTTATTTTTGCTTATAAAGCGTTTTAAGAGTAGAAACTACCCTCGAAATATTAACATTCTCAATTCTACGTATAACAATCCTTTTGGCCATGCACGTCAATTTTGGCAGCCTCGAACGCTGCAAATGTGATGACTGCTTTTTTTCATTATTTACTGATTTTTATAATATTATTCACCAAAATTCAGCCTCTGTGGCGTCACCCCGACTTTGTGCTACCACACATACCACCGTCACTGGGACTTTGCCCTACCACACAGATAAAAATCCTCTGATTGGTCGAATGGCGATGCGCAGTACGGATCGGCGCAAACCACGAAAAAGGGTAAAGAGTGAGCATACTAGTTATACTATGCTCTTTGTGCGCAGGAGCCTTGAGTACATTTCGCGCATGCGCAGCACAGTTATCTGCTCTTATTTTGCAAATAACTCAGAAATTTATTAACTTACAAACGTTTTACTAATATATTCGTAAATCACAAACGATTTCCTATTAATTACAGTTATCAGTAATCAAAAATCTGTTTGTTATTAAAAAGTGTCGGCTGACATCATGGCCAAAATAAAATTGTTAATTACAAACAAACTAATTGGTCACAAACGTTAAAAACTGACTCACAATCAATTACAAATGATTTACAAACGAAATACACTTAGAAAAATTAAAAATTATTAAATTTAGTAATTTCTGTCGGCTAGCTTCATAAGGTCTGTTCTTTGCAGCTGAACTGGCTGCACTAGTTCAGAGTTTATCTTTTTTACACCACATTGGAAGGAAAAGGATGAACTCTGAACTAGTGCAGCTAGTTCAGCTGTAAAGAACAGACCAATAGCCATAGCCATGGGCAGATTGCAGACACCATAGCGCATGCGCATATGGATTCTGCATTCTGCCCATGGCTCCTGGGGATCGATCATGTATCTTTTCTCCTAGGATGGAACGTGAAAAATGAAAAGTTTATCTCTTTCTATTCAACACCAATAGAAAGAGATAGTTACATGAAACTTTTCACTTTTCACATTTCCGCTCTGGGGAAAAAGTTACATAATCGCTACCCTGCAATTTTATGTGCTTCCACCTTTACGATAGATGTACTTCTAGCTTTAAGGTGGAAGCACATAAAATTGCAGGAGCCATGGGCAGAATGCATAAGACCGTCTAGACCAATGAGCATCGAGCGTCTTATGGCATAAACGGTCTTAAGGCTGATTTATAGAGGCCGTAACCGTTGATTTAAGCCGTAATCTTTAAGAAATTGACCAATCACAGTCGATTATTCTTCTCACATTCGACTGTGATTGGTCAATTTCTTAAAGATTACGGCTTAAATCAACGGTTACGGCTTCTATAAATCAGCCCTTATGCTATGCATATGCAGCTATGCAATTTTATGTGCTTTCACCTTTAAGCGGGGAGCACACACTTCTGCACAACGCATAATGCGTAAACATAAGAAAATTGATTGGTCCGTACACATGTGCATAAGGAAATAGACCAATCAATTTTCTTATGCTTACGCATTATGCGTTGTGCAGAAGTGTGTGCTCCCCGCTTTATAGAGTGAATGTTAGAACGCAGTCCCTGGTTATACTGTGGTGGAATTTTGGAACGCCCTGGTGGAAACATCAATGTTTACCGTCACTAGATGTCAGTATTAAGAGACGATTATAATTCCTCTGTCGACGTAATTTCGTACTAAGCAGTATTGCAATTGGCAACGAGTCAAGCACGAGCGAGAGAAGTGATCAAAAAATGGCATCCGTGCCGACGTCGCACAATGAGGTTTCCCAGGAATTTTCTGTCAACAAACTCATCCGTGTCGGTTATTACGAACTGGAAAAAACTATTGGTAAAGGAAATTTTGCCGTAGTTAAAATGGCCACTCACGTCGTAACAAAATCCAAGGTAAAAGACGCTGTACAAACCTTTTAGTCGCAAACATGAAATCCGTCATTTTGTCGTTAATATCTTCTGAATATCTGTGTGAATACTTCTTTAGTTTTATATTTTTAGCATTTAATTATAACATATGATTGTTTTAATACAGTTATGTTTTATGGCTATATTTAACCAGTTAATATTTTAAGAAGTACATTTATCATTGTTCAAAAAAATACATTGTTGCCTTATTTGAAGTATGTAATTCACATGTATAAATTTCATAAATCTTGTTATTTATATTTGCACATTAGACATTTTGAGCAAATATGCAACAGCAATATATCGCACAGTAGCAGAAATATTTCTTTTCCTTGTAATTTTAAAATTGATTTATAGCTAGCTTGAAATTTGTATATCCAAACTTATATCCTTTTAATTAAAATGTTGCGTTAATGAGAAAAAGAAAGAAAAAAGAAATAGTGACTACACACATACATTTATGTACATACAGATATATATTTACACATAAATATACTAGTGAGGTTATATGTTTATTATATTTTCTGAGTTAATTGTATATATATTGGAAAGTATTATATATATATATATATATATATATATATATATATAATTTTACTTAATATTATAGTTTATTTCCATGACTTGACACACTAATATGTTTGATTTTATAGTTATGTGAATATTATGTCAAAAGTAACAACTTACTAGTATTTTACATAGATACATATATACTTAGTTAGAAGGTATACTAGGTAATCTGCTTGCGCTTTTCTATAAAATTATATATATATTTTTTGGAGTAAATCAATTTTTTTTATTATTTGCATCGAAAAGGTTATACAAATTCGTGAAGAAATACATGCAAATCGCTCGTACTACCGAACTTGAAAATTGCTTCTTTGATAGTTAATTTTTCAATGTATAATAATTTGATATTTTTTATTCAGTTTAGTGGATATTATCTCCCATTTCCATCTAAGATCTGAATCCTTTTCTTAAATATCTTATATACAACTATAAAACTCGCTACATAATTATAAAAATAGAACTATATAAATTCATTTTTATCGCATCAATAAATTATTGAATCAAATGATATAAGAAGTGATATAAAGAAAATATAGGGTACACATGCTATTTATATTTAAATAAATTGTTTTCATTGACGAAATATTGCTCATATATTTTCTGTTAATTTATACATATCTGGATATACTCATAAAGAGTATACAATTAAACATATCATAAACTATTGTTTAGATGTTGCACTCAAAAAAATGTTTTGCTGATTTAGGTAGATTTCTAGGTGACACAACAAAAATTTATCGCTATTTTTCGTATCTGCTGGAGCTAGAATGTTGTTTGCCACATATAGAATTTATAGCAACATTATAGCAACATTCTAGTAATATCTTCTGGAAAATTTAGGTTCCATTGCCAAATTTTAATCACTGCATTGGATAAATATGAGTTTTGATACTACAGCTAGAACGATCTTTGTGAAAAATATAGCTGCCGATTATAACTGTGGCATCGAGATAATATAACAACACATTCTAGATGTCACAGCTAACTTATTTTTGTAGCTGCAGCTATAATAATTATATAGCTTTTTAGGGTACCTATATTTAAAAAAAAAAAATTATTATTTGCAAGAAAATAGATTTCTTTGAATTTAGTTTCCTTAATTCAAAGCAGTATTAGGTTTCGAGAAAATATTTTAAATTCAGAAAAATGTTTTCTTAAATGTACCCAATGCTTTCTTTGAATTAAAAAAACCAAATTTGAAGAAATCTATTTTCTTATTTACAAATAATTTTTTTTCAGTGTATATGTAATAATAAACGAGTGTATTTAATTTAGAAAAAGAGAGGCGCGTTGGCCAACTTAGCTATTTCTTTCTATTCACAAATGATGGAAAAGGTCAAATTACTACGGCTATAAGCTGAGAACTTTACAAGAATACTTTTTTATTCGTAATAATTTCACGAACACGTACGCTGTCCACTAAACACTGAATGACTAAAGTGACTGATCGGCACAGACTTGCACGCGATAACTGCGTAACAGTTGAGCGCGAGATTTTTTTTAAAGAGCTAGACATATTGGGCGCATTATACGAACTATGTTAGGTGTGACGATCACATATTCATTTTTTCTCTCGCCGCTACCCTTTTCTGTGTACCACAGTCAAACTTTATAACAAGTATGATTATTATACAGTGGCTTTAACATGGATAGGCGCAAAGAAACTTTCTTTCTAAATTTCACAAAAAGTTCAGATATAAATTCTGTCTATCATATAGATTGATTAAGTGTAAAACATAAGCGATATCACAGTATTTGCTAATCATTTATCTATCTTAGCTAATTTTTTGCACACAGAAAATTTTTGCTATAGGTGCAGGATCATTTTTTTGAGTGTTTAGAAACTTATTAAAGATAGCAGCAGTTTTTTTTTGCATTTTTGCAATTTAAGGCTGTTTATATGCATATATGGCAAGATATATTGAGTGTTACTGCCGGATTACTCAGAAGCGATTAAGATTTTTTAAATAAAATTATATTTTTTTACATAAATTGATTTTTGTCATAATTTTGCATCTCAAAATATTGATTATCAAAAAGTGAGCAGATATTTTATATTTTATTTTGATACTTTCTGATAAGATATGAAATGTACAGTATTCTCTGTATTACAATAACCTTACTTCTATATTATTTAAATATAAGATGATTTAAAAAAGATACATTTACATGTGATTTTTAAAATTTATTTTTATAAGTGAACCGATAACTTATATTTAAAGATGCGTCTGTAATATGCAATTGTACTTCTTACTTCTTTAAATGTAGCTTGCAGCTACATGTTTTATTATATTAATTCTTTTTTTTACTTTCTGTATAAAATATTTAGATAAAATTATTTACTTTTTGACGATATATAATTATCTTAATATTTTTACATGTAGAATGATAAGAATGAATTTGTAAGAAAGAATAGTAAATAGGGGGGGGAAAAAACGAAAAATATTGACTCCTCAATATCTCTTTCTGCTTTCGAGAAATCTTGCAACAACACTTTATATATCATATAAAATGTGCGTATCAAACTCTTAGATATTAAAAAAGATTTTGTCACTTATAGCTAGTTAAAAAAAATAGCTTATATTTTTAACTTTGTGTATGTGTGTATATATACATATTCTCTTTCTCTACTCTTTAAGGGGATCCTGAATACCGACAATTACAGTCAAAGCTCGTTTTTTGAAACGGCTTTATAGATCGCAAAATCCTTTTACAGGAGTAAAGTATAGGTACTAATGAAGAGTGGGAATGTAAAATAATTAGTAATAATTGAAAAAAATGTAAAAATGCATAACCTTATTTTCTAATATAAACAGTTGTATAAGTAATATGTACGAAATGAAATGTTCCCACTCTTCAGAAGACGTGCACAAACAATAACGTACCTTTGAAATTGAGATTGAAAGCCTGGAATAAAAATGAGAGCTTCGAAGAAATTATAACCTATAACCATGTCTATCCTTGTCTATCATCATTGTCTATACAAGGACAGATATAGAATTTGGTCGGTAACACAGACGGCTCCAGCATCACCTTAAGGTGGTTCGGCTAGTACTATAATTGAAAAAAATGTAAAAATGCATAACCTTATTTTCTAATATAAACGGTTGTATAAGTAATATGTACGAAATGAAATGTTCCCACTCTTCAGAAGACGTGCACAAACAATAACGTACCTTTGAAATTGAGATTGAAAGCCTGGAATAAAAATGAGAGCTTCGAAGAAATTATAACCTATAACCATGTCTATCCTTGTCTATCATCATTGTCTATACAAGGACAGATATAGAATTTGGTCGGTAATACAAAGCGGCTCCAGGATCCCCTTAAGGTGGTTCGGTTAGTACTATATGAGTCAATATAAGACCTAAATTTCATTTTAAGAAAAACCATTTTTATGAATATATTCTAGACAGTTGTATAATTACTGGTTTTATAATGTAACTTTTCATTCGATTATGTATCAATTTATCTACTGATAAATGTAAATAGTTCAAGCTTTGACTTCAGTTGACATTCGTACAAGAAAAATGTCGCGACATTGCATCTCTTCGCTGTAGGCAGCTATCATGCCAGTGCTTTGTGTTTGAGTGAGGTTATGTGTGTTTATGTTGAAAAATAATGGAAGGTAACAAACAATTTCGATAATGGGAGATTTGCTTGCAAAAGAATAGTGCTGTGGAAAGAAAACATTACACGGCGCGGCGTTGCCACATGTTCATGTCGCGTACAGCTGATCGAAAGGCCAAGAAACGCGACAATTCATAAACTTTTGATTGAATTTTTGGCCTTATTACACGTCAACGTCGTTTTGTCTTATACTTAACAGTGCTAGAAGAATCAAAGGTAAATATGCAGTATAGCGCCAACCTCTTCAATTTTGTTGAAACTTTTTTATTTTGTGTATTTTGGGTCGAAAAAAAGATTCTGAGAAGGAAAATCGTCGCTCATGTTCCGTTTGTTTATAATTAATATTTATAATATTTCGATGTCGGTAAGTAAGGAATTGACAATTTATGTATATATTTTTACTTTTTTATTAAGGTGATGCTGGAGCCGTCTGTATAACCGACAAAATTATAATTTTCTATGTTATCGACCTATATCTGTCCTTGTATGGACAAGGATATAGACAAGGATATAGCATCTACATTGCACGCACACATACGCACGAATCGTCATATACACTATACTCTTATATTAGACTTCTGATCTCGATTTGGAGGGTTGATCGATGTTTTTCAATTGTTGTGCAATTCAGGGAAACTCGTTTTCACGTTCGTATCAATGGTATATCTTTTATATGAAGCATATCTTGTGATGAGCTGACAGCGATCGTTGTAACTTGAGACGCCATATTAGGATAAAAGTAGGTAGGGAAATCTGTAATTCCGTAATTTTTTCTCGTTTTCTATGTAAAATCGAAGTTTCCCTGAATCATTGATGTATGTACTGCAATTCTGGAAAAGAATTTTTAATTCTGTCAAATTAATACGACGCTACGTGACTACAAAGAAAATTGTAATTTCATCAATAAAACAGACGACTCCATCATCTTAATACGCATGCGCAGTAGTGCTTTGCAATATCTTCCAACCTTAATTGATATTATGGCATATTAAATAGAATAAATTAGATAGAATAAATAAATAATTACCCTTGGCTTGCGGTTCAAGATGTCGTTGGAAATGCGAATACTTGGCCTAAATTTATTCGAAAAATGTTTTAGAATAAAAATTTCAAAGATCATAATCGAATGATCATAGTAAATTTTGCGTATTTAAGTGCAATTTCTGAAGAATTTTTGCATGAAATTTTAACATTTAAACATTTATAAATTTTAACTTTAAAAGAAGCGCACACAAGTGAGCAAAAACGAAATATCAAAGATAAGTTTCGTTATTTAAATCATGAGGTAATACTTTTATTTTTGACACTATATTAAATGTGTATATTTATTAAATATTTTTCATAAATTTGTAGGAATTTGAACGAAATCGACGTAGTCGAGTTTACAGCTACAGTGTCTATTTCAAAGAAATGTTGGATTTAAATTTTGAACCACGTAAAAATTATTAATAAAGTAATAATCATTATAATGTATGCTATTATTTCAATTAAATAGTTAAAGCAGACAACAGTAGATAAAAGCTTTTGGTTAAAGCAGAGAATACTTAGAATATTCTTATTTTCTAACCACATAAAATTGCGTATACTTATATATATTGTACTTTTCAATGTATGAACTATTCTCTGCTTTATCAAATACAGCATAATGTTTTTGTGCTATTATTTGATTTAAGTGATTAAAGCAGTTAACAGTTTGTGCTTTTGATTAAAACAGAATACTTCAAATTATAATATATAAATGTATTATGTTGTATTTTTTCAAACAAAGTGCGTCTTATGGATGGAAAATCTTAATAATTATAATTTTAAAATATATAATTATAACGTAATAGGATACAATTAAATGACTTAATTGAAGTAAGGCGCAAGATTATTGCGCATGCGTATTAATAAAAAAGTAAAAATATATACATAAATTGTCAATTCCTTACTTACCGACATCGAAATATTATAAATATTAATTATAAACAAACGGAACATGAGCGACGATTTTCCTTCTCAGAATCTTTTTTTCGACCCAAAATACACAAAAAAGTTTCAACAAAATTGGAGAGGTTGGCGCTATACTGCATATTTACCTTTCTTTGACATGCTCTGATAGGCCGAACCACCTTAAAAGTTGAAGAGTGAAATATCACTCAAAATGAGTAAAATGCAAATGTAAGGAAAAGTGAAAATTGAGCCTGTGCACTTCGAGTGATTCGTCACTCTAAGAAAGAGTAAAATTGCGCTCTATAAGTTGGAGTGAAATCGCACTCTATTTAAGTGAAAGAGCTCTTTTCGAGTGCAGTAGATCAGTATCCATATCACTACAATTTTGAATAGAAAATTTTACTCTGTCAGAGTCATTTATTAGTTGATCTTTAGTGAATCGTGATTTACTATAGCTTTAGAGTGAATTAGTGAAATCACTCTGGTAGAGTAGCTACTCTAAACATTTGAGTGAAAAATTCACTCCTACCTTATGAGTGCCCGTATTTATTCGAATTAGAGTGAATTAGACAACCCTTTCCTTTGGAGTGACTATCACAATCACTCTAATATATCAGCAAATTGCTTCTCTTAACACTGACATAAATTATTATATTTCTTAAACTTTTTTGTTTATAACTTTTTAATAAACAGCGACGGCTAAAACCTTCTGAAGGCTACTCAGGAAGATAACCTCTATAATATGTGTGAAGAAGGAAGATTGAGGGGAGGGGGGTTTGTAAGGATAAATATTTACCTAAATAAAGTTTACTTTGATAAAATTTAAGATGCTTTATTTAGTATTTCAACTTTACTGTTGAACAGTAGGTCACCTATCATCAGGAATCCAATCTTCATCTTTGTTGTTTGAACATTCACTATCTGAAGAACCTAATAATAACTGTTATATCTAAATATTGTTTTTTCCATTAAATCTAAAACAGTAACAATATAATTCTAATAGTGAATAATATCTTAGCTGATACTAATTCTTAAAAAACTGTTTTTTACAAGCATGTAAATAACTTTTCTTTACTTTTAAACTGTGCCTACAATAATTCCTCCACGTTAATATTTTTTTGCGAATATTATGAACTAATAAAAAAATACACTCTTGTCAGTATGCAAAAACAGCAACGGACATACGACTGTTAATGTCTCTGACTGTTCATTGAATACTAGCAACTTGCATGAGATATTGAGCGTGTCAAAACCTGTTCTTTTGACATAAAATAGGTATATCAAAATTTTTATTGTTTCGAGATTCTATAAAAGACACTAGAAAAAAAAAGAATATTTAAGGCTTAGCTGTTACCCGGCCATATTAATACTAAAATAGGAGTGACCGAGACTGGTTATTATATTTATTATATTTCTAGAATAAAAGATCATAGCATATTATGAAGAGTATATTATTGTAAATATAAATAGGCTCACAAGATTAAAAATAATCAAATAAAAAGGAGCATCAAGCCGCAACAAGGTGGAAGTGTTATAAAATTCTATATTAACATGTATATTATTGTCTTGTGAACATTACAATAATTCAATGATCATTTTTGAAATGCATAATGTTTTTCAAGATAAATAATAATTATCATTTATGGTCAAATTATTATTTATCTATATAGCCAAAAGTAAAATAAATTATATTACCTATAATTTTTCTATAAATTATTATACGTTGTAATTTGTAACACTTCTTTAAAATCTTTATTTTATAATATACATTTTTTATTTATATTAATCTCCTAAGATTTTTTTTTCAATTATAATCTTACTATAATTACAAAATATGACAGAACTGAGCTAATTGTAACGGGGATAAGTTGTTACAGCTTTTTATAATTAGTTGTAAGAGAAGGTTTATTATATTTATGTTTATTATATTTCTAATTGAGAGATATATATATATCTTCTATCTATCTTTCTATAATTAGATCTATCTTTCTAGATCATTAGAAATATAATAAACATAAATATAATAAACCTTCTCTTACAACTAATTATAAAAAGCTGTAACAACTTATCCCCGTTACAACTAGCTCAGTTCTGTCATATTTTGTAATTATAGTAAGATTATAATTATATATACTGGGTGTTTCATTTTAATCGCCCCAAGCAAATATCTCGAAAAATATGAAAGATACGGAAAAAACGTTTCAGACAAAAGTTGTTTGGTTCGAAGGGGGGCATAAGACGGTGTCATTGGTTTGACCTTGAGTGAACGTGCCGAGGTCATATGGAGTTCAACTTTATTTTTTTAAATGGAACCCCCTATTTTTCATTGCATATTCTTGTAGCTTACCCAAAGAGCTTTCCAAAACACTATATTTAAATATTTTTTCATGAAGTACTTTTCGAGTTACAAAGCTTGAAAGTTACAATCCCGCCGGCATTAGCATTACTCAATGAAGGCAATCACTGGCCGGATCAATCTTGGGTCTTGCCTTCACTGGCCAGAACAATCTTGGGTCTTGCCTTCACTGGCCGGATTAATCTTGGGTCTTGTCTTCATTGGCCGGTACACCTTGAGTAATGCTAATGCCGGTGGGATTGTAACTTTCAAGCTTTGTAACTCGAAAAGTACTTCATGAAAAAATATTTAAGTATAGTGTTTTGGAAAGCTCTTTGGGTAAGCTACAAGAATATGCAATGAAAAATAGGGGGTTCCATTTAAAAAAATAAAGTTGAACTCCACATGACCTCGGCACGTTTACTCAAGGTCAAACCAATGACACCGTCTTATGCCCCCCTTCGAACCAAACAACTTTTGTCTGAAACGTTTTTCCGTATTTTTCATATTTTTCGAGATATTTGCCTGGGACGATTAAAATGAAACACCCGGTATATAAGGAAACAGAGTTTATGTTCTCCAATCTTTCTTGTATAATAAATTAATGTTCATTATTTTTTTTTTGTTAAAATAATGAAAGATTAAAAAGTTGTCACATTTATATTTATCATGTATAATGTTCATGATACATGTACACGGAGAAAATTTTATATTAAATTTTACTTTGCTGCCGCACCAACTGCGGACCATCAAGACGCACAAGTTTAAATGCTATAGTCTTATAGTAAAATTACTATGTCCATAGCATTTAGTGCTACGATCATAGCATGTAATGCTTTATAGCATTGAATGCTATGATCGTAACATTAAATGCTATGGACATAGTAATTTTACTATAAGACTATAGCATTTAAACTTGTGCGTCTTGATGGTCCGCAGTTGGTGCGGCAGCATAGTAAAATTTAATATAAAATTTTCTCCGTGTAAGTATATATTTCCATTATTCGAAAGTTTAAAGAAATGTTTGAGTCATTAGTAAAAGTATTTCTTTGTACAATTTTTTTTAATTTTTCTATCTTTATCCAATATATTTAAAAGAGCTTACAACTGTCACAACTTATCCTATATATAAGGTAACAAGTATTGCCTTCTGATATTTTTAATAATATCAGATGAATATATTAGATTAAAACTTTATATAAAAAAAGATATTTGTAATATATAGCTTTTGTAACATGTAGCTTTTGTAAATATATAGCTTTTGATAAATCTCTTTGCTACCTATCCATCTGATTCATAGGTTGGCTACAAAAAAATTACCACAACAGTGTAACAACTAGCTCTAGTCTCTCCTAGATATCAGGTATACTCGGGTATCCGGATACATTGATGGAAAGATGGAAAATTATATTTTGACAAAGAGTTAATTTTTCGGCTGACAAATCTTCCCCGAACGTGAGCACCACCATACTTACAAGAGTACCAGCCGAAGGGGATAAGCAAAAAAATCTTATTGCGCATATTTCGAAAGCACATAAATCGACAAACATTTTCAGACAAAGACAAATTTGCTATTTGTATTTTAACTCATATTTTACTCTTGTACATATGGTGGTGCTCACGTTCAGGGCGATTTGTTGGCCAAAGGGGATGAGCACGAAAATCTCATTGTGCATATTTCGAGAGCACATTAATCGAGAAACATTTTAAGGCAAGAATTATTTCGCTATCTGTATTTTAACTGACACTATACTCTTATATCAATGGTGTATAGATCTTTTTTGGCATATATCTTTTTTAACTATTACAGATAGGCTAATTTTGTTTAAGGCTTTTGTGTGAAAGCACATAAAAAGAACATTTAGTATACTGAGTTTTTGATTTTATATATAATTTTAATGAGTGGGAATGCTAACTCACGTTAAGTATCCCCACTTTTAATTGCGATTTCCCGCTAAATCGTTTGAGCACAAAAATCGTAAACAGAACACATAATTAGCACAAAGAGCACTTAATTTCTGCATATGTGTTATTTCGATTTTGTTTGATGGGGGTGCTAACTTAACAGACATAAATTACACATATGCTAGAAAGCTCTTTTTAGACAAAAACAAGCAGTCTTTGATTTAATCTTGACTTTTGCTACAAGTTTTTTGTTATTTCAAATACCCAGATAGCAAAGCGTGTCTGAGCAAAATCGCGCAAACCTGTGATTGCTTATGATGCTGGCAACTTGCCGTACATTTGCTTCAATTGATTTCGAGTAATTTAATATTTGAAGCAACACGCAAGTAACATTGGATATATGTATTGCCAGCAATTTATCGGCAAGAGAGCAGCATCAAATTTACTTCGCGTTGCTAACAATATGACAGCATTGTGTGATCCTATGAATTATTACAGCAACATGACAGCAACAGCTCGAATTTTGAATAAGACAATTTTAGACCGCAGCATAAGTTACCAACAAGTTCTACACAAAATTAAATTGTTATCTCGTGAAGGCATCAACTTGCCGACAAATGGCGGACTCAGTTGCCACAATTCTGCTAGCAACACATACTATGTTGTCGGTGACATGTCAGCAACAATGCAAACACGTTGGTATCTGGGTAGTTTGTATAACTATTTAATGATTGTTTTGTTATTGCTTATCATTTTTTATAAAAAAATATTTCTTATAAAGCCTATGGCTGCCCATATTTGTAATAAGATTATATTGCCAGTCTCTGTAAGTGGAAGGGTCACCGATGAAGTGAGACAGAAAAAAAGTTACTTTGTCCGTTGTGCGCAAAGCACGTGAGTTAGCATCCTCACTTTCTTTTATTGAGAGAATTGTCGCGCATGCGCATTACGAATAAAGTCCTCTGCCAGACAGAGAGAATGATATTGTCTGTACCGTGACGTTTTCGGCCTTTTCCTGACCCAACTGGTATAGCCAATATAGTCTTATTACATATATGGGTCTGTCACACAAACTGAGCTGCATATACATAACAGCTGCATATACATAAGACTGTCTAGACCAATGAGCAACTAACATAAATCATGCTATGTTATGTAAATCAGTATGACTAGATGCTCATTAGTTTTAGTTATGCATATGCAGTCTTATGTTATGCGTATGCAGCTATGTTATTTTGCGTGTGATAGGCCTAACACCAAATCCAGCCGCAGATTATATGTTGATGTACAAGGGTCGTAACAGAAAAAAATGACTTAAAATAATACAAAGAACAAAGTTTATTATTAAAACCTGTGTATAATTACTATATAAGAGTACTTGCTTCGGCAGTACATATACTAATTACTATATAAGAAAGAGATAGTTTACAAATCAAGACATTCCAAAATGTGAATATTGCATACAAGTAATAAATGACAACAAGTTTACGAGATAGAAAAAATCAAGGAGAATGAAACCATTATCCAAGAAGCTCGATATAGTCAAAGTTATAAATCAACAAAATAGACTTCTAACTGCACCAAAAATTCAATATGAATGAAAGCCGCAAAGAATCAGTAACTGTAGAAAGAGAAAAGACATCTGGTGCAATATAATCTTCATGATCATATTGTTACGAAAAAACTATCAATGAAACTATGTACCTAAGAATAATGAAATACAACAACTTTAAGGCTAAACGACAAAAGACTGATCACTAGATGACTGGGACAACGTTCTCTGGATCGATGAATTGAAATTTAAAATTTTCGGCTTTAAACGACATATTTTTATTCCACATATGCCTAGACTGCATTGTGCTAATAGTAAAATATGGAAGTGACTTATAGTAATATGAGAATATCTATAAAAGAAGAAGGCATTCATGTCGTATCAATTGTATTCTCAAGAAAGAAATACAAAGAAATTTACGAAAATCATGCCTTTCTTTCAAATAAGCAATTAATAGATAGGTTTATAATGCAAGTGCATAATGATGTAAAATATATTTTATAGTTTTGTAAAAAGTACTTGGAAGAACGCGAAAAAATTTTACAAAATATGGATTGGACTCTTCAATCGACAGATTTAAATGCAATCAAATTTTTGGAAAGACAAAGCTATACATAAAAAGGGTCGTTTTTAAAAAAGATTGGAAAATTTATAAAAAGTCTGATATATATATATCATATATTATATATTAGAAACTATACAAAAAAATATGATTAAAAATGTGATTAAAAAAGAAATTATACAAAAATTAGTCAAAAGTGTCAAACAAACGTGTCAAATAAAAAAAAAAGGATTTTTTTGCGAGAAGGAAGTTAACACACACATAATAATAATCACATATACACACACATAATCATGTAATCATAGTAATCATACACACATAATCATAGTAATTAAAAAATAATTATAAAACAGTCAAAATTACAAGTTTATAATTATTTTTTAATTACTTAAACTTATAACGGCGCATTTTCTGAGATTTTCTGTGACTTTGTTGCAATGTAAGTGATTAAATTGATGAATTTACTTTCCTCCTTTATCCTTTTTCTATAATGATATACAGGGTATCCCATTTTAATCTTTCCACGTAATTATCTTTCGTACTATTTGTTTTTCGAAAAAAATATTTCGAATAAAACTTACTCTGTTTCAAAAAGGACATCTTATTATAGACACAGGTCTTGTCTAAATGGAGGTGCCTCTAAGATTTCAAGGTGATCTTTGTTTTTTTTAATAATGGTGCAATAAAAAATAGGGGTTTTTATTTAAAAAAATAAAAAAAAATAAAAACAAAAGATTACCTTGAAATATCAGAGGTATCTACACTTAGACAAAACTTGTGTCTACTATTAAAAAAAAAAAACATAATTAGAATTGTTAATCTTTTAACATTTTACAGAGATGAATTTTTTAAGTGGTCAAGCGTAGAGAGATGACCCCATATGCAGGGCTATCTGTCCACATTCGAGAGACTATCTGTCCACAATTAATTGAATCTGATATTTTTACAGATCATTTGTAAATTAGCTCCTAGTATTGTTAAATTCATCCATAACATTATATACATGTACCTACTTAAATTTTATTTCTATACAGTAAATTTACAGTCTGGCATGGGATTTTACTCTCAGTAGTGTGGTATTACGGTATATTCGAAATCATTGCTGTAATAGAATCTGACATATCTGCAGTATCTGTGAGATGTGAAATTTGTGACTTTACTCATAAAAACACAAAATCTTTAATTAAACACGATTATAATCATATAAGGACTAGGGCTGTTATTTTTGACAACTTCAAAGCTTAGAATATCGAATCGTTTGAAGCAAAGAGTGACCGCAAAATCAGTGGTTTTTTCGCCTATTTTTGGTCCCGTGATATTGGAACTGAATTGTGTGTCAAATGATACCTTATGACAAGACATCAATCACAAACAATTTTTAAGTTGAGGTGAGAATTGATTCCAGAGATATGGGAGGTCAAAGTAGTCAAAATTCATTAACTCGTCAGCCCGTACGCTTTAAAGCACGAATTTTTCTTTCAGTCCGATAATTTAAAACTTCGTACCCGGGGGTTTTGCTAGCTGCTGACAATAAATTTGAAGTCAGATTTTTAAAATTCATAATGGCCGATTTAATATGGCGGACCATGTATTTAAAAAATGTTTTAATTTCTTTTTCTTGTTAAGTAAATCGATCCATAAGTATGTGTGAAAACACATACACATCCCCTCCACATGCTGGCATAAAAATTCGTGCTTTAAAGTATGGGCTGACGCGTTAATGAGTTTTAATTACTTTGACGTCCCATATCTCTGGAACCAATTCTCACCTCAACTTAAAAATTTTTTGTGATTGATATCTTATCATAAGGTATTATTTGGCACACAATTCAGTTCCAATATCGCGGGACCAAAAATAGGCGATTTTTGCGGTCACTCTTTCATCGTACGGCTACCCGAATTAGGACTGGTAATTTGCTTCGAAGGATTCGATATTCGAAGCTTCGAAAGTTCGAAGTTAACTTCGAAGCTTCAAAAGTTGTCAAAAATAACAGCCCTACTAAATGTTTATATATAAACAATATCATATATTGTGGAAATAACTGGAATTGTTTATATTATATTATAGTTATATTATATTATATTATAGTTGACTCATAGAACTGATAATATGGCTCGATATACATTAATTAATTGAGATATGGAAAAAAATGATCAAAGATGGAGATTGTCGAAGACGGAAATTCTTCTCGTGGCATTACTTTATTGTCAGTGGGAAAATCGAAACCATAAATAATATAATTACGAAATATTATATAGGATGTTTAAAAGAAAAACGTCTACGAAGTTTTAGATGAAAGAAACTATTGAGTAGAATTAATTGTATCGTTAAAATGAAAATTTATTGTAGACAAACAAAAATATCGTCTATATTATATGAAAATTAGGTGAGAAAAAGTTGTTAATGTTAATGGTTTTATGTTAGGAAATAAAACATGGATTTTTTTTAATGAAATGAACGTCGATTAATGAATGAGAAGATTTTATAAAGACCATCGCCATATTCAATGTATCGCTGAAAATTGAAAGGCATTTTTAATGAATTAAATTTTGACTTATTCGGAAGCAATAGAACACATATGCAACGTTCAATTAGAAGTAATTTTAGATATTAAACTTTAATTATGAAATATAGTGGAGAAAATTGTGGTTTAAGGAATTTTTCTATGAAAAAATTGTTTTACTCGAAATCAAGATCATGGATAATGTTATATACAAAGATATCTTGGAAACAAATGTATTTTAATATACTAAAAGAAAAATGTGTGCCATAAAATTTGGATTTCAGCATGACAATGGTTATAATATAAATCAATGTTAGTCAAAGGATCTATTATCCTGTGAGAAAATGTGAAAGTTTTAAACTGCCGTCTCAATCTCTGGACTTCAATCCGATTAAGTATCTGTGAGAAGAAGCAAAGTGTCGCGGCTGAAAATATAAACATTCAAACAAGACAGAATTATATACAAAAATGTAATGTAGGAAATTAGGGTAAAGCGTCTTCTGATTATGTTACGTGTTTAATCGAGTGCACATTTTGCTGCGATTATTGCTGTAAAATATATGACTTCCAAATATCTATAATAAAAACGTGGTCTAAAAGATCTTAAATGTGTTGTATTGTAAGTTAAATTACCTGTTTCTCTTATATAACGAAGTGACCGGAGACTTTTAAACTTGCAATTTGTTAACTAAATACGTACAAGATTATAAAAATATTTATTTGTTTACACTACTTTCTTTCATCTAACTCATTTTTATAATAAATTTATACATTTAATATTGGTTGTACGAGGCTCGTTCAAGTCAAACCTGGACTTTTAGTTGCACAGAATATAATAGCGTTTTCCATTGGGAAAAACTCACCGGCACTGGCAGCACTGAGTGCTTGAAGCGTATTATGCGATCGCGACGAGTTTTTTATGGTGGTAAGTGACAAGTGTCTCCTATCATCGGTACGCAGCGCACTTCTCTCAGGTCAATTGATAATCAGTTATGCAAAATGGCAGACAACAGTGTTAACGTATATATGGAACAGCGAATTATTATAAAGATATTTCTTGTGAATGGAGACGTGAAACTGGCGGACATTTACAGAAGACTTCAAGCACAGTACGACGATGAGACAATTAGCCGCAGTAAAACATTTGAATGGTGCAAACGACTTAAAGATGGCTGTACATCATACTGCCTATCGCGCTACTTGCACATTATTGGAACTTGATTGGGAGATATTGCCTCAATCTCATCCTCCTTACAGTCTGGACCTTGCTCCGAGCGATTTTCATCTTTTCCGGACCTTTAAAAAACTTCTTGGAAGGCCAGCATTTCAGAACTGATGATGAGGTAAAACACGCTGTCTGATTCTGGCTCCGGTACAGATACATTTTTTTATGCTACTGGTATCCAGGTATTAGTGAAACGGGACAAGTGCATAAAAATGTAGCAGGGGACTACATCGAAAAATAAATATAATTTTCATTTCTATAAATGCGTTCTATTATTTCGTACTTTACCCTTAAAAGTCCCGGTTTGACTTGAACAACCCTCGTATCTCCTTCTTTTTAAATCCTGCTTTTAAAAATCAAACAACTATTTCTTTGATCAGAAACTTTTGCATGTCACCTACCTTTAGAATATTAAGTTATATTGATATTGTATTTATATTGTTATAGGTTGCTATAAAGATAATAGATAAAACTAAACTAAATGAGGAAAACTTAGCAAAAATTTTTCGTGAAGTACATATAATGAAAAGGTTACGACATCCTCATATTATAAGACTGTACCAAGTAATGGAAACGGAGAAAATGATATATTTAGTGACAGAATATGCTCCTGGAGGTGAAATATTTGATCATCTTGTTCGAAATGGTAGAATGCCAGAACCAGAAGCACGAAGAATTTTCCGTCAGATTGTACTTGCCGTTCATTATCTGCATCAACAAAGAGTAGTTCATCGAGATCTTAAGGTCTAGCTGTTGTGTTATATCGAAATTGGATGTCCTACAATCTTAATTGTTAATAAAATTTATTACAAATTGTATACATATTGTTATATGCATATAATTAGCTTTTGCTTCTTCTTTTTTTTAGGCTGAAAATTTGTTACTTGATGCAGACAATAATATAAAACTTGCTGATTTTGGATTTAGTAATGAATATACACCTGGTGTTCCACTTAGTACATGGTGTGGTTCACCACCATATGCCGCACCTGAAATTTTTGAAGGAAAACACTATGATGGTCCAAGAGCTGACGTATGGGTATGTTAGTTTTTATATACATTTTTTTTTTTTTTTTTGAATATTTAAAGGAGTTATGTAAATAACCCTATTATTATAATAGTATTATATATAGTTCAATTAATTTGATCAAACAATGCTGCGTTGCAGTGCGCACGGGATTGATTGACTTATGTCCGTTTTCACTAATATCGTTTAACTTTAACCTTAGTCTAATTAACCTAAGGGAGACTGTTAGAAAGAAACAAAGAATGAGTCAAACTAAGGTTAAAGTTAAACGACGTTGATGAAAACGGGCATTAATGATTAAATAACTCAATGAATATATGTATACACACACACATACACTCACTCACTCACACACTCACACACACATACATATATATACAGGGTGTCCCATTTTAATTGATCACTCCCAAAAACTTTTATTTGTTATCCTAGAAAGAAATGCTTCAGACGAAAGTTATTTGGTTTGAAGACGGAAACATGATTCTTACGTGAGTTATGTTGTAGATCTCATCGTTTTCAAGAAATTTTAAAGACGACTAATTTCCTAAATGAAACTTGATTTTTCTCTTAAGATAAAAGATATCGCCGAGACGTTTTCAAAACACTATAATAAAGCTCTCTTTTGTTAAAGATTACCTGAGATATTTTAAATTTTGTTATATGTTTTAATATAAAATATAAAATATCTCGTAAAGTATTCACTTTTTCATTACTTTACCTTGACACTTTTGTACATAAAATAATGAAAGAAAGCGAACAATAAAATTAATTTTTACATTTGCAATTTTGCACAATTAAATACATTTACAAAATGCAATCAAATTTTTTAAAATAATATTTTCTGTTTTTTTTTTCTTTTTTTTTTGCAACAGTCAGTTTCTTTCATTATTCTACATATAAAAGTATCAACGTAAAGTCATCAAAAAGTAAATTAATACTTTACGAGATATTTTATATTAAAAATATGACTTTAAAATATCTCAGGAAATTCTTAACGAAAGAGAGCTTTATTATAGCGTTTTAAAAACGTTTCGATGAGATCTACAACTTTTATCTCAAGGAAAATTCCATTTAAGAAATTAGTCTCCTTTAAAATTTCTTGAAAATGACGACATGTATGATACGACTCATATTGGAATCATGTCCCTTCAAACCAAACAACTTTCGTCTGAAACATCGATTGAAATGGGACAGCCTGTGTGTGTGTGTGTGTGTGTGTGTGTGTGTGTGTGTGTGTGTGTGTGTGTATTTACATAAGTCCGTTAAATATTTAAAAATCTACCATTCATACTACGCAACGGATACTATATTTTATTACATTGACATAAACTCTCCAAGTTTTTTACATATCTCTAAAATGCTCAATGTATCCATTTTTGCAGATGCAGCAGACATCTAGACGATACTCTATTTCATTCCACACACGTGTCATGGCCATTCTGGTCACTGGATTTTACCCTATGCGACTTTTTCTCGTGATTTGTGAAGGATACTGTCTTTGTGTCCCCGTTCCCTGCTAATCTCACGGAATTTTGCAACTGTATCACCGTGGTTGTGACACTGATTGACCGTGACATGTCACGCGTGTAGAATAAAATAGAGTATCGTCTAAATGTCTGCCACATCTGCAAAGGTAGACACGTTGAGCATTTGTATGTAAAAGGTATGTAAAGTTGAGGTATGTAAAAAAACTTGGAAGTTTACTTCCAATTTAGTGTAATAAAATATAGTGTCTTTTGCGTAGTTTATGAATTATGGATTTTTAAAATGTTTTATGGACTTATGAATAACCCTGTATATATTTTTTTTATTCTAAGAGGTATAATTGTTCAAATATAATGATAATTATTTACTTTAGGAGAAGCACCTCCAATGACTTTAACTTTGACATATGTTGTCAAGAACATATGACCCTAAGTAATTTTTTCTTGTAACTTAATTGTCTTTCATTGCTTATTTAAAAGTTATGAACAAAAAAAGTTTGAGAAATATAACAGTTTGTGTCGATACTAAGGGAAGTAATTTGCTGATATGTGTATATAGACAGTACACATGTAGGCGGGAGAGGGGCTGCCGCCTCTCTCCCGCAAGCAGGAATGGGTGGGCGTGCATCTTGCTTCGCGTGAAAAGTTGAAAACCCGAACCGTACAATGATAAACCTCGTTTCACCTTATAAACAGGGTTGGGGTTGGGTGGGGTGGACCACCTTACTTCTCGTGGATGTTTCTCTGGACAGCATTGTACTTTCCACGCAAAGCAAGGTCCATCCCATTCCACCCCACCCCAACCCTGCTTATAAGGTAAAACAAGGTTTATATCATTGACAGTTCGGGTTTTCGATTTTTCACGCAAACCAAGGTTCACCCCCATCCACCCCTGCCTGCAGGGGGAGGGCGGTAGCCCTTCCCTCGCCTACATGGTACTATCTAATATATCAGCAAATTACTTTCTTCAGTACACGAAAAAAAATGATATTGTATCACAACAGCATCATTTTTGTATCAAGAGCATCAGTGTAATTGAGATAAAATTTATTGATGCAACATCAATATTAATGAACAAAAAACATCAGATAATTATGTTAATAACTTAAATATTTGGTCCAATAATATCCAATTAAATTAACTATTTCTGTTTGTGGCAGCCCGTGATGTCGATGTTTAATTGAAGCAATTTTATTTTTTTTCCGTGTACTGACACAAACTACGGAAATGCATGGAAAGTGTATCCGTAGGGGCAGTAGGTTCTACTCCTCTTACGATTTCCACATACATATTAGTCATTTGTGCCTTTCAATGCTCAAAATAACTATTATATTTCTCAAACTTTTTTGTTCATAACTTTTAAATAAGCAATGAGCGACGATTAAGTTATAAGGAAAAGTTACTCAGGGTCATGTCCTTGACAATATACATATATCAAGGTCAAGGTCGTCGGAGAGCTTCCCCTAAAGTAAATAATTACCAATATAATTTTATTCTAGTTATATAGAGCGGATATAGAGCTTATTAATAATGACCGTACGTGTGCGTGGTACTTCATATACAGGGTGTTGAAAAAAAGGTGATACCAAATTTAAGGAGTAGATAATATTCATGAAAACAAATCAAAAAGTCTTAAAAAAACATTTATTTCCGAGTTATAAAACATTTTCTGCGGCAGATGTTCGATATGCCCTCCATTCATTTTAATACACAATTCGACATGCTTTTTCATTGAAGATCGAACATGTTAAAAAATTCCAGGTTTATTGCGTATTTATTAACAAGAGTCCAGGTTTATTGCGTATTTATTAATAAGAGTTGTCAATTTTCTGTATCAGTTTATCCAATGTATCAACTGATGTGACGTACGCTATGTTTTTCAAATGTCCTCATAAATAAAAGTTTAACGGATTTAAATCCATGAGCGAGGTGGCCATACAACTGGACCGCCACGTCATATCTACTTTTCCTGAAAACAATTGCTTAAATGTTGTCTAACAATCATGAGCACCATCATACATGAACCACATTTATTGTCTACGTAGAAGAGGAATTTTTCCAAAAGTTCGACGATGTTCATTATTCATCAACCTTAGAAGTTTGTGAAGGACGAGTATACGAGCGGTCGCGTGTAAATACGTTGTACAATGAATACTCGTGAAACGAACGGAGAATACGCCGAATGTTTTATAATTCGGAAATAAATAGTTTGATAAATGTATACAAAAGGTCAAACCTCACCGATTTTATCGCCACTTTAATATGTTGTAGGGGAGGTCTTTCTGAGTAATTCTACGTAAAAAGAAAGTAGGGGACGGCATTGGTTCAGAAGAAATAGCAAATTAAAGTTTCACAATTTTAATTCTTTTTTTATGTGTTTTATATGCGTGTCCCGCTCCGGGAAAGCGACAGCAACATCTAGTGACGCGCATGAATGGATTAACGAGATTCCCACTGTCCCTATCTACTATCTAGCGAAACCACTGCTAAGGGAACGGGCTTGGAAAAATTAGCGGGGAAAGAAGACCCTGTTGAGCTTGACTCTAGTCTGGCACTGTTTTATGTGTAAAGTCATATTAGTTCTAAGAGAAGTAATTTGCTGATGTGTGTATAGACAGTACCATGTAGGTGGAGGAGGGGTGGTAGCCCCTCCCCCACAAGCAGAGGGGGTAGACCTCGATTCGCGTGGAAGTTATAGGTATTTTGTCAACGATCAAATTGACCAATTTTTCACAATTTGTTAGAAGCTTTTACCATGCAACTACATGAATTTCTCAGCAAGTTAACGATAATAAGAAGTCGGTCAATTCAATTGTTGACAAAATACCCATGACTTTCCACGCGAACCGATAGACCTAGACTCTCTCCCGCCTACATGTGTACTGTCTATACACACATCAGCAAATTACTTCCCTTAATACTGAAAAAATAACATATTACAGCATATACAAACTTTAATATCACAATTTGTTGTATCTTCTAAACTAATACCGTCCTTCACTTTTTTCTGGCGTAGAATTGCTCAGAAAGACCTCCCCTACAACATATTTAAGTGGCGATAAAATCGGTGAAGGGTTTGACCTTTTTTATACACATTTATCAATAGTTTTTGGAGTAATGCTTATTAAGACTTTTCGGTTTGTTTTAACGAATACTACATATAAAATTTAGTACTACTTTTTTTAACACCCTATATATTATATTTTATATATGTAGGATGGATCAAACAAAATGTTGCAAATGTTATCTCAGGCCAAACAATTTCTACTTGAAATATTTTTTGTCTCAAATTACACAATTAAAAGTTATGTATAAGAAAAATTAGAGATTGTTGTACAACACTGATTAATTTATAAATTCAGGAATCAAATTATTTTTTTAAAGTTATTAAATATTTAAAATATTCATTAATATCCAAACGTTTAATCCAAATACAAAATTTGATCGGATATTTGACAATGTGGATGACACGATTAATATATAAGGTACGTTCGTGGAGTGCGTTATTAGCGCTAGGTATTGCATTATTTTATCTTTATCGTTTATTAGATGTAAAACAAGGATGGAATTACATAATATCGTTAATAATGCGTTCCGTGAACGCACCCTTTGTATTCTTTCCTTTATGTCTTCTTCTGTCATTAATGATGTGAAAAATACTCTATATTTTACACAAGGTTATAAAAAAAATCTAACAAGGCGGATGACAAGAAATAAGAAATAGAATAAGTCATAGTTTATTCGAAGGGAAGAAGGGGTTTAGTGTAGGGAAGAGTGGGATAACTTCGAACACAAGGTAAACGCGAACGATTAATGTAGTAATATATTAGAGTAGTGATATTCTCTAACTTTTCTCGCACCCAGCGATAGTCCGACATACGCTTAATGGTACAAGTACGAGAAGTGGGAGAATATCACTACTCTAATATACTACAATAGTATTCGCGTTTACCGCGTGTTCACAGTTACCCTACTCTTCCCTACTAAAAGTGAAAAAGGATTAGGGTAAATAAGTCTTAATTTATGAAAAATTTGCAATTAAATTTGGGCATCCAGCCAACTGTACGATAAGTACTAGATACTGAGCTGTAATAAGTAGTGGAACGATGATAGCTGCTTTTTTTTAAATAACCACTATATTTTACAATGGAATTAACTTTTGTTATTCTTTATAGCAAAATATTAATCATGTAATATTCGTTATACAGAGTGTCCGGTATTAATCGTCGGACCTTTTGTACACAAGTAGAGTGAGTTAAACCGAAGAAAAATCCTCTACCATTTTGCGAAATTCGTAAATATTTGGGAATGGAATGTCTTTTCTCGCCGCGCGCTTTTATTAGAGTAGATTGGCCGATCTTTTTCAATTGATTTCTCAGTAAGTATTGCGAATTTCGCAAAATGGTACAGGACTTTTCTACTCGGTTTAACTCACTCTACTTGAGTACAAGAGATACGGCGATTATTACCAGACATTTTGTATATGTATATAATAAAAAATAAGAATTTGTGTATCTTTAATTATTTATTATAAAATTCGAACACTGCCATACAATATTACAATATATTTTTACGTTAATATTCACCCACAACATTGTAGGGCAATGTTTGAATTTTATAACAAAATAAAAATTTTTGTGTTTTTTATACACATTCTATATGATAAATATTGCAACATTGTACGGCAATGTCCGAATTTTATAATAAATAATTAAAGACAAATTCTTGACAATTTTTTATTATATATATAACGAATATATATATTGTATGATTATTTTGTTACTAAGAATAACAAAATTAATTACATTGTAAAATAGTGATTACTAAAAAAAAAGTTGACACTGCCGAAACTCGAACTCTCATCGGCTGTAGATGAAAAAGTACAAGAATAGAAATGATACTTTATTACCCCAAGGGGTCTAAAAGGGCGTTTTGTAGGGACGTACCCAACCCTGTACAAACATTTACAACTCAAAATATTTCTCCCCCTCGCGTCCTGGCCATATGCGACCTTACATCCTCTTTCCCTTCCCTTCCCCTTTCGTCCGACCCCTCTGGCCCGTTCCTTCCGCTTCCTCCAATTCCGCACCTCTCTGACTCCCTCCTTCCTGTCGCAGCTCTTCCCTTTTGTCCGGCTCTCTCCCTCCTTGCGTTCTATGCCTTCCTTCCCTCCTGCCCTTCCTCTGCAAAAACATATATTACTCCTACGTTCTTACCTCCTTCCCTCCTTCCTTCCTTTTCCCTTAGCACTTCTCTCTCTATTTCCCTTCGTCTCTCCCTACTATCCCACAATCCTCTTACTCTCTTCTCTCCCTGTCATCTTCGTCCTCATCCGACTCCATCAACAAATTCTCTTCCATCCTTCTCGTAATCTCTTCCTCTTCAGTCCTCTTTGTAGATGAAAAAGTATAACCCCTGGTTTCCCATGCACGCGTTATAACGCGTGTCAAATATGCGTCTCCATAGATTACCCCAATCAAATGCATGCTTTTTTTAAACGCGCGCGTTTGACGCGCAATTTAACGCGCGGCAATGGGTGCATGGAAATCAGGAATAAAGGCCCGGGCACATAGAAAAACTTAAGCAGTAAGACGTAAGCACTAAGCTATTGACCAACCACAGTCGATTATTCTTGAATTGTAAAAATCCCATTAAGGCCTGGGCACATAGAAAAACTTAAGCAAGTAAGACTTAAGCAGTAAGCAAATCAGCCAATCACAGTCAAGAATTTAAGACATAACGTAAGCGGTAGCGAATCCAAACTGTTGATTTCCTTACTGCTTACGTCTTAGGCTGCATCCCCATGGAGAGAGAAATAGCGGAACGGAATTAAAACGGAATCACTCTGATTGGCTAATCTCCAGGTGGGGCTCTCGAGCTGGGATATTAAAGTAATCAAAGTAATTTCGTTTTAGTTCCGTTCTGCTATTTCTCTCTCCATAGTGATACAGCCTTACTGCTTATAGGCCAGTCATATTAGACTATAATTTAGGGGGTTAACCTTCCAATTAATCTTATCAGGTTGCAACCACCATGAATTGCTTTGATTTGAGGTGTTATAAGTAGGATTTATTTTGCTTTGCAAAATTAACGCGCAATAAAAAATTATTAACAATATTATCAACAAAAAACACGATTTTTTTATTTTTTCTTAAATATATTGAAAACTAAGCAAGATAGGGTAACCAACTATACGTACCTTTTTTGTAGAGCGTAAAATTATCTACAATAATGATCTGAACAACATTTATCGTCAAGTCAGTCGTTTTAGCTTGCACGCGCCGTCAAAGTCCGAGACTCGGATGCCGAAAACCCTCAATTTCATCGTTTTTTTATGTTGGGCCGGTGATTTTTTTCCGTCATTTAAAATGGCATTAAAAATTCCCCAAAAATCACACATCATCTGAGAACTACAAAGAATATTTTTTTGCAAAAAACGGCTTTGCAATATGGTTAAATAATAATGCGAAAAATCACGTAAATTTTAATAAAAAATAATTATTTTAGTGTAAAACGAGCATTATCTGACCCGTGCGCAATATTGGATAACTTTGCGCGTCAATAAAAAAATCAGCGTTTGTCGTACGAAAAAAATACAAGGGTCCTTTTTTGTTGCAAATTTCGTCCACAACAAGATGCATACGATAAAATTCGTCTCAAATAAATTCTAAGGCCTGAAAACAGCGAAAAACTAAGACTATACCAAAAAATCAAAATTTTTTGCTTACATAGCTACAAACCACGGTCTTACACACAGGTCTGGAAACTCAGACCGATTTTGGTGGTGGGGGATGGTCGTTTTAGCGAGGAAGAATTTATTTCACGGCATTGTCACCATGCATCGCTGTCATCGCGAAGTGTAGATGGTAACCCATAGTAACGTGACAACAATCTTTTAATTGCACTTAATTCAAGTGCATTTTTGAAAATGACATGTGCTGAAAAAAGTATTTTAGTGGATTTATTTAACTGTCTAAGCTTACAAACGAATAAATAGTTTTCTTAAAATAAATAAAAGGATTAATTTTTTTCTAACATTTTATTCTTAATGCAAAGTCATTTATTATTTCTCTGAGCTAAGTTGAAAGACTTTCTTCAGCTTCTGAGGACATGGACAGCAACATGGATTGAAAATAACATCTTTCTCCTGTAATTCTTTTTTTATATGACATTTTCTTTCTTTAAATAACTGTAACTAGTCAGAGTAAAAAGGTTGATATCGACCTTAATTATGTGTACAACTGCATTGATATTTTTTGGAATAAGAATGTAAATATTGTGATTTGTAAATTAACTATGGATTTTCGAAACGGGTAATTATTTACTTCATTACTTACTTCCTTTACTTATAGCCTTCAACTTTCTAATTAATATTATAAAACCGAGGCATACATAAGGTAAGAATCAGAATTAATACAAGTCGACCGCTCTCATACCGCGTGATCTTTAAATCTTGTAAATTATGAATAAATTATCAATTTATTAATTTGCGCATTCGTATAATAAAAGATTTCCAACGTTTTTTCTTAATACAAAGTTATTTATTATTCCTTTCCTCATTTGGAACTTCAATTATTGCCTATCTGACACTCATGATTTTGAATTTACTAATTATTATTTCCGTCCTTGTCCCACCACATAGTACACTGACCGATGGCAGCGACTCTTGCGGTCACAAAGCGAGTTATTTTCTTCGTCGCTAAGACGACCATCCCCCACCACTAGAGTTTCCAGACCTGTGTGTAAGACCGCGCTACAAACTAAAGAAAAAGGATCTAAAAAATCGGTTACACCATGAAAAGTATTCTTTGTGTTCTCGGATGATGTGTGATTTTTTTGGAATTTTTAATTCCATTTTAAATGACGGAAAAAAATCACCGGCGCAACATAAAAAAAACAATGAAATCGAGGGTTTTCGGGATCCGAGTCTCGGACTTTGACAGCGCGTTCAAGCTAAACGACTGACTTGACGATAAATGTTGTTCAGATCATTATTATAGATAATTTTACGCTCTACAAAAAAAGTACGTATAGTTAGTTACCCTATCTTGCTTAGTTTTCGAGATATTTGAAAAAAAATCGTGTTTTTTGTTGATATTGTTGATAATATTGTTAATAACTTTTTATAGCGCTTTTTATTAATTTTGCGAAGCAAAATAAATTCCACTTATAGCAAATTAAAGCGATTTATGGTGGTTGCTGGGAAGATTAATTGAAAGGTTCGATATCTAATATGACTGGCCTATTAAGTTTTTCTGTGTGCCTGGGTCCTTAGTCAATAACTTAATAAATTTTATTAACTTCAGCTACATAGCCAAGAAGTGGACTTGGTTTACAAACAACCTTAATCATTCATCCTTCCATTCCTACATTACTATCCTAATTTACAACTAACTATTGCACATATTGCTACACATTAACCTTCTTTGTTTTAATCCAACCTTCTTTTTCGCTCTTCTTTCTCTAACGCTGACCGTTCTCTATATGATCTTAACAATATCTTCTCTTTGATGATGTCCGTGTCATCATTCCAAAGCCTCTCTAATCTTTCTTTATTATTCTTACTTAATTCTATAAACCAATTTTTTATCGCTTCGCATTTCGATACATAGTGATTCGTGTTATCTCTACCTTGTTTATAAAACATACAAGAACCGCTTTCCTCTTTTAACCAATACATATTCGCGCACTCCAAATTACCACATCTTAAGTTTACCAGAGCTCTAATAATTTCGCCTTTATCATAATTATCTATATATTCTTTCCTTAAATATTTAGGGCCTTCTATTTCTCTACTTAAATTCTTATATTTTTTATTATACCTAGAATTTAAAATACTACTTTCCTCAATTTGTCTTTGTACATCTTCATCTCTTTTACTCATTTCCTTAACTAAATCTCTTCCCTCCATTCTTAAAGCATCCACAGCCACAATACTCCAACCATTCCTATTAAAATATTTTGATCTTTCTCTACCATATCTATCTTTCCAATCGTTTTCTTCTTTCTCTATCAAACACATTTTAATCCATCTATTATCATCAGCTGCTCTAATTTTCTCTTCATATCTCATAGCCCTTATCCCCCATCCTATTCTTAATTTCTTTAATCCCAACTCCCTTGACATTATATATCTTGGGGTGCAAAACTTTAAATTAAAAATCCATCTAACGTAATCCAACATAATTTTTTCTAATTCCTTTCTTTCCTCCCATCCCCATAATTCTACACCATACGAAATCACACTTTGACCAAATATTTAAACAACATCCACTTTCTACTAAAATCGTTTCTGCAAATTCTTTTCCCCAAACCCCATACCTTATTTACCGCAATCCTCCCTTTTCTGCATAAATCTTTTACATGTTCCGCATATTTTCCATTCCTACTAAACACAAATCCCAAATATTTAAACTGCTTAACTTCTTCAATTTCTTTATTATCCCATTTCCACCTTTCAAATTTTTCCCTACCTTTTTTATTGTACACCATCATCTTAGACTTTTCGGTACACAATACCATTTTCCTTTTCCTAAGAAATCTTTTAATTGTATCCAGCATGTCTAACATCGCCACCCTGTTTTTAGCTATAAATACCATATCATCCGCATATTCTAACGACCATACTCTGTCATTGCCTAATTTAATTCCGCCGATTCCTCTTTCCTTCAATGCTTTCCCAATGTCCGCCATATATAGGCTGAATAAAAGTGGACTCAGAACACAGCCTTGCCTCACACCCTTCGTAACCCTGAATTCTTCTGTCAAACCATCCTTCGTTCTAACTGCAACTTCCGTAGTTTCATAAATTTCTTCCATCTTCTTTACAAGCTCCTCTTCGATTCCCATCTTCCTAAGAATCTTCCACAGTTGACCTCTGTCTACATTATCAAAAGCCGCCTTCAAGTCAACGAAGAACGCATAGACTTTATCTTTCTTTCCATCCCTATCCTCCCTCTGTGTTAGATGATCCAATACAAAAATGTTATCCAACGTTGAACGTCCTTTCCTAAATCCCGTTTGGCTCTCTGGCAGCAAACCTTTTTGTTCCACAATCTTCTCCAACCTTCTTCTAATTATCTCAGCATAAATTTTATAGGCTAAGCACAGAAGAGAGATTCCCCTGTAGTTTCCAACCTTATTTACCTCCCCTCTCTTGTATAGAGGGACTATAATTGAAGTTCTCCAATCCTTAGGGATATATCCCTCTCTCCAAACTTGATTTAGCACCTCCATCAGCCCTTTCCTTACTGAGCCACCTCCATACAGCCAAGCCTCCATCGGAATACAGTCTACTCCTACCGCTTTGTTCTTTTTCATCCCTCTAACTACTTCTGCTACCTCCTCTTCCTCCAGATGTGTTCCTACAAGCTCTTCTTAAACTGCTCCTACCTTGTTTAAACTTCCTTCTTCCTTGTTAACTCGCTTCTCTTCCGTGCCGCCTAATAGCTCCTTAAAATACTTTTTCCATTCCTCGCAACCAATGGTGTTATCTTTCCAGACTTTCTTCTTCCTCTTTCTGTTTATAAATCTCCAAACTTCTGCACCGTGCCTTAAGTTCTGTAATTCCTTTTCTTCCTCTTCTCTTTTCTCCTTTTTCTGTTCATGTAGCGCCTTCATGTTACCTTTCTCTTCCATGTACCTTCCTCTAGCTAACTTCCCCTTCCTCCATTTTATATATGTTCTTTTATATATGTTCACATCCTTTTTCTTCCTCGTGCAGTCTCTATCCCACCAGTCCCTGGAGCCGATTTTCCACTTTTTGACTTTTATCTCCTTCTTTATCATAGATTCTTGGACTAGCTCCTTCAATTTGCTCCACTTTTCCTCAATTGATCTTCCCTGTTGCGATTCATCCCATGCGAGGTCATCAGTCTTTTCCTTGTAGCATCTTATAGCCTCCTTATCCCAACATGTTTTCCATCTTCTTTCAGTGTTCTCATCCTCTTCATCTACCCACTCTTCGTCGTCTCCATTCCTTCTGCTGCTATCTTCCATTACCATAATTACAGGCATGTGATCCAAGTCCACCCTCGCATCTACTATAAATTCTTTAACGCTATTATACAATTCTTCGCATACACTCACATAATCAATTACCGAATTACCTCTCGAGCTTACAAATGTGTATTCCCCTTCCCAGTCGCCTTTAGTCATACCATTAAAGATGTACCAACCCTTATTTTGCACCCATTCTACCAAATTCCTGCCTCCATTACTTATAGTTTTATCCTTGCTTCTCCTTTCCACCTCCTTCCTCTTCTTCCCCGCCCCCTAATTCACCAATTCTAATATTAAAATCCCCACCAATAAATGTGCGTTCTCTATCCTTATTTTCTAACCACTTATCCAAAAAATCTCTTCCATACTGCTCCAACCTTCCGTATTGTAAACCGATATTATATTTATTACTTCTCCTCCATCAGTTATTTTAGACAAAATAAAACCTTCCTCCCTTGACTTAATCAGCACCGACCTTTCCACCTTCCAGTTTTTCTTTATACCTACTAACATCCCGCCTTTAGCCCTCCCTTTCTTTTTTAATCTAGTAGCGTAAATACATTCCCATATGTGAGAATTAGGTAACCAGCCTTTTATAATTTCCCATTTTTCCTCGTCAATCCAAGTTTCACTCAAACTCACAAAATCATAAACCTTGATGTAATTCCAAAAGTCTTTATCTTTACTTTCTAAACCTGCCACATTCCAAAATATAATTTTCTTACCTATTTTCTGTAATCCTCCCTTATTTCCATACTTCTCCACTCTTTGGCTTATACAAAACTTTGCCCTTCCCTTCCGTCAATATTATCATCATCTTGCATCTCTTTTTTGACTACTTTTTTCCCCATATCCTTTTCAATCTCCGACCATGGCTTCCAAATATCTTTTATTCTAACCCTCGCGTAGCCCACCTTTACATCCTCTCCTTTACTTCTTTTCTCCTTGGCCCACTTATGCATTTCCTCCTGTACCTTTCTTTCTTCCCATGCCAGGTCATTTTTAATAAAAACGTTCCCTCCCTTCAATTTATATTTATTTCTCATTACCTCCCTTTTATCCTCGTACTCTAGTTTTACAATAATAACCGAGCCACTTTTCCTGACATTACTGATCATGCATTTCACATCTAGCTTTTCTAATAGAAAGTTTTGCACCCATACCTTCCAGTCTGCTATTTCGTTATCCAATCTCAATCCTTTTATTACTACATTATTCCTCCTATCCTCTTTTTCTTTATCTTTTATCCATCTCTTCAATTTACCTACCTCACGATAACTTAACCTATCCTCGCTCATAAAGGAGCCCGCGTAACTACTCGCTCTTAAACTTCTAGGCTCTCTGCATTCACTTAAACTTTTCTCCACATCACTTTTCCCGGTTAAATCTATATCTTTATTTACATCCATCCCTTTTTCACAACGCTCTAGCCAGCCAATCCACCTAATTTCCAAATCTATTAACTTACGTTCTATCTCCCTTAGTCTCTCCTCCAAGCCTACCTCTTTTCTTTCACATTCCTTTTTATACTGTTCGAAATTTTCTTTCCCTTCCTCTATTTTACTCAAACACTTCGAAATCTGCTCTTTAGATTGTTCCCTGACTTCCTTGATTTCCTTCCTCAGCATACTTATATTAGCTTTCTCATCCTCCTCTTCTTTAAAAGTAACTCTTTTGTCTACCTCGGTTACCAACTTCCTCTGTTTACCATTGGCCGTACCGTCGAGTTTGCGCCTTCCTACCTTGCCTACTTTCCCGGCGTTTCCCGCGCTCGGTGAGCCACCCGTAGCCATAACCTGTACAAAGCCGCTTGCAAAAAACAAAGCCGAAATCTAAACTTTTACGCATTCCCATGCAACGCCTTCACTCACACAGCTTCTCCCGCCTCTCCTCTCACTCTCAAACGCTGCTATACTACGCACTTTACTCTAAAACTATCTAAATACGATCTAATATCACAGCGTCAATTACACACGTCCATACACTCACACGCCCTCTAACCAAGTCCCCTTAGTCAATAACTTACTGCTTAAGAGCCTCCGCACAAGACTTTTGTATCGTAACGTAGTGTAACGAAACGTGGGTCAACGCACAAGAAACATATCGGTTACGGCGTTATACTTCAATACGTTTCTTGTGCGTTGATCTACGTTACGTTACCATACGAAAGTTTTGTGCGGAGGCTTCTAACCGATACGTTTCTTGTGCGTTGATCCACGTTAGGGCCAGCGCACGAACATTGCCGTAGCGTCTTACGCCTTAAGGTGCAATTTCATGGACGCTAGAAACCAGCGGCAAATTGGGGTCACGTGACTTTCGAGATTCGGCGTCAAGAAAATGTATTGGGGGAAAAAGTTCAGACCGTCTCAGTTTTTTCAGCGTGCCGCGAAATTCAATAATTAAGGGTCAAAGCACATAACATGGCGTAGCGATATACAACGATCGTAGTCCCCGACTTGACAGATCAGGATACGCCAAAGTTTGTGCGTTACTTACGTCCACGACTACGACTGTCATATGTGCTTTAGCTCGGCCCTAACGATGAATGACAATCGCAAGTCGCAAACGGCGGATTCACGACGCGCACGTTTTGCCGCTTACTTCTTCCTCCATTAGACGAGCGGCAAATTGTCACGTGACTATATTTGCCGCTGGTTTCTAGCGTGCATGAAATTGCAATTTTAGAGTTTCTCAGAGATGACGATCGTTTCAATGCTCCAGAAATACGTTGTGCCAAAGTCTCTGAGTAACCTTGAAAAAGTTTTTAGCTGGCGGTCATTGTTTGTTAAAAAGTTATTAACAAAAACGTTCAAAAAATGTAACAGTTATTTTTAGCACATAATTTGCTAATTTGTACGAGGAAATAGCATATGTATAATTGGGAAGGCAAAGCCTTCCTCCACCTCCTAGATTTTCTCTTTAGCACACATATCATAAAATGGTTTTACATATAGGTTTCCAACTTTCCATGCGAAGCAAGATCCACCTCACTTCACGTATCTCCTGCTTGCTAGAGCGTCACGAGATTTATTGTAGGATAGGGTGAATCTTGCCTCGCATGAAAAGTTGGAAACCTATGTAAAACCATTTTACGTTAATGATATGTGTGCTAAAGAGAAAGTGCGCACATGTTTACGATACGCAGGAGAGTGTACGGAGAGAGAAAAATATAAGTCTCGAAAAAAATGTAAAGAGTGATGGCAAAAAGACCCGTTTTTTGGACCTCGAATTTCAAACTTTTTTAATGCCAAATAGTACTATTAGATGAATTGATCCCAGTAAAATTTCAAGATGAGCTTAGGCACGGTTACGGAGATACAAGGGGGTGAAAATACGGGATATCGAAAATTCGTATAAGGGTAATTTTGTCATTTTTAGAGATATTTTAAATCCACAAGCGGGTTCGGAATTGTTTGTACCCGTTTATACCACCGCCAGTTTTGTTTGTACCCTTAAGGGGGTGATTGTACCGAATTTTCAAAATTGGGATAAGAGTTCTTCGCCATTTTTAGAGATATTTTAAATCCACAAGCGGGTGCTGTTTCGGAATCGGGTACAAACGATTCTAAAACAGCACCCGCTTGCAGATTTAAAATATCTCTAAAAATGACAAAGTTACCCTTATACGAATTTTCAATATAGGTATGAACTTAGCACCCGACTTTCATAAAACAAATTTTTTGTATGTGCATTCGATTACGCTCGGTTTGTACCCGATTGTACCACAGATTATTTCGTTTGTACCTCAAAGGGGCGAAAGTTACGGGGGGTTAAAAAATCATCAGCACCCCACTTTGAGATACAATAATCTTCCAAATGCCATTCGATTAAACATCATTTGTACTCGTTTGTACCGTTTTTTTATTTTGTTTGTACCCTTAAGGGGATGCTGGAGTGACGGCCGAATTTCCTCGATGTCGATAATATCAACATTTCTGGTCCTGTTTTTTATGTTATATATCTATATCTGTCCTTGTCTAACTATAGGTATCTGTCCTTGTCCAATTGCTGCGCCATCTCTGCTTACTAGCCTGCGTGTATATTTTTGTGGAAAATATACACGATTTCTTCGGCGCCTAAATTTCTTTTCCCGGCTTTCAATCTCAATTTCAACGGTACGTTATTGTTTGTGCACGTATTCTGAAGAGTGTGAACATTTCATTTCGTACATATAACCTATACAACTGTTTATATTAGAAAATATGGTTATGAGGTGACAGCATTTTTACATTTTTTTTCAATTACCACTAATTTTTTTAATTCCCACTCTTCATTAGTACCTATACTTTACTCCTGTAAAAGGATTTTACGATCTATAAAGCCGTTTCAAAGAAAGAGCGCTGACTGTTTTTGTCGGTAATTGTCCCCTGTCCAGGATCCCCTTAAGGGGGTGGAAATACGAGATATTGAAAATTCGTATAAGGGTAACTTTGTCATTTTTAGAGATATTTTAAATCTGCAAGTGCTGTTTTAGAATTGTTTGTACCCGATTCCGAAACAGCCCGCTTGTAGCGAAGATAGCTCTTACTCCAATTTTGAAAATTCGGTACAATCACCCCCTTAAGGGTACAAACAAAACTGGCGGTGGTATAAACGGGTACAAACGATTCCGAACCCGCTTGCGGATTTAAAATATCTCTAAAAATGACAAAGTTACCCTTATACAAATTTTCGATATCCCGTATTTTCACCCCCTTGTATCTCCGGAACCGTGCCTATGCTCATCTTGAAATTTTACTGGGATTAATGTTTCATCTAATAATACTATTTGCCATGAAAAAAAGTTTGAAATTCGAGGTCCAAAAAATGGACGAAATTTGCCATCACTCTTTCTTCTTAAATGTGTATGGTGTCAGAAAATATTACGTTCTACTCATTAAGTTTTATTAATAATTTTCTAGTAAACAACGACCTCCGACTAAAACCTTTTGAAGGTTTGACCACTCAGGGTGATGACCTTGATAACGTATTTAAAAATTATTGAAATTGGAAGGTCCTATCTTTGCATAATTACTCTCATTCGCGTCAAACTTCACAATATTCCTCAATTAATCGTTTTAAGAATGTTCAGAAAAAATCAAATCATTTGTATCATGTACATTTATATCAAACGTTGAATAATGAAGATTTTATTTTTATTTATTTTATTTGTCGACTTTGAATCTGTTGGACTTATGGACTCACAGGGTGCTTCCGAAGAAGCGCTCGGGGTTAGATTTTGGTATAGCATATGTTACGTGCACTATACCAAAACCTAACCCCGAGCGCCTCTTCGGAAGCACCCACAATCAGCATGAAATAATCTGGAATTTATATTTTTCTTCATATTTTGTTTTCTGACCACACAAGTTTTACTAATTGGACAAGTAAATCGGCATAACTGTCCTCATTGGATTGAATGTAATCCCTAGTGCTGCACTAGCACTATTCTGTTTTAAGACCAGTGTTGTTTCAATGTTATATGGTATTTGTAATACATAATTAGTCCATATTTTTATTGATACACTTTCTGGTGATAGATATCAGGCGATTTTAACCCTTTCAGTCCCAGGCGTCAATATATCGACCACCTTTTGAGTCTTCTTTCCTTCATCGTAACTTTTAGTATAACTGCAAAAACTTGCATTTTTTTTCTTTTTTATGTTGCTAAGGTTCAAACTTGATAATCAAGTAGCGTATTTAGCAACATTGTTTATAATTTTTTTTGTTATTAACAAATTTACACCAAAAAACGCACCACTTTTTCGGTTGAATTTGATTGTAACGAAATTTGATAATTAATGTATCCTTTTCTAAAAAAGGCATGGATAGTTTATTGTTGTCTCTTTTCCGCGATGCCGATTGGTTCTCTCACTGCGCTTACTTCATTTGCAACTGTCATCATATATTTTGACAGTTGTGTGTAATGTTCATCATGTATTTTGACAGTTGTGTGTAATGTTAAAGCTAAATAGCGCGCGCGTAGCGCGCGTCTGTAGTGTCTAGTACCTTAAATAAAACATGGTTTCTTATGTTTTTGAAGTCGCTGATTACGAATCTGAAGTCAGATTTTCAAAATTTAAAATGGCGGATCCAATATGGCGGACGAATTTTTGAATTTTGAATTTTGAAAATCTGATTTCAGATTTGTAATCAGCGACCCCGAAAACCCTCGAGTAACAAGTTTCAAGAGAATCCGGTTGATTTTTACAAATTTGTCCGCCATATCGGATCCGCCATTTTGAATTTTAAAAATCTGATTTCAGATTCGTAATCAGCGACCCCGAAAACCATATACTCAATGCGTTTTGTAGATATTTGGCTATTCCCTTAATTATGGAACTGAAAGGGTTAACAGACTTACATTGCTTTTAGAATGTCTAGCAATTAAACAACGGATATAGTTTTAATGTATCGGATCTCTTACTCTTTAAATGAGAAGGTATTAAATGATAAGTCTCGCAATTGTTGGATTAATTTAACTGTCGTATCGAGTTCTGTCGAAATTATCGCATCTGACATTATTACATATGTTCTGTGAAGTTATTTAAAATTTATCAACAAGAATCTGTTATTTCAAAAGATTTTTGAAGTACAGGATCTTTCAAACAAATAAGTTTCATTTTGCTGATATTCCTTTGTTTTTTAACTCTAAGAGCCAAGTAATTTTTTATCTTGTGTTGATAGTTGCCTTATGTTGAAAATTTTTCTTGAAATTTTTAAATGAGAGTGCATGGTAATAATTTTAATCCAAATATAAATAGATAAAAGGGAGCGGGACATGTAATTCAGTTTTTTATGTAACCAATCTGTATGAGTCGAATATTTCAATGTTTAATTGCTTCGTTTTTTAATCTGTACAGCAAACCCTTCAATTTTTTTACTGATTTCTAATGATTTAGATCGAGCTTAACTTTACAAAAATACGGAGGAAAAATTACAGTAAACGCCAGAAGAAGATTTTTATATCGATCTTCACACTGGTTATCTTATCTCAGTTTTGCGTTAGTCTTAGCACGAATAAGAGGCCACTGGCAATATATCAAATACCACAAACAATTGTAACTTTCTTGACCGGGTGATTTTGTGAGTTTTCTTGGTTTTCTAAAGGAATTTATCAATTTAACTCTACAACTTCAATACTAAGTAAAATACTGATTTTCTTTTTTATGTTCAAAATAATTATATATATTTTTATATTATATATATTTTTATATTACATATATTTTTATATTACATATATTTTATATACCTATATTAAGAATAATGAACTTTATCCTAGGGACGAAAAATAATTTTTAACACTAGACTACAAAGGACTATAACACTTTGACCACAACAGGGCAACCTCTTGCATGTGACTTATTCTCGCCACTGACCGACGAATAAGTTCAATAACGGTTTTTTATTCACTTGATTTAAATCATTACGTTACAAAAAGTCTTTGTATTTAAATATTGACTAATTGTGAGACTAAGTACCTAACCTTTGCCATTGCTTCTTATGCCTGTTATGATTCGTGATATTAACAACTCATTACATGCTTTTTTTTTTTTTTAATATCTATACTATATTTCTTTCTATTTTATAATATGTATTCTTAGAATTCACGTAATCGTTTAATTTTTAATTAATTAATTAATTAATTTATTATTATTATTATTATTATTATTTATTCTTAATTTGTGTTGAAGAAGTCTAAGTAAGGTCGAAACATCCACATATGTTATTGATCTTTGGATAATAAATCCACATGTGTTATTGATTTTTGGATAATAAATTATCAAATATTTTTTTATAAGTCATAACCTCCTTTAAGGTGGTTCGGCCATCAGAGCATGTCGAAGAAAAAAATCTGAATTAAAAATATGTTATAAAGAAAACCTAAATACACTTAAATTTGCAATTTTGAGAAGATCTGACGTCTAGTTTTTGAGATATTAAATCTCAAAAAGAGTCTTGTCTTGATGTTTAGATGTTTAATCGCAGCTCGTATTTCGTCTCTTAAAATACTGGGTTCCTGTTCAGAGTCTGCAATAATTAAGATGTGGTCGGATGCATCGCAAGTATCAGCAAATAGAGACACGCAGTTCTTCCGCCAGACCTCCACAATTTCCCCAATCTCTGTAACGCAGTTACCTGCAGAGTTCTCTATGGCCCAGTTCTTCGGTTTGAATTGTCGAGTGATGATTCTAATCGTCATATATAGGTCCTTGGTTTCAAACCTTTGAGCGTTGAACTCTAACTCCTCGCAAATGTTTTGCAAGGCTAAGTTCTTATCTTTACCACAAGCAGCCTGTATTCTGGAGCTAAGAGAATTGAGCTCCCGCGCATCAGCACCATTCATTTTCAACTTGCGGTGTTGTTCCACCAGTTCCCAGGTGCCGTCGGACATCCAGTGTTGATGCTTGGTTGTAGTTGTCTTGGGCTGAGATTTCGATACGGAGTTTTTTATAAACTTTTTGGCCGATTGCCATATGTAGTCTGGATTTCCATCTTGGGTCTTATTCAACCATATTGGTGTTTCGTTCTGCAGTATCTCGATGAATGAATCTTTGTCTATTATTTTTATTTGCTTGTTTGTCTTCTTACTTATAGGTTTACGCAGCTTTAGTTTAAGATTACATACTAAGAGTTCATGGTCAGAGAGACAATCGGCATTCGGTAGTGTGTGTGCATTGGATATTGAACTCCATCTCTCCTTTATCATAATGTAATCGATTTGGTTTTGATGTTTTTCATCTGGGGATGTCCAGGTGTATAGTCTTCTAGGGTGTTGTTTAAATACTGTATTCATAATGGTCATACCGTTATCGGTAGCGAACTGTAAAAGACGGTCACCTCTATTGTTCCTAATGCCTAAACCATAATTTCCAACTGTGTTGCGCAAACTCATCCATGCTGGTATTCTTTATTTTCGCATTAAAGTCACCGAGTACGATTAGAAGTTCTTTCTTCGGTATCTTGGTTATGCATGGTTCAAGTTGATTGTAGAAACATTCCACAACTTCGTCTTCTGCGGTGCTTGTAGGAGAGTAAACTTGTATAATGTTGAGCGGAGTCGGAGATGCACTGAGTTTGATAGATATTAATCTTTCATTAATAGGATTATAGCCCAAGACAGATTTGTTCCATTGTTTTGATATAGCTATAGCCACTCCAGCAAAACTGTTGGTTCCATTTCCCGAGAAGTAGAAGGTGTATTTCTCCGTGTCAAAATGACCGCTCCCCTTTCAGTGGGTCTCGCTTATACCCGTAACTATAGTGTTACATCGCTCAAGCTCTCGTTCCAGTATGTTGAGTTTACCATCCTGGAGGAGTCCTCGCACGTTCCATGTGCCTACGCGGATCTTCTTGCGTAGTTGTATATTTCTTCTTCCAGTATCATAGTTTCCACGAGGTGCCTGGTCGCCTGCACTCCCTTGGCCGGTAGCCCATTTCACACCCTGACTCCCGGACAGACCAGGGCGCCACTCGCTACCCGGATCGCCAGGCGGTCTCATATTCTTCTTATTATGCATCATTCATAACTCTCGTGGGAAAATAGAGCAGTGGTTTCCCGTTGCCTTCTGCCCCAGACATCTTTGGGGTTATTCAGACCCCAGGGTTGCTGAAACCTCTCAAGTCGATATCCGACTGTGTTTATGGTTATACCACCATTACTCGGTCGTCAGAGCCTCGTTTGTTATCTAGCAGGGAGTACCACGATGACCTAAGGGTCATCGTCGCCGGCTATTCTTACGAGTAGCGCGTGCAGGTGAGGTTGACTATTGGGTCGGATATGTTGTTATTTCCATCCCCTTACTCCCCTGTAAGGGGATGACTACACTATTACGAGCATATAGTCCGAAGTTCAAGTAAATACATAAAAAATCGATTAACCGGTGAACGTCCTTAAATATGATAAAATATTTCGAACAAAAGTTGTTTGATATTGAGGAAGACACAAAGTGATAAAGTCAGTTTGGCCTTAAGTGACAATTCCAAGGTCACTTGAAGGTTACATTAAAATTTTTTAATGAAAACCCTAGTTTTTTATTGTAGATGCTTAGAACTGACGAGATCTTTTCAAATTACTATAATTAAGTTGAATTTCATTTAGAATTTTTTGAGTTATAAGGCATTGAAGTTTAAGAACCGTCGACATTAGCGTTACTCGATGTACGAGGTGTATTCAGAAAAAGACCGAACTTTTTAAATATCGCACCAACTGGCAGAGAGAGTGCACTGTGGCTACAGAGGATACATAGCGGCAGGTTTTAACAACAAACTGCCGTTTGTCTCGTTCTGCTATGAATATTAGTCGTCCAGGTACACGCGCTGAACCACGCGTGCACAAGCTGTTCGTCGGATTAGTGACAAAGTGACAATGAGTGCATACAGGAGCACGACCGCTCACTGAGCTGCTAAAGTAGCAATAGAATGTGATTGGTGCTTATCTTTGGATCTAATCAATCACACTTAATTGCTACTTAGCAGCTCGGTGAACGGTTGTGTGTATGCTTTTGGATGCCCCTAATGAAAGGGCTTGAAGAACAACGTGTGTGCGTGTGCGTGTGCGTGTGCGTGTGCGTGTGCGTGTCGTGTGTGCATGCGCGTGCGCGTGTGCGCGCGCGTGGGTGTGCTCATTATGCAGATTGAGCAAATGCGATTGGTAATTTCCAATGGACTAATCATCGATTAAGTTAATCGGAGCTTGGTCGATGTGGCCCTAATATTCATAGCGGAACGAGGCAAACGGCAGTTTGTTGTTAAAACCTGCTGTTAGGTGTCCTCCGTAGCCGCAGTGCACTCTCTGTGCCAGTTGGTGCACTATTTAAAAAGTTCGGTCTTTTTTTGAATACACTTTGTATATCGCGGGGAAGTTGTTCCGCACCTCTCCCTGCACCCTTACCCCGAAAAAAATCTAATTTAACTCAAACCTATACGCTATGCAATTAACTCGGACAACGCCGCTCAGTGGGTCCAAATCGATTTTAGCCGGCCAAAATCTGAACTTCCTAGAATATTTATATTTTATAATAAAATTTATGATAAGATATCTTACATATATTTGCGGAAGTGTTCAGTCACATTTCACTTTGTATTATTTAATATTTTTATGATAAAATATGTAAAATTACAATATGAATGAGAATGAAGTATGACGTTATTGTCAATAATTTTTCTTTTCTTTAGCATTACCCAGGACTAACGACAAGGACGTAAAAAGAAATGTAGCCCCATTTTTCGCTTTTTGTTGATTTTATTTTTTATATTTTTGTTGGTTTTATATTTTTTTATTTTTTTGTTGGTTTTATTTTTTATTTTGCTATTTGTTTTTAATATCTTGTTTAATTATTATATTTTGTTGATTTCTCTTTTTATTATAAATATTTTACAGTTTTGTCCCATTCATTATTACTTAGTTTTCATCATTATTATCGTTATCATCATTATCAGACTCATTTTCCTTAATGACATCAGGTTGTTTCAGTAGGTTTAAAACGTCTGCAGGAATAGCGCCACTTTTTTGGGACGAATTTGTCTAAGAGATGTAATGTAAGGATCAGACGAAACAAGCAATCTTTTAAATAAATCCTCATTTGTTGCTACACGCGAACATTTTCTCGTGTGGTGCTCTCTGAAGTATCGACAATCCTTATTTCTTGCTTCTTGAGCTTCTTCAGATAAGAGTCCAAGTGGAAGAATGGCTGTCGATACAATCATCTCGCCATGATCTAATAATTTATGTACAGTTGGGGGCATTGGGTACCAATCATAAACCTTCCTGTACAGGTCTGCAGTTTCCTTACAATATTCGCCGAATTTAATGGAATCGATCTCAAAACCGCAAGAAATGGCTTTCAATAAAGTAGAAAACCGAATGATAAGGCCATTATCAATTCCGGTAATTTCACTGGACATTGTTGGATTTTCAAAGAATCTACGGGCAGTATTGCCGTCATTCGTGTTTCCACTACCTTGTTTTGGAAGATCTACGATTAATCCCAATTGCTGTCGGAGCTGATGTTGAATGAATTTTTTTTGTTTCTCAAATTCCAATTTATCGGTACCTGTAATTCGCCATTTTTTCAATGTGAGTCTGTATGCAATATGAATGAGACACTCGAAACATCTTATCAAACAATGAAGTGGAGAGATACCAAATGACAGAGCAGATTCATCTATGTGACGATTAGTCAGGTTAAACTGTTTCAGATCTTTAGGTGTTGCTTTACAAATGTAACATTTCATACTGGAACTGTCATTCAATGCATTCCACACCTTTCCGTCTGCCATTGTTAATAACATTTTGAAATATATCACGATTTCGAATGGTTCTCTCAATTTTAGTGGAAATAACTGGGTTATCTGTGAAGTCACGTACTCTTCTTCACTTTTTATAACGGCCGCAGTTTCTTTCAGAAACTGAAAACGCAAAGGCCTACAATATCTCACTGAAGATGGACGAGGATTGCTCCACAATACAGACATTTTTCCATTTGGAGATGCATATCTGAGCTGCAATGGAACGAGCCATGTCGCGAAAAGATTATGATCTGAAACTTCCAACCAGAAGAAGCGTTTTGCTTATACTGAGATTGTCCAGATGAACCATCAAAGCCCCATTTCACAATTAATTCGAGTTTTTGTACTGATATACCCGATGATATTAAAACTGGCTCACATGCTTTAAGTAAACGAAAAGTCGTATGATTCAGAAGAGACTGCAAAGGAACTTCTGCAGAAGTATCAGTAACTTTTATTCCGTCAGGATAGCATCGCTTCTTTGCCTCAAATATTTGTTTATAACTGGGATACAAATCACTTCCCATCTCTTTTGCCTGCGAACGGATTAAATTATATTGGGATTTTGTTAGTTTCCCTTCTATTAATAATGATAATGCCTGATCTTCCGAATATTGACATTTTTCAGGTTGTTTTTTAACAGAGGCAGATGATACAGTATCAGCAATACAACCAGCAACCTCTCTTTTACCCATCTTATGTAAACCCATAGTTACAGTCGATGTGATTTCTTCGAAAGAATGAGATGCTAACAATTTCGAACATCTTCGTCTTTTCGTTCTTTCACTTGCATCTTCGAATGGAACTTTTGGACGCCCACGCTTATCAGAGGAAATAGATTCCCTAACTTTATTCTTATTAATAGAAAGTAATGAATTTGGAATGACCAATTCTTTGTCTAACCATGACTTGTATTTTTTGATGAATTCATGCGAATTTCTTCGGAATTTTGATTTTCTTTGCATAATCTTATTAAGAAAGAGATGAATAAATTATTTAAATCTTTCTCACAATCAGTAGAAAGCAAACATTTCGAAAGACCTAATTTATTCAAAATAAAATCTTCAAGAAATTTGACACGAGAAGACAGATCGACATTCTCCATTGCTTCATATACTTGAAGTCGCGTAAGAGAAACCATGTTTTGTTCGTACTGTACACTCAGAGAAAAAAAAGAATGAAAAATAAGAAAAATAAGAATTTCCTGAAAAATAAGAATTTTAACCTGAAAAATAAAAATTTTAACCTGAAAAAGAATTTTAACCTGAAAAAGAATAATAAACGTGGGTGAGCATGTCCTGACTCCTTAGAAGGATCGCTGGAAAAACCGTGCTGAGCGGCCCTAGTTATAGGAATCGATGTTGAATTTTAATTACGAGAAAGGATACTGGCGATGCGCCGCGTAGCGGGCGCAAGCCGAACTCTCTCGCCGCGCTGCCGCCCGCGCCGCTTTGGCTTCTGGAAGTATGCTTTACTTCAAAAAAATATTTGTCTAAACTGTAAAAATGTTATTGTCATATCTTATTTTATGGAGTCTATATAACTATAATAATTATAGTTGAGGCGCTATTTAACTATCAACTAATAGTTGACAAATATTGTTTCTGTGACTATATTTTTATAGTATTCAGTACTATTTAGTACCTATTACTTTGGAAAACTAGTTACAAGTATTTAAATTGCAGAGTTGCCAAACGAATAGTTGCCACAACTACTTCGTTTTCTCTCAGTGTATAGGAATCCAAAACGTATCGAGTTAATATGTAACGTTTATGTTATTCGGCACTCGGGATGAGCACTTTCGAGATGAGCGATGACCCAAGAGCGATAGCAGTGTAATCTGTCGATCTTTTGTCTCCGCTATAATATTATAACATAGATAACTGGCCCATCTCCATAGTTTTAGCAAAAAATATATATAATATAAGTATATAAATATAAATGTGTGTGTGCGTGTGTGTGTATATATCTATTTTAATCAGCCTGTTTTCGACTTTATTTTATCTTTTTTTCCTTTTAATCTCTCCTACAATATTATAATTTAAATTGTTTAATATATTTTAAAGACTATATGCAGTAGTATGCAATAGATTTTCTGTTACTATGCGTGGCGTCTTATGGACAGATACCAGGCAGCCGCAAACGTCTGGCATTTGCGCCACGCGTAGCAATACAGAATCTGTTGTATCTTGAGAATCGCTGGGAATCGCGTGTTCTCGTATTGTATATCAGTTCTTATGAGTATACACCTTATGTAGGAGAAGCCCCATCGTGGAAGTCGATGGAAGTTTTTTTCTACAACATGATATGTGGTCTATTTTGAATTATATAAAGTGGTTGTAGAAATTTAAAAACTAAATTAATCTGAATTAATTTAAGAATGATATCAGTGGTTTTTTAGAGGCTCACATGTTGATAACTTATAAGAAAAAATGTTTTTATTAGTCACTTCAACAATAACTTTAAATAATCGCTATATATTTGGATTACTTATTTGAATTGCTTAAGTGAGCTATGCAATACACTTAGTTCGATCATGAATTTTCTTCTCAAACAATGGCATATTTTATTAAACTTTTATTTTTGCGTGCATTTGTTTATTAGGAAACAAGAAAAACACATATTTCCTTACAATTTTATATTTTATTTTTTTCATTTTTGGCCGGCTAAAATCAATTTGGACCCACTGTGCGCCGCTCAATGGTCACTTTCCGAAACTCTGGGAGTATTAACAAAATTCGAAAATAAATAACGTTTTAAGTGTTCCTCACAATTTATTAAAGAAAAATCGAGCAAATCAAATGTGTTGTGTAGTCCTACAATTTTATCGATTTTCTGGACGATTATGGGGAGAAAAGAGAAGAAGAAAATATGGATTGTGGCAGTACATCGTCAAATGTACAGCAGGAATAAAAAATAAGTAATCCTACTAATGTTATAAATTAAAAATTTATTATCAAGCTCTCGATAACAATAATTAAACTCACAAAGGCCAATGAGAGCCGGTTTGCACGATGGTGGGGCGACAGTAACAAACAAAATTACAAAAATGAATAAAATATAATGTAGCAAACGTTTCGGTCCCTAGTGTTTGGACCCTATATATATTTTATATATTTTATTCATTTACATCTATATATATTTTATTCATTTTTGTAATTTTGTTTGTTACTGTCGCCCGACCATCGTGCGAACCGGCTCTCATTTGCCTTTGTAAGTTTAATTAAAAATTTATTTAATGAAGTAACACAATAGTAATAATGTAACGCATATATTTTAAAGATAACAAAATAGATAAATAATATACTTTATATTAACAAAAGAAATTGCATTGTATCTTATTGCAGTTTGATTATATAATTTGATCACTTTTCATAAATAAGTAGTCATGTGACGAAACAACCTTCAAAAATTATATAACATAAATAATTTATAGTTAGTAAAGTGTGTTAAACCTCCCTTTGCTTTTGTCACCGCCTCTAAACTCTGTGACATAGAATCAACTACTGTTTCTAAAACATGTTGGTCAATCTTATTCCATTCCTCAAATAATCTTATTATCTTTAAAATATATGCGTTACATTATACTATTATTGTGTTACTTCACTATAAATTTTTAATTTATAACATTTTAGTACTGACTACTTACTTTTGATTCCTACTGTAAGTATACAAAGAATAGCTTGTATAAATATCAAAACAAAATTAATTACCCTGGTAGGAAAATTGTGTAAATATTGTACAATAATTGTGTGCATCATTCAATTGAGAGAAATTTCACAATTATTGTGCTAAGATGATTTCTCATAACGCAGCGTTTTTGCCGGCATAAAATTTGAATGATATTTGCATAAAAATTGAGAAATTCAAGTTTAAATTTTGCACAATTATTTCGAAATTTAGAAGCAAAATCACTCCAGCACACTTCAGCAAACACCGATGTATAACAGTTACATATATATCACCGTTTATTATATTTTACGTACGAGTAAGGATGCCATCTGTCGGCAACCCAGCAAACACAACATGCTATGTAGTGTAGGAATAACACACAATAAAATATATTTCTCATAATTTTGCAAGTATTTCGCTAAGATAGTTCCTCATATCACTACCATCTTGCTGAAATATTATTTAGAAATAAATTGTGCAAATATTTGTCAATACTTGCACAGAGGTCTAAATTTCTATTAGTGTTGCTACAAATATTGAGACATAATTGCAGCATTTCCAATTTCATCCAGATTTCGTCATATGATGTTATGTGTCTTTTCTTATCAGGGTAAAAATTATTCTATTTTAAATTAGTGAAATAAATGTTTCCTTCAAGAAATATGACTGAAATTGATTGTTTTAGAGCGATTCAAAGGATAAAAATTTTTAAAATTTTGAGTCACATCAACATATAACTAGTTGATCATATTGATGACATAATTTTTAACTAACTTGCTAATAATAAGAACCTCTTCTTAAAAGAAACATTTATTTCATACATTTAAAATAGATAGATTTTTAGTTAATTTTCTTCTTAGTCTAGGCGATGGGGAGTTTTAGACGGAATTAAGTCAGGAAATGTTAAAAATTATTGAAGCTGTAGATTTTTGTGACCTTGTCGAATTTGCTGAAATTGTAGTATGATGTAGTTCATGTCGTCCTGATCAAAAGTCATAATGGGCCCGAGGTCAAAGAATGGACAGTTTCCGAGACGGGAGGTCAAAGGTCAATAATAGTGCCTTATTCGAAAATTCTATTCTTTGTGTATATCCACACGTGAGCAGTGTTGTTGTGTGCGTATGTGCCATTCTACGTATGTGTGTGTGAGCGTAGCCTGGTTTGATACATGGCAATAGTAATATGGCGTTCGCAATATGGCCACCTACGAAACTAGTAAAACCAATTTAAGTAGTTTTACGTAAACCAATTTAAGTAGTTTTACGTCATTTAATTACGTATCTTCGTGAAAAATAATCGCAGAGCGATGTTTAGAAAAGCATTTTAAAGCTTAAACTCTCAGCTTTCGATTGCTCGGTCTCGGTCCTCTGCGAAGATTTTACTACAAATGGCGCTAATTTAAAATGGACCTAAAGTACTATGTATATATGTGTGTGTATGTGTATAATATAATATACTAATGATATATTATATGTACTTACATATATAATGATATAATAATAATATAATAACAATATAATTAATCTCGAAAATCCAGAGAAAATCCAGCATTTTTACAAATTGCAAAAAAGCTCTCCGCTTTTCTCTGCTATAACTCGTAAACTATTTATCTGAGAAAAAAGTATTTGAAACAAAAGTTGTAGGAAATTTTGTGCTTTATAACTTTGTGTTAGATACTTTTGCTCTAAATTTCAGTGGAAACGAGATATTCGCAAAAAACTGGTTTTCGGCGTCATTATTTCAAGGTAACAGCGCCGGCGGAAAAATGTCGAGGTTGCAAATTTAATATGTTTTTAGGGTCACAACAATCTATAGCTTCACCAATTTTTAACACTTCCTGACTTAATTCCGTGTAGATCCTTTTTTTTCTTCCTGTCGCCTGGACTATGATATTTATCGAAAGAAAATTCGGTACAAACTATACTTATGTTTAACAATGTACTTATTTCGCATCAAACTACGTTTGATGATGTACTGCCACAACCCATTTTTTCTTTTTTTTCCTCTCATAAATTCTTCCAAGAAATTGATAAAATTGTAGCTCAGGATTTTTTCATTCATTATTGAAATATCCGACTACACAACACATCCGATTTGCTCGATTTTTCTTTAATAAATTATAAGAAATATTTGGAATATTTTTTATTTTCGAATTTTATTAATACTCCCAGAGTTTCGGAAAGTGACCGTTGGCGTTAAGCGCCGCTGTCAAAGTTACTTGCATAGCGTATATCTGATTTAAAACCGAATCCCTTCCGCCCACACATTTCTTTTCTGTTACTCTGAATTATAATATCACACATCCATACATCCATACATACTTACGTTGTATTAGCCGTTTTATGGCTAATGTAATGTAAGTATGTACCTATGTATGGGTAAACATGATATACAAAATTCAACTAAACAATTTTCTTTCAAACTTTAATGCCGTATAACTCAGGAAATTCTGAACAAAATTTAACTTAATCCTAGTGATTTGAAAAGGTTTTGACGTCATTTATAAAAGTTTAAAATAAAAATTAGGGTTTCTATTTAACCTTCCTGTCAATACCCAAAAGTTTCACATTATCTCAATACTCTGGATATCCGGTTACCCACTATGGAATTTCCTATGTTGTAGGTAGAAAAGGTCTCTAAATGATATCTAACTTTTAGGACTCTCTTTTTACTTATTCTAAAAATAGTCTGCACAACTGTTTGCAGACTCCCCTGTCGCTTCCTCTTTGGCATAGACCGGTTTAGTTTCTATGTGAATTAATCTCGATACGTCTGTTCATTTGAGAAGTCTTTACCTATCGTCACATATTTAATTATTCTATATATTTCTATGTATTTAGTCACATTTTTAGCTATTCTATATATATATTTCTATACATATATATAGAAAAAACAATTTATATAGAAAGATCTTATTATACGCGAAATTGATGCCTTCCTGAGACTTGTCAAATGTACTTGTTACATATGTAACAGCAAAAGAATTAGCGTAGAAAGACAAGGAAAACTTATGCCAACTGTGATAAATCAGTTTGTGAACAAACATACATTTTTTCTTATACATTTGAAGGATATAGGGGAAAAGCGATCAATGTCCATCCGGAGTAATTTCGAGAAAAACGCAATTTTAAGTTTCAAGACATTAAATATCTTAGGAAGTTATTGAAAAAATTAGTAAAAAATTTAATGATTATTGAAACATAGCCTTAGTGTTTGCGTAGTGTTTACATTGTATATTGGACTTTGATGGTTCTTTCTTACAAGCGTATGGATTATGATCGTTTTTTTCCCCACGGTACATCTTTCGGCCTTATTTTGCAGTGAATTATAACTGTTCTTGATCAAAACAGATAATAATTATGAAAGTTCTTTGAAAATGCCACAAGATAGCATGATCAGATCAATTTTGACAAAAAGTGGACTTTGATCGTTTTTCTCTTGTACTCTTCATTTAGTAAGTGCAAGGCTTGTTATTAAAATTAATAAAAATTCGAAAAACTTTTTTAAGTAAAACATTTTTATTCTTTATAACATATTTACAAATTAATTGTTTTTTTACTACCTAAAAATAGATTTCCTCTCTCGGTTTTTCAATACAAAATGCTTTTGGGTACCCAGGGTACTGAATAGGTGTATGTCATGTTTCATGACCGAAAACTCAAAATTTTTTCAGGACATATGTTCAAATAAACGAGTAAACTTACGTAAATTGTATGATAAATATCCGAGACCGTTTGGCGATATTTTGAATGGAAACCACCGAAATTTTGAAAGAAAACCTGAAATGGGTGGTACCCGGGCATCCGGGCACCCAGGTATTGAGAAGAGTTAAAAATTTCAATGTCACCTAATATGACCTTGGAATTGTTACGCAAAATTAAACTGACTTTATTATTTTGTGTCCCCTTCAAAACCAAACAACTTTTGTTCGAAACATTTTTCTCTAAAACGTGATATTTTTTATATATTTAAGCATATTTTTGAAAATAGGACATGTATATACATAACATTACTCTGTATATAACGTTATATTTACATTGCATTATATTCACCGCCATGATGGTCATCGGTAACCGACGCTGTTTTTTGTTTACGTCTTGTTGACTATCAGTGACCGTCAAATGAGGCAACAGTCAAATAAATATTATATCATATTTTTATGTAACTAAATACTATTAATTCAACACTATAAATTTAATACAATAAAACTCCTGTTTAGGGGAGACACCTCCAATGGCCATATCCTTTACATATATTATAGAGGTTCTCTTGAGTAACCGTCAAAAGGTTTTAGCTCTCGTTCGTTGTTTATTAAAAAGTTGTTAATAAAAAAATTTAGAATGCTATAGTGTACGATACGAATGAAAAGGACGTAAAAAAAAGTAGTCTCGTTTTTCATACTTTATACAGTTTTTAATCTTATATGCAAATAGTATTGTTTAAACAAAGATAAAGCCAGTTTTTGTAACTTTTGTAACTTTTGTTTACGAAATCAAATCAATCTAATGGATACACAGAACTCATTATCTCAAAGAAAGCATGGATGGATTTATTAAAATCTTTTAATAACAATTCTAGGAGATAATTTATAAAATAGTAATTGCGTATACCGTAGCAAAAAATATTTGCTCTCGTATCCCTTCACAATCTTTCTGTGTATGAACTCATGTTTCTGGATTCACAAAATTAGTAGTATGGTTCACTATTTACTCTACACGGAGTTGCTTTTGATGCTTATCATTGGCTTCTTTTATCGCTAATTTCTCGCTCTTCCAGAGCAAATTTCTGGCTGACAAAGTCGTTAGCGTTAAACCATTTACACGTTACTGGTAAGCAATATGAAGTTACCAGTTTTGGAGAGAATTTAGTAAAACTCGACAATTAGGGCCTGTATGAGAAATTAATTGGGAGGAGGAAAATTTTATTTATTCTTGCCCCCTGAATCTAAAACTGTTGATAGAAGTTGGGAGTCGTTGCTTATTAAAAAGTTATTAACAAAGAAAATACGTATATAGACAGTGGGTTTCGTCCCCATGCGGGGGGCTCCACCTCCAAAAAAACTAATCTAACCCAACCCAGTTGTTGTGTGGATGGAAAAGTGTATGCGTGGATGCAGTGGGTTTCCAGGTAGCAGAGTGACGTCAAATGACATATTAATAACGTCTTAATGACGTCTCTAACGTCAATAAGTCTTTAGATGTCATCTTGCTACTTGGGTTCCATCTCTCTGTGGGACGTCTCCAAAAAACTGATCCCTTCATAATTTTTAATTATATCTGAGCAGATCTGGATACATTCGATAAATAATTATATCTCGGCAGATCAAATTGTATCAGTTCAGATCTGGCCAGATAGAGACAATTTGCAGATCAAATTATATCTGGCCGCAGGGGGGTGGAACCCATTGCATCCACGCATACACTTTTCCATCCGCACAACATTCTTTTATTTTGTACAAAACGTATCGAATGAGCATAATTTTATCAATATTTGAGATGAGAAACTGTATAAGTTTTTCTAAAGAATTACCTAACTTTTTAATAAGCAACGACCCTCAATCTTTACAACATTACTCAAAGTGACGACCTTGATAACATATCTCAAAATTATGGAAATTGGGGGTGATTCCCTAATACTAAATATTTATACTTTTTTTTTTTCATTTTCATGACAATATCTTAGAAAATACAAGCTCAAAATACGACCTCAAATTTTATTAACAGTTTTGGATTCAAAGAGCGACAAATACATAAAATTTACTTTCTTTCAATTAATTTCTTCTATAGGCCCTAATTGTCGAGTTTTACCGAGAATTTTGTTAGTTGACCATCTTGCGCATGCGCAGAATGCCACTATTCTTTAGTCGCCCGCTGATTCATTCGCTACTGTCTTGACACAGAGCTTTTCTCTGCTACTAAAGTCATCCAGCTATTCGCTTGACGAGAGCGTTAAAGTTGGACATGTTCAACGTGGACACTAAACGCGACTTTAAAATTTTAGACGCTAGCGAATAAAAAAACGAGCATCTAGAAGTTTTTACCAGCGAATTCGCTGACGAATTAAGATGCTTGCTGAAAGTGAATAAAAGCAGTGCCGTAAGTAAGCATCCTTATGAGTAATATTGGAAAAGAAACGCGTGGACGAAGGGAGAGCCTCTCCCCCTGCCCCTCCATCCCGAATAATCTAATCTAATCAAACCTATTTCTGATTTAAAACTGAATTTCTTGTCCACGTTTCTTTTCTAATGTTACTCTCAATCATAATATCAAAATACACGCAATGATCAAAGAAATTTAAATTTATAAATTTAGGTTAAACTTTTGTTTAAATAATTGCCCCCGGTTTTTTTTATATATATACCTAATATTTATTATTGTACGGTTCACGTATGTATGTAAATACATTCTTAAATGTACACGATGTCAGAAAATTACGTTTTATTTATTAAATTAATTTTGTTAATAACTTTTTTAATAAACAACGAGCGACTAAAATCGTTTGAAAGTTACTCACAAGGAGAACTTAGGAACTGCGGAACACGGATTTGAACCATACATTAACAGTTTATAGGGGGAAATCCTCTGAGTATACTAAAATATTATTAATTATTGGCCAGCCATTTAAGATTTAATAACAAAAAAAGACTTGAGTATCGTGTATAGACCATTTTTTCCAGCTTTTTTTCTTATAAAATAATAATTCTTTAATTATTTTGTGAGTGAAACAGCATTAAAAAATTAATAAATTTTTAAATCAAAATTTTATTGACGTTTTATACAATATAACGTTAAGAATTTGATGGATAAGAAGTATATTAATTAACAATTAATTTTTTTTAACATAAATATGTACATACTCGGGCCAGCGTTCTTATCCGTCTCAACAAGCTAATGTCTTACCACGTTGCTACACGCTGCTATGGAATTTGGTCTTACTACAATGATCTACAAATACAGAATGCTCGAATCTCTTTTTGTTAAAAACTCTTAAATAACTGGTCAAAAGTCAATAATGTTTTAGGTACTCAGGAAATCCTCTCCTACACACTGTTAATATCTGCGTTCCGCAGTTTACAAGTTCTTCTTGTCAGTAGGATGACTTCTTTAATATATGTGAAGGACAAGGTCATTGGAGATGCCTCCGCTAAACAGGAGTTTACCTTCAATACTATGAAGTAAGTACTTCATTGTACTTTTTAATATAAAATTTTTAATTGGTGTAAACGAAAAGTCATCTAAAATATATTTGACAGGAATGATGTCCTTTTTGAATATTGAAAGACGTAAAGTTCTTCAAGTAAGAGTTTGGATTAGGACTGTTACTCTTCGACAACTTCGAAGCTTCGAATAATTTAAACTTTCGAAGTTTACGGTGTCTTCGAAGCTTCGAAAAATACATTTGCGACATAAGTGACATTTTAGCGATAATTGCAACATTAGAAATTTTATTCGGATTTTGTCACATAATTTTATAAATGTGTGCCTATTGCGGTACTATTACTATTGTATTAAATTAATAATTGTATAATTTTCATTCTTCGAAGCTTCGAAGTTTGCATGTCGAAGCCTTCAAAACAAATCACCAGTCCTAGTTTGGATACCACCTGCTATTTTCAGACTAATTATGATGCACTTTTCAAAAATGTTTATATCAGTTTAGTCTATGTAATTTTAATCTATGCAGTTTATATTAAGGGGATTTATTCAAAAATACCTGAAAAATAGGTAATTTTAAAGATTTTTTGTTTATGTAACTTAAACGAAAAAAACTTGTAGTTTTGCATTTGTTCCTATTTTATTATTATTTCTATCGAATTTTATATAAAAATAACCAATATTTATTAATCTTGACGTTACAACCTTTATTTTTAATAAATAAATTGAGAAACACTGTACGTCTATTATCGTATATTATTAAGACGTACGTATATTATCAAAAAAACGGGCACAGTAACAACTGTGCCGCGAGCAACAACGTAGAACTACGTCAACTGTCACTATTTCATGTTAAAGTATTCAGCAAAGGAAAGTAGACGTAGGGCTACGTCAACTGTCACTATTATTCAGCCAAAGACAGTTGACGTAGCCCTACGTCTACTTTCCTTCGCTGAATACTTTAACATGAAATAGTGACAGTTGACGTAGTTCTACGTTGTTGCTTGCGGCACAGTTGTTACTGTGCCCGTTTCTTTTTGTTGTATCGACAAGAAATTTAGCTAAACTTTCTAACGCTACTGTATCGAAGAGATAAGAAATGGAGGGTTCCGACTTGTTTTATCATAAATGGGACTTCTTAAGCTTTAAAATGAAGATGTCAATTATTACTCTACGATTATTAGTTTTGAAGATCTAAACGTTCAAAGTGTGACATGTTTTCGTTGCATCTACAAGAAATTTAGCTAAACTTTCTAACGCTACTATATCGAAGAGGTAAGAAATAAAGGGTTCCGACTTGTTTTATCATAAATGGGACTTCTTAAGCTTTAAAATGAGATGTCAATTATTATTCTACGATTATTAGTTTCGAAGATATAAACGTTCAAAGTGTGACATGTTTTCGTTGCATTCGTTGCAGGCTGTGCCTGGATTTACCCCCCTTATATCCCACCTTATACCCCCTATACCCCCCTATACCCCCCCCCCCCCTTATACCCCTCCCTTACTGTCGACAAAGACGTAGTTCTACGTCAATAGTTCTACGTCAAAATTGATTTAAAAGTTATTGAATCATTTACCGTAAGATATAATCATTGTTCTTTTTCTTTTTGTTTACTTTTAACATAACTTTAATGTATACTTTGGATTCTTTTAAGTTTTTATGTTAGGGAAGAAGGGAAGTGGAGGAAACTACGTTTGATAAATGTATAGCTGTAGGTCCGTATCCAGAACGCGCTTACAACGATGTTAGCGCGAGATGTTAGCGGTCCTAGCCAATGGAGCGTTCTAGGAGCGTTAACATCTCGCGCTAACATCGTTGTAAGCGCGTTCTGAATACGGGCCTACGTTAGAATTAAAATATAAGGTACATTATACGTTCTGAAATATTTGTCCTCGATAGTTGCCATGATTGAATCCGTTCTAATCATGACAAACAAAAAAGTTAGTTTATTTTAAGGAGTAGTCTTATCTCTATAGACTGTATTTCAATCATTTATAAAAAACTAAGAATAAACAAAGAAATGACGGCATGTTAAAGAAGAAATTTAATTTTCTACTTAATTTTTTATTTTAAATTATTTAAAAAATTGAATAAAATAGTAACGAATACATATGCAAAACTACAAGTTTATAAATATTTTTGTTTATTAAAAAAAATTACAAAAATTGCCTAATTTTTTAGATCTACTTTTGAGCACATACCTTGTTAATACAAAAATGAGTTTAATTTGATAGTTTATATGTAATGTATAAATATTATTATTGCTATAATAAATAAATTAAAAAAGAAATAAAAGACGCACGATTTATATGAAAGAAGCGTTTTCGGTCAATTTTTTTGAATTTTTAATATACTTATAGACATCACAGACGCGCGCTTCGCGCGCGCTATTTAGCTTTAACATTATACTATTACTATTACACTATTAACTCCTTGATACACACAACTGTCAAAATATACGATGATAGCTGCTCATGAAGTAATCGCAGCGAGAAAACCAATCGGCATCGCGGAAAAGCGACAACAATAAATTTCGATAGATTCGAGTATCGACTTTACAGCCTTTTTTAGATATTTTTTAGAATGGATTATAGTACTTGTCTCTGATGAAAAGTTTTAAATTTTATCAACTTTCTATGATTAGTTTCTGGTGAGTTATAGGCATTTGAAAGTCGCATTTACAAGACCGTCCGTAGTTTGTCTACACGAGTTTGCACTTAAGGTAGTTGTTTCCCAACTATGCTAGTCAAAATTAGACTTGATCAATAAAGTTCAATAGACGATGAATTCTTTTACATTTAATTCAAGAACAGATTTTTGAACACTATTGCTTCTCTTAGAATGTTAAATACCGACAAAATAAAAGAGTTACAGAAAATGAAATAGTATTTTAACGTTGCCACATCCATAAAGCATAACCGCGCACGAAAAGACTAACTTATCCAAAATTTTTTGTATTTATCATACTCTGATACCGTATGGTCAGTATCGTTGAAATTTAAACATGCACTTCTGTAAAAATTCAGATACTTTTGCTCAAATATTTGTTTTAATATTTATTTTAGATTTTTTGTTTTTGCTACTGACAAATACATGTCCAAGTATTAGTTTTTCTACCTCAGCGACCATAAGCGCAATGTTAAATATCGAGAAAAACAGTCAATTTTAAGCGATCATATCTCGCAAACTATAATGGTAAATCGAACCCAAAGAACTGTGCCCAGTTTTATATGAAAAATTGGGCCCCCGGTGAACAGCAATCAAACAATGGCTAGCAACATAGCATTTGCTATGACTATATTATGACCATGTACCACTGGTCTGGTCCGATTTCTCTGCGTCCAAGCCTTCCCGCGGTGACGGCGATAACGGATTGTACCAAAGACATTGAAATAATAATAAAATAATTAAGGACTCTCAATAATAATAAGAACATAAAAGAAAAATTGGCAATAAGAGAGTCGACGCGGTTATTAGTGCGTAATGTCAAAAGACAGATATATTTTCCGGACGTTTGGGCTCTTCTTCGAGCCATCCTCAGCAGTACAATAAACCATTCTCCATCATAACCATGAGCTTTCGGATTAGGAGGTCGGAAAACCATGAGAACCAAATGATTGCTATCTATAAATGGTCAAACATAATTAATGAAACAAAGAATAAGAGCAATAACTCATTTTAATCCGAAACACTCACCAAATAGTCCGGAGAACGGAAGGTGGTCAACAATATAAAATTACATTAAAAATACATTAAAGATTAAAGTGTCCATGACATGTTGTTGTCACGATAGATCGCACGACACTGTGAGCCGTCAAGTGGAATAAGAACAATTATACCAAGTAAAGTAGGAATGTTTTAAAAATCTAATTCTGGTTTTATTCTTAATAATCGCTCTTCTAGCCTTAATTCATAATTTCAATAATTTAACAGCGTAATAACCAAAGGTAAATGAAAATAAATTTAAAAAATTGTTGACGCATTTCTTTTCAGCTAGAAATTATGGATTAAGGCTAAAAGAGCGATTGTTAAGAATAAAACCAGAATTAGGTTCTACGTGTTTTGTGTGTCAAAGTTAAAAAATTCGATAACTGTCTAGATTAAGCGCGATCTTACCGATTTCAGAGACCTTGACAGAGGACATGGCTCTGACGAACGAAACTTGCAAAAGTTTTAGCCGTCACTCGTTGTTTATTAAAAAGTTATGAAAGAAATAGTTTAAGAAATATAATAGTTGTGTCAGTAAGGGAAGTAATTTGCTGATATGTGTGTATAGACAGTACACATGTAGGCGGGGGAAGGGCTACCGCCTTTTTTGTAATCATTATCGACTTGTTTCGACGATTTAGGTATTGTTCTCTTTTTATTTTTACTTTCATTGTTTTATGTCACAAATCTTTATTAAAGGACTCCGCGCAATTTATATGTAGAATAAAAAGTTTTGTAGTCAATTTTTTGAATTTTTAATATGTTGTAGTACTTGTGTCCCTGATGAAAAGTTTCAAATTTCATCAACTTTCTGAGTTGTTAGCATTTGAAAGTGACATTTACAAGATTTTCCGTACGTTTGTCTACACAACAATTAATATAGTAAAAACGCGAATCAAAGTTGCAAATTTTCATAGAAGAAATGCAGTATGCAGTATGGAATCAATTGAATGAAAATTATGCACCCCATTTTCTTAGACTTACAAGGAAACGTTTGGAACTCACTGGTCTCTCACCGATTTTGATGAGTTTTGGATATATTGTTGTAGAGTGGAGAAAAATAACAGATACGTATTGTCCCTCATTGATTTTAATGGGCTTTGGATATGTTATAGAGTAGCGAAAAATAATCTGTATTTTTTTATCGGCTTCGAAGCATGTTTAGGGGTTGAAGCAATCCCTCAAAAGAAATTCCATATATTTGATTACGAGTGAATATCTCTGAAACCGTGCGGTGCATGAAAAAATATTTTAGACAAAAAGGTTACGGTATTAAGTGATCTCTGTAATTGTGTATCTAGATTTTTTTTAAAGCTATATTTTCGCAAAAGTAACACTAAAGAGTGAACGCTACTTTCAAATGTCTATAACTCAGAAACTAGTCATAGAGTTGATGAAATTTGACACTTTTTTAGGGACACAAGTACTACAACGTATTAAAAATTTAAAAAAATTAATTGAAAAAAAAATTTTTTTTAGGAATGACGATTATCCGTTTATCCAACTATCCGAATATCCGAGATAAAAATATATAAATACAAAGATCCGAGATAAAATATTTGATTCAAGTGAAAATCTGGATATCCGGCTCTTGTGTGGATCCAGATTTTGTGTGGATCCAGATCTTGTTCGGAGTCAGTTCTTGTTCGGATCCGGATCTTGTTCTTATTGAATTGTTTAATGCTGTCTAGATTTCCGATTCAATTATTCGATCGTTAACTAGATCTCGGATTCAAATCTTATAAACGCGAGTTACCACAAACCATAAATCTTAAACACGAGTTACCGTGGAGATTTTTATCATTATTGAATTCATAATAATTATTATTATACTAAAATATAGAAATAATTTAGCTTGAACTAAATTTTAACTGCTGCTTATTTAATAAGTTTCTATTTCGCAATTCATTTATTGATTTATTGAATAGCTAAAGAAAGAATTATAGAGTACAGTTCAAATAAGTTTTTATTTCTGAACGAAAACATAACATACAAAGTTAAATGTAGTGCTTAAAAATAAACATGTTTTGAAGTTTTTAAATAAATATCACAAAGTTACGTTATCTAACTCAACCTAAGTGACATGTATTTCAAAAAAGATGTGAAATCTTTAAATTGCCAATTGCAAAGAGAATATATATATTGCTTTGAAAAATAATTGTTGCGCAATTACTTTTAAAAAATAAAACCTTAGTGTTTTTATTTTTTTACTATACTTTTACTATAAACAAACTCCCAGCGTGATACCTAACTGCTTGAATCAAGACGCTTAGTTATTCCGCACGATTGACCAATCATCATATTTAAAATTGGCGCACTTTTGCATGCGCATGTGACCGTAGGGCATATGTTCAGTGTTGCTATATCTCGTCGGTATGACAGGAATCATAACCTGATTCCCATCAACTTTAAGGGGATCCTGGATACCGACAAAAACAGTCAGAGCTCGTTCTTTGAAACGGCTTTATAGATCGCAAAATCCTTTTACAGGAGTAAAGTATAGGTACTAATAAAGAGTGGGAATGTAAAATAATTAGTAATAATCGAAAAAAATGTAAAAATGCATAACCTTATTTTCTAATATAAACAGTTGTATAAGTAATATGTACGAAATGAAATGTTCCCACTCTTCAGAAGACGTGCACAAACAATAACGTACCTTTGAAATTGAGATTGAAAGCCTGGAATAAAAATGAGAGCTTCGAAGAAATTATAACCTATAACTATGTCTATCCTTGTCTATCATCATTGTCTATACAAGGACAGATATAGAATTTGGTCGGTAATACAAGCGGCTCCAGGATCCCCTTAACGTTTAATATCTCACGTCGCGGGGCAGAGCGACACTTTTTTCTGTCAGATTATTTCGTTTCGTGCAAAAACGCGTCGATTGAGCATAATTTCATCGATATTTGAGGTAAGGCCCCTAAACTTAAATAATAATTACCCTTGAAATACATCAATGCATGTTTCGCTGAATACCATTTGCCTAACAGCGATTTAGTCAAATAGTATTTGTTTAGGAAAATAGCATTTGACTAGGAAAATAGCAAAAATAAATGGGTGAAAGCTATTTGACCAGGCAGATAGCATTTGCCTAGTCAAAAGCTATTTTCCTAAAATAACCATTTGCCTGCGACATACATATCACTTAGGTTGAGTTAGATAATGTAATTTTGTGATATAATTTTGTTAAGAAGAAATAAAGCTACCACTTAGATTGGATTTTTGAATTTACAAAATACATTGCGCGTGTATACTTGTCGTTTTTTTTTTACCTTTTTTGAAAAAGGTAATTTTGTACTGATATCACGCATTTTGTAGTGTTAAGAAGGGATCGGCAAAGAATTTTTTATTATTTAATCCACCAAATAAGCAATAACAACAAATTAAATTTTTATTGAATTAGCAAATTAGTAATAGTGACAAAAAATTACTTATTACATAAACTTTATAATATTTAGGTAAAAGTGAATTACAGATTAGGGGAAACCGGGGCGAAGTCATCACTATTTTTTTGGTGCCGATTTTTAACAACAAAACAAATAATTTTAGTAAAATGTGGTATACCGTTGTAAAAAGTAAACTCTTGGCTACAAAATTTATAAGGACATTTTTGGTCTACGTCGCTTTGTTCAACTGGTATAGAGTGAGAACGACAAAGGTGCAAAAATTGAAATGTCAAAATTGCCGGGGCGGAGTCGTCACTTCATTCTCGGACTGAATTTTAAATAAAAATTCATAATTTCGGTCATGAAAAATAATAGGATACATTTTATTAATTATTTTTTAATAGAAAAATGGAAACATTAATTAAAAACACGATGGCGGAAAATAATTACAAGAAAAGCGCACACTTATGTGCCCTACACTCGCACGAAATGCACTATTTCTCGTCAGCTCTATTCTGCCATCTCTGAGCACACGCAGCACATATTATCCAAGTCCTTGCCGGAATTCGACCACAGCTGCTTCTTTGACTTTGATTTTCGCTCGAAGTCTCCATGATATGGTTTGGTGACGACTTCGCCTCGGACACAGATTTTAAGTTTGATCGCTCATGAAATATTAGAAATCAACGAAAATAAAAGAATTTCACTGGATTCGTGTTCAGCATGCATTGCTCTTCAGAATCTCGAGATTCGGAGAGAAAATAATATTTAAAATATTTAAAATTTTCGACGCGCAAAAAATTTTACTTTTGACCACCGAAAACACGTTTGCCTTAATGAAAATCACAACATGGCATATAATCTCACTAAATTCTGTCACATGGGCACCATAAGTAGTGTTTACAATATTAATGGCGAGTTTACACAACATACAGATTTCGAGATAATTGTAGTGACGAGTCCGCCCCGGTCTCCCCTACTTAAAAAATTTGTAATTTTTCAGAGAAAAATTTCTGGTTACGTGAAAGTTAGTATTTAGGTGAAAATTAATTACTTTCTTTTGCAAATTGGTATTTAATAAAAATAAATTTTTTATTACAAAAATAATAGTTTGTCAAAAATGAATTACTAGATACTTATTTGAAAATTAATAAATAGTGGAAAATAATTATTTTTTTCAATAATAAATAATTAGTCTCAGGTAAATTAACTTATTTTAAAAGTTATTAATTGATTTAATATAAGTAATTTAATCTTTGTAGTTTAAAGTGGTTTAAAAAATAATTACGTTAATAATATATATATATATATATATATATATATATATATATATATATATTATATATTGAGACAGGATTCTTTTCGACAAACCCTTTCACCCGACGCGGCTTGGGTCAGAGCTGTCGGGGCTCAAAGTGCAATTAATTCATATGTGTTGGGCGCCAGTTAATTTTCACAAAATTAACAAAATTCTCGCAATAGGATGGTTCGATTGGGTGACCCAGGAAACAGGAGATACCAAAAGCGGAAGCAATTGACGGAACTGAAGACTGTTACTCACGTTCTGACAAGAATCGGTACTCTTTATTTTCCGATAGGCAGTCACAACTCTCGGAGATCGACTCTCCGTGCGATCTCTCTCTACAACTTTTCGACGATCGTTCAACGACGCTTTACAATAGTTGACCCTCCGTGCGATCGCTACTTGACAAATCCTGACAACGTCTTACAAGGTTAGATTTAGACTTCCTCGCACGGTGTTCACACAGAGAGTGGTCGGTCGCGCTTTTCCGGGACCACCTGTGGTTCGGCCGATTCAGGAGAGCGGGGAAGTCGCCACCGGCACGGTAAGCAGGCCGACGCTCATTGGCCGCCGGATGATACATCGTTACCGACACAGCCGTTGGGGCCTGTTCGGCACTTCGGCTGTACCGAGCAGTCTCATTGGACTTAGCGTTAAGTTTAATCTTAATGTTACTTAAATATTGTCTTATTCTAACGCGGATCCCGAGAGTTTAGACTGCGGGACGTTGAGTTCGGAATTTCCTGTCACAATATACACATATATATATATATATATATATATATATATATATACATATACATATACATATATCAAGAGACACAGTAGTGTCTCGCGCCATTATAATTTACCTGAGACTAATTATTCATTATTGAAAAAATTAGTAATTATTTTCCACTAATTAGATTAGAAAAGGTACTTTAATTGCCCCAAGGGGCCTTAAAGGGCGTTTTGAAGGGACGTACCCAACCCTGTACACTAAACATGGCGTTTTACAAGGACGTACCCAATCCTTTACATATATATCTGTGCCCCCGCCTGGCCGTATGCGACCTCACATCTCATTTCCCTTCCCTTCGTCTTCCGTCCGGCACTCTTGTCCATCTCCTTCAGCTTCCCTCCATTCCGCACCTCTCTGCCTCCCTCCTTTCTACCGCTGCTCTTCCCTTTTCTTTCCGGTTCTCTCCCTCCTCGAGTTCGATGCCTTCCTTCTTTCTTTTCTACCTTCACTCTGAAAAATAACTGTATTAATCCTACTGTCCTAATTTCTTTTCCTTCCCTCCCCTTCCCTTAACGCTTCTTTCTCTATCACCCTTCCTCTCTCCCTTCTATCATACTTTCCTCTTACTCTTCCTTCCTCCTGTCGTCTTCGTCTTCCTCCGTGTCCATTAGTCTCTCCTCCATCCTTCTCGTTCTTTCGTCCTCCGTGCTTCTCCTTGGTCTCCTGTCTTCCTCCTCTCTCCTTCCTTTTCCTTTCTTTTCTTCTTTCTTTTCCTCTCTTTCTTTCCGACTTACCCCTACTCTCTTCACTGTCATCCCTCTTCCTTTTCCTTTCTCCTCCCTCCTTCTTGTCTCATTTCCTCTATCGCTTTTATCCATTCTTCCCCCTCTCCCTTTTTATCCAATAGCCTCCCTACCACGTCCCGCCAATCCTCTTCATCCCAATTCTCCCATTTTGTACACTCTTCCCAGACATGGGACTTCCCACGTCTTCTCCTCCCTCTCGCACATCCTGCACTTTCTGTCTTCCTCTTTTCCCCAGTATAGTCCCTCCCTAACTTCATTGCCCAGTCTAAACCTTGCAATTCTGCTCCATCTTGCTTCCTCCCATCCCTTCTTTAAATAATCCGGGATCCCGTCCTTCCTTATAAACTTATACCACCTATTGTATCTCGATCCCCTGATCTTTTCCATCCCTTCGTGTCTTTGTTTCGATTTCTCCTTATATTCTAGTACCTCCTCTACCAACTCTTCTTCCCCTCCCAATTCTACCCCGATCCCTTCCAGGTAGTCTTTTCTCTCCTGCTCCCATCTGCCTATTATCCTTTCCTTCTTCCATCTCTCTTTCATTTCTTCCAGACATTTTCTCGCTATTCCTCCTCCCCTACCTTCTTCCAGTTTTCTCTCGAACTTCCATGCTCTCTTGCTTGCTCTGGCTCTCATTTTCTCCCTTTCCAGTTCGTCTCTGATCATGTATCCTGGTGTCCTCCAGTTTAGTCCGAATATCCATCTGAGATATCTCTCGTGTATCCCTTCTACCTCCTTTCTTTCCTTCCATCCCCATACTTCTGCCCCGTATCCCATTACCGTCCATATCAGGGTATCGTACAGCCAGATCCTTCTTTTCCAATCTTTTTTCCACATCCTCTTTCCTATCCCCCACACTTCTCTCATTACTCTTGCCGCCTTCCTTCTCTCTTTAATGTGCGCCTCCTGCCCTCCATTCTCCTTCAGTGTATACCCCAGGTATTTGAACTCTTTGACCTCCTCTAATTTCTTTCCCTTCCATCTCCAATCATACTTCCTCTTCCTCCCTCCTCCCTTTTTAAACCTCATTATTTTTGTTTTTTCTATACTCAGCGTTAAACCCTATCTGTCCAAATATCCCTCTAGCCTGCTTATCATTGATCTCATGTCCTGTTCCTCCTCCACCAGTACTGCTATGTCGTCCGCATACATTAGCGTGTATAACTTCTCTCCTCTTAATCTCACGCCCCCCCCCATCCACCCTTCTTCATGTAATCCTCTATGTCTGCAATTAGTAAATTGAACAATATCGGGCTTAGCGGACATCCCTGTCTTAATCCCTTTGCCATCCAGAATGAACCTCTTCTTTCTTCTCCCCTTCTCACACTGCTTTTGGTTTCTCTCAATACCTCCTCTACCCTATCTATCAATCCTTGCCTCACTCCCCTCTCTTTCATTGCCTTGATTAAGACTTCTTTATCTACCGAGTCAAACGCCGCCTTCAAGTCTACAAATAGAACTGTCATCTTTCCTTTCTCATTTCCCAGTTGTCTGTTTATCAAGTAGTTCAGTGCGAATATTTGATCCATCGTCCCCATTCCTTTTCTAAATCCTGCTTGGTTGTCGGGAATCAGGTTCTTCGTTTCTACCTCCTTCCTTATCCTTTCTGCTAGTACTGCCGTGTAGATCTTGTACATTGAAGACATGATTGTTATCCCTCTGTAGTCCTTCACCTCTTGTCCTTCTCTTTTCTTTACTATTGGTATTATCTCACCTTCCTTCCAATGCTCCGGCCAGCCTTCTCTCCTCCATACCCGTTTACATATTTCCCATATCCATCTCACCATCTCTTCTCCAAACTTCCATGCCTCGTACGGAATCCCATCCTTGCCTATTGCTTTCCCTGTTTTCAGTTTCTCTATTACGTTTCTTACCTCCTCCAGTTCTATCTCTTCCTCTTCATGCCTGTCCCTTCCTCCGTCTCCTTTCACAACCCTGTTCTCCACACCACCCATTAGCTCCATGAAGTATTTCTTCCACTCTTCCAGCTTTATCTCTTCATTTATCCTTTTCCTTCTTTTCCTTACTCTACTTATCAACTCCCATACCTTCCCCTCCGTTCTCGCCTCTCCTATTTCTCTGATCATTCTTTCTTTCTCCTTCTTTTTCTTTCTTTCACATATTTCTCTATACTCCTTCCTCCCTTCTCTATATTTTTCCACCTCTCCTTTTCCTTTTCTCCAATTTCTTAGTTCTCTCCTCACTTCTCTCTTTCTCTCCTTGCATTCTTCATCCCACCACCCTCTTCCGTTCTTATTAGCTCCTCTCCCCTTCTCTTTTTCACTCTCCTCTAATACCCTTCTTATCTTTGACGTTCCTTCCTCTATCTCCTCTTGCAGGTCTATTTTTCCTCCTATCCTCCCTATATTTTTCCACTAATTATTAATTTACAAATAAGCAGTAATTTATTTTTGAAAAACTTAATTATTTTAATAATAAACAATTTATTTCTACTAATTATCAATTGGCAAAAAGAAATTAATTTATTTTCGCTTAAATACTAATTTTCACTAGTAACTAGACATTTTTCTCTGACAAACTACCAATTTTTTAAGTAAAGCGTAATTCACTTCTAAATATTATTAATTTTTACGTAATTAGTAATTTTTTGTAACTAACAACTAATTTTCAAATTCAATAAAACTTGAGGTAAGTATGTAAAATAAAAAACGGCACCCTATCTGATTTTTTTGAAATTTTCAAATTTTGTGTATTTTGGATAGTAAAAAAGATTCTCGGAAGGAAAATTGTCGCTCATGTTCCGAGAAATAATAATTTATAAATATATATTTTGCTTCTTACTATTAGATCACATGTTATTTTCAACTTTTTTTAATTATATATTTTATAAATATAATATAGTATATACTAAAGCCGATCCAGCGTAATAACGATTATATTGAGATCTCAAAATCTCGGGTACTCGCAACTTGTCGCGTCGCGTAAAGATATAGCGGATACACAGTCTCGCTTCGTGTATACTTGGCGCGAGACACTACCGTGTCTCTTGATATCTTTCTATCCTGGTCGATAAGTCATAAGTCATGCATATCGATCTGATTTACCTGCTGGGTCGATAATAACACACGCATGGTTTATCATCAGAAGCGATATTAGCGTCGCATAGTGTCGAAAAAGTGAAAGGGACAATTTTTTAGGGCGACGACGACGATAATGATACTAGACCTCGAAATATAATAAAGTACTATAATTTTGGCTAAATAATTATGGTTAAATATGGACAACGATAAAAATAATTTAGGGAAGAATGCAACGGGAGTAACAATAAATTATTATCAGCGTGAGTGTATGTGCGAGCGAGTGATACGGGTAGTAGTATTTAGTATATAAGTTTCATTGTAAATAAAACTATTGTAATTTTAATTTGTAATGTAATTCGACTTAGTACTTTATTCTATTTTGAGGTCTAACAGCGTCAAGTTTTTTTTTACAAGAAAAATGTAATAATTTTAATAAAATATCATTTTGTAGTGTTATACCTCTGTCTGTAATTGTTTGTGATTAAATCTTTTTTTTATTGTTAAAAAATACATATATAAAAATACATATATTTTGTAAACTTTGTATTGTTTAAGTATTTCTTTGTTGGATTTAAAAATTATTAATTTTATAAAATTGTTATCATATCCACTAAAAAATACATATTTAAACTTTGTATTTAAATATCTTGTAATCCCTTGTTAAATTAAAAAAAAAATTTTGATCTTATAAAATTATCATACATTCTGTTTCTAATTGACACAATGTAAAGATTTTTCAAAGTAGTACAACAATTATTTTTTGAGGCAATGTATATGTTCTCTCTTTGTAATTGGTGCTGTAATTTGAAGAGATGCCATTTCTTATTTGTAATTGATCATTTGATTACGTACTACTTCTTACTTATTGTTAGGTTTTTTTGCGAGGTACAAAGATATTACATCTACCACTTGTTACTTAAATTTTTTTGAGGTATAATACTACCACTTTGTTTTTTTCGAGGTAACAACATAACACTACTATACGTGTACTTGGCGTCTTTCTTTTTTTTTAAGAAAGATAATTTTGTACGGATATCATGCCTTTTTGTAGTATTATTAGACACTACAGACGCGCGCTACGCGCGCGCTATTTAGCTTTAACATTACACACAACTGTCAAAATATATGATGAACATTACACACAACTGTCAAAATATATGATGACAGTTGCAAATGAAGTAAGCGCAGTGAGAGAACCAATCGGCATCACGGAAAAGACACAACAATAAACTATCCATGCCTTTTTTAGAAAAGGATTACGCATTTTATAAACAGTATGTACAGGTTGTAAAGCTATTTCGAGGTATAATACTACCACTTTGTTTTTTTCGAGGTAACAACACTACTATGCATGTACTTGGCACCTTTTTTACCTTTTTTTTTTTAAAGGTAATTTTGTACGGATATCACGTCTTTTTATAGTGTTACGCATCTTAATTTTATAAACAATATATCTTATAATCTTATAAACAGTATGTACAGGGTGTGAAGCTAAATGTGTTACAGACTATTATGTCTAAAAAGAAACAACAATTTAATATTTTGCTTAGTTTTTCAGAAATAATAATCTGTAACTCTTTTAGTTTTACACCTTGTATATATTTTTCAATTTCGACATAAAACATAATCGCAATGTAGCATGATTAATGCTAATGCTATACATATGTATACAGAAAAAAATTACACCTTATAAAGAAAAATGTTTTACAAATCTTCTTGGAACAATGAAATATTATGAAAGAAAAATACAATTTATTGATAGAAAAATAATAACATTATAGTTAGTATGCAATCAAATTTTTTAAATTAATTTTTTCTGTTTTTTTACAACAATCAGTTTCTTTTGTTATTCTACGTATAAAAGTATCAACGTAAACATCAAAAAGTGAATTTAATATTTTACGAGATATTTCATATTTTATATTTTAAAAATGACAAAATTTAAAATATCTCAGGAAATCTTTAACAAAAAAGAGTTTTATTATAGTGTTTTGAGAACGTCTCTACGAGATCTACAATTTTCATCTCAAGAAAAAATTAAGTTTCATTTATAAAATTAGTCTTCTTTAAAATTTCTTGAAAATGATGACATGTATGACACGACTTACATTGAAATCATATGTCCTCCTTCAAACCAAACAACTTTTGTTTGAAGCATTTTTTCTAGAATCATAAATAAAAAAGTTTTTGAGGGTGATTGATTAAAAATGGGACACTCTACATATATTATATGGTTAAAAAAAATAATAGAAATAGAATTTGTTTTTTTTTAAGCAGAAAATAATTGGTATATTGAAAAGTCTATATAAATACAAATTATAATAAATACAAAGTCAAAAAATAGCGCAGAATTAAAGTAAGTTTTTAAAGCAGAAAATAATATAACCATATGGTTAAAAAAGATAATAAAAATAGAGTTTATGCTTTTTTAAAGCAGAAAATAATATAACCGTATGATTAAAAGAGATAATAGAAATAGAGTTCATGCTTTTTTTAAAGCAGAAAATAATTGGTATATTGAAAAGTCTGTATAAATACGAAGTCAAATAATAGCACACAATTAAAGAAACGCGCCAGACACTATTATGAGAGGTTGCTGTTATACTGCACTATTACTGTAATTCCATGCACGTCACTACGCATGATCATGTGCGTTTACATCATGTCGGTATAACAGACATCCTAACCACGCAACAGTCAATTTTAGTATTTAATAACGTTTTTCCTCAAATTGAGAGTGACAGTTTTAACTTACAGATTTATGTTTTACGCACCAAAATATACAAAATTGTGAAGTTTTAGCCAAATTGGTAAGAAAGCCCCTCTTCTTCATAATTACCTTAAAAAATAATTATGTTAATGTTGTATATAATAATAATGAGTGGCACCCGTTTGACCACGTTAATATTGACCACGGTCCCGATTGACCACGTTGAAATTGACCACGTTGCGATTGACCACGTTGATATTGACCACGTTGTGATTGACCACGGTCCCGATTGACCACGGTCCCGATTGACCACCGTCCCGATTGACTACGGTCCCTATTGACCACCGTCCCGATTGACCACGGTCCCGATTGACCACCGTCCCAATTGACCACGGTCCCGATTGACCACGGTCTCGATTGACCACCGTCCCGATTGACCACGGTCCCGATTGACCACCGTTCCGATTGACCACGGTCCCGATTGACCACGTTGAAATTGACCACGTTGCGATTGACCACGTTGATATTGACCACGTTGTGATTGACCACGGTCCCGATTGACCACCATCCCGATTGACCACCGTCCCGATTGACCACGGTCCCGATTGACCACCGTCCCAATTGACCACGGTCCCGATTGACCACGGTCTCGATTGACCACGGTCCCGATTGACCATCGTTCCGATTGACCACGTTCCCGATTGACCACGGTCTCCATTGATCCTATATAATATATCAGAATCCGAGTACGCGTTAAGGAAAACGAAATCCCGACGTCTTCTACGAGGAGAAGTCGGCTCAATTGGTTATCTGACACCTAGTAAACACTGTAGTCAGGTCGGCGTCAATGTAGCGTCGACGATAGGAGAATTCGGCACGCAGACGTCTTCTTCAAGACGAAGTATAATGTACGCGTTGACAGACACCTAGTACACGCTAAAATGGGGTCGGCGTCAAACCCACTATTCGGGAAAGCGAAATTAGTACGTAGACACCTTCCCCGAGAACAAGACCCGGAATCACGTCTACCAGGTTCCTAGAGCCAGCCCTGTAAGGTCGGCGTCAACGGCCGACATCATAAAGTGCATCAAAACATCTTTCCCAGAGCATGTGTGGGCGGGGAGGCTTCGCCCCCCCTGCACCCCCCCATTGTGTGAGTAAACCTAGGAGTGTGGGCGGGAGGGGCTCCAGCCCCCCCCTGCACCCCCCCTGTGCACTGGGCGGGTGGGTTGGGTTGACGGGTGGGCAGGGGGGGCTTCGCCCCCCCCCCGCACCCCCCCCCCATGGACACGCCTTCGGCGTGCCCGGGTAGGAGATGTATTTCGCTTTATGCGTGAGCGGAGGGGGCTTCGCCCCCCCCTGCACCCCCCCCATGCACGTGAGCCTCACTTTATAAATTATTCGAGATCGTGGTCAATCGGGACCGTGGTCAATCGGGACCGTGGTCAATCGAAACCGTGGTCTATCACAACATGGTTAATATCAACGTGGTCAATCGCAACGTGGTCAATTTTAACGTGGTCAATCGGGACGGTAGTCAATCGGGACCGTGGTCAAACGGGACGCTCCCAATAATAATATTCCCAAACAATAATTTAATTATAATTATATTGCATAATCTTACCTTGTTAAAAATTTCATTACCAAAGAGTTTGCCATACCTACTCCAAAGTAAAGTCTCAGTGTAACAGAATTGAAAAAGTTAGTATCTTAATAGAGAGAATCGTGTATGCGCTCAATCACGAGAAAATCCATTATCGGCCAGTCTTCAAATAAATATCTGCAGAAAAAATCCTCTGATGACTGACAATGAATATAAAAATTCGAGGTAAAGTTTGCATTAAAAATATAAAGTAGTTTGTCCACCACTTCCAAAAACTTTGCTATTATAATTTTTATTATGATATATTTCTATTAAATATTAATTAATCCTTTTAAAGTCTAATCTTTTTTGTGTGTGAAAAGAACATATTTAATTTAATTATTTTTTAAAATGTTAGAGATTGCTGAATGCGAATATAAAATTTACCAAAATTTATTTTGTTGTTATTATTGCTTTCGTGAATAAATAATGCTTTCGTGAATAATTAATATTTATTTCCAGACACCAAGATATAAAATCAACGTCTATCATAATATAATGGACTCGAATCAATTAATATTTTAACTTTCCTACAATACGAATTGCGCTACAGATCACTTTCTCGTTCTCTTCAACTTTTACAAGACAGCAATTTACAGCATATGCATACATGTATGATTTTTGATGCACCTTCCTTTTTAAAGATCTCCACGGTATCCGGCTTCCTCCGGTTAATCTATAAATACATAAATTTACATAATATTTTTTAAATATTTATGCTTCTTCCCTCAAATTAGAATAACGTAATTGTATAACAATGCGACATATTTACTTGTCTCGATAATTACCTCTGTTGAATGTTTGCCCGAGAGATCCAACGATTGCTTATGTAAGGTAAATCTTTGTTATTGTTCCATCGCAATTCTTTTCGTATGGCAGATATTCTATACTTGCATGCAGCTTTAAAATAATAATTTCTTTTTTTGTACAAATTGCTTTACAATGATTTATATCTGCATTTATATGTAAATATATATTACCTCTTTAATTTTGACTCTTCCTATAATTTTATTGATAATTCTTGTTATAATTACCCGCTAATATTTCGTCTCTTGTGACGCCCATCCCAATTTCGTGATCCAACTTCGATCTTTGCGTGACGCGTCCGAAATTCGGAATTAAACGATCGTATTTAATGATGAGAGATCACGGTGTTGCACGATACATATTTCTATAGGTTAACTGACTGTGGCAGCGCGCTGAACGCACTGTCTGCACTGCGCGCAGTACACACCACGGTTTAAGACCGTGGTACACACACGTATACATATGTACATATAAAAACTGGCGATACTAGTACAGTGTCGAAAAAGTGAAAAGGACGCGACTACAGCGCCATGAAATGAAAGTGACATGAGAGACGTCGACGTATCTCTTAACGACGTATCTTAATATAAAATTTTCACATTTGGACTTTGCGTCGCAATATCTCCGCTCGTAGGGCACGTAAGGGAAAAATAAAAACACTTTTCTCTATAAATCGACCCCAAACTATCGATCAAGCCTACTTAGAACTTGATCCGTTCACTCGTTATTGAGATCTCAACATCTCGAGTAGGGGAGAGGAGGCTACCTTGTGACACAGGCAACAGTGTTACATTGCGATTATTTTGCAAAGTGTACGTTTTATGTGCAATTTTGTCTGTGGTTATGCATTATTTATGTGTAACTGAGATCATATTAATCTAAAAGAGGGATTAACACAAGAAGTAAAAAAAAAAAAAAAAATACAGGTAAGAATCTCTTTCGACCATACTTAAAAAAATATTTTGTCTCCTAAACTTTTTGTAATATTTATCGCTGCGGTGCGTATAACCTAAGTATGTACGCATGTATTTGTAGGTTAATTCGTTACAAAACGTATTATATGCATTATAAAACAATTATAAGTCACTAAATATATAAATTTTGCAATAAATGTGTCCAGTGTTGTGTGGGGTACCTTGACATAGGCTAGACATACAGCAAATAGGTTATAGCGTGATCTATAATATGTGTGGTCTATTTTGGTATTCTGCAGATTATAAGAAAATTGAATGTCTTTTCAAGATGGGCAAAACTTCAAATACAGAAAAAAAAACCAAAACTAGCAGAGCTAAGGTGGACGAGGCGACAATGAAAGCTGCGGTGTTTCAAGTTGTCAAAGGAAATCGAAGCATTCGAAGCACAGCAAAATTTTTCAATATCAATCACATAACACTGACTGGGTCACTAAATATAAAGAGGCCACCGAAGAGCATAAACTTATTATAAAATTTGTTCCTAACTATCAAATTTATCTTATTTTCCCTGCGAACATTGAAGAAGATCTGGAGACATATTTGCTTACGGCATCAAGTATTAGAACTTGCATATCAACTTGCTGTTGTCAATAAAATTGATTGTCCTAAATCGTGGTATGAGAAGAAGGCTGCTGGATATGACTGGTTTTATAGCTACATGAAGCGACATCCTGCTCTTTCCTTGCGTAAACCTGAAGCAACAAGCATGGCCAGAAGTACAAGTTTCAATCGTCACACCGTCAATATTTTTTTCGACAACTTGGAAAATTGTTTTAAGCAACTTGGAGATCAAATATCTCCAAGTGTAATATATAATCTCGATGAGACGGCCTTAACAACGGTCCACAATCCTCCTAACATCATTGCCAAAAAAGGACAAAAGCAAGTTGGTTAAATTACGTCGGGGGAACGCGGGATTTTAGTAACTGCATGTTGCTTCATCTCCGCTGGAGGGAACTCAATTCCACCATTCATGGTGCTTCCAAGAAAGAACTTTAAAGACCATATGATCTACGGAGCTCCGTCCGGCACAGTTGGAAGCGGGTCTTTAACTGGCTGGATGAGCGGTGAAATCTTTCTTGATGTTCTCAAGCATTTTCAACAACACTCTCGAACCTCACCACAAAACAAGGTATTGCTTATAATGGATAATCATGAATCACACATCACGATTGACAGTCTGACTTTCTGTAAGAACAACGGGATAATTCTGTTAACGATTCCGCCACACACATCTCATAAACTCCAACCATTGGATCGCACAGTATATGGATCTTTAAAAAAGTTCTTCAATTCTGCTTGCAACACATGAATGATATCCAACCCTGGGAAGACGATTTCGATCTACAACATCGCAGCGTTATTGGGACAAGCGTATCCACAGGCATTCACTCCATTGAATATCATGAGAGGCTTCGAAAAAACGGGGATTTGGCCATACAATCGCGATATATTTACTGACGATGAATTTTTGACTTCGTATGTCACTGACAGAAACCAGAGTGTTCTACCAAATTCACCAGATGCACCTCCCGAACCATCGAACTCAGCTGCACCTCCCGAACCATCGGACTCAGCTGAGATTATCGAAACCAACGTGCCGACTGCAACTGACGTTCTGTTTGACTGTTACGTATCAGCCGATCCTTATGTACCATCCGACGTTCCGATTATCCTTGATATCCCCATTGATTTAAACTCTGGCACCTCTCAAGCTCCTATGAGTGCGAATGAAATGCTTGATTCATTTCAATTTGGTGCGTTGCCTAATACTAGTGTCCTTGACACTAGAAAAGATTTATTTCAACATCGGATGTAAGACCATATCCGAAAGCCGCAAATCGCACAGCACCTACAAGGAAGCGCAAAACGAGCAGTATTCTAACCAATGATCTTGTAATGAATCAACTTTGCGAAGAATTAATGATAAAAAGACGCCAAAAAAGACGGTGTGCTCGCGAAAAAGATAAAAAAGGAGTTCATTGAAAAAGAGAAATCAAAAGCGAAAAATACAGGCAACGCAAAAGGAAAACGTTCAGCTGCATCTAAATCGCCTCGAAAATCAACAACGCAGGATGTCGAACAAGATGGGGTGAAGGCTGTGAGCTCTGAGAAGAAAAAGCATCCTGCTAAGCGTACACCTCTTTCAAAATCAACAGCGGAGAATATCGAAGAAGCATCGAACGTCGAGATTATAGACACTAAGAACAAGAGTTCAGCATCCAAATTAAAGAAGGCTAGAAATATCGAAAAAGAAAACGTCTTTCCTAAAAGAGAGTTAAGAACTAAGAAAAGGGATCAAACTTACTAGTCGAGGTGCCAAAGAAATTAAGCGAAGAGTGAAAGTACCGATACATTCCGTACTGGAGATGGCTTATTTTATACATACATACATATATATATATATATATATATATATATATATGTTTCTTATTACTCTCATATATTCTATTCTTATGTTGTTGCATTAAAAATAAAGAGAGCGTTTAAAATTGCATCGGATAGCACCTACTTACATCCCGTGTCACACTTTATGCTTTGAATCAATTGTCACATAGTACCCTTCTGCCTGTCACACAATACCCCATTAGTTGGGTAAAGTATGACATTTTCCATATTTTCATTACATTGAGTTATTTACAGATTACAATATTTTTTTATTCATACTAATACATCTATTTCATTCCTAAAGGTTCAATATAAATGCCAATAAAGTTATTTTTTACAAATTCCACGCTAAAAACAAAAATTTATTGCTCCGAAAAAAAGTGTCACAAGGTAGCCTGGTCTCCCCTACTCGCAACTCGTCGCGTTGCGTAAAAGAGTTACGGTGCGGTCTCGCTTCGCGTGTACTTGGCGCGAGACACTACCGTGTCTCTTGATAATGACGTATCTTAATCAAAATATTTACATTTGGGACTTTGCATCGTAATATATCCGCTCGTAGGGCACGTAGAGGAAAAATAAAAGCACTTATTATATAAATCGACCCCAAGCTATCGATTGAGCCTACTCAGAACTCGATCCATTCAGTCATTATCGAGATCTCAAAATCTCGGGTACTTGCAACTCGTCGCGTCGCGTAAAAGACTCACGGTGCGGTCTCGCTTCGCGTGTACTTGGCGTGAGACACTACCGTGTTTCTTGATAAGTAATTTATTAGAAAGTAAGTTCCGATTTTGGAAAAGAAAATTATTTATATGTTTAAGTATAATAATTATTATGAATTCAACAATAACGAAAATCTCTATGGTAACTCGTGTTTAAGATTTATGGTTTGTGGAAACTTGTGTTTATAAGACTTGAATCCGAGATCTGGTTAACGATCGAATAATTAAATCGGAAATCTAGACGGCATCAAACAAATTCGAATCTGGACAAGATTTGGATCCGAACAAGAATCGAATCCAAACAAGATCTGGATCTTGAATCGAATATTTTATCTCGGATTTATCTCTATTTCGGATATCTGGATATCCGAATATTTGTGTATCCGGACATGATCGTCAGTCCTAGTTTCTTTCATATAAATCGTGCGAGATCCTTTATGTTGTGCGTTATTAGGTGGTGTCATGTCTTTATTTACTTATTATAGATTTTCAATTGAAAAGGACCCAAACTAAGGCAAGGGTCGAAATGTCTGAATTTTGATTCTATTGTTGCCAGTTAGTCGAGTTAATAAAGAATATTTTTAATACCATAACCTTTTTGTCTAAAACATTTTTTCATGTACCTCACAATTTTATAGATATTCACTCGTAATTAAATATATGGAATTTCTCCCGAGGAATTTTAACCCCTAAACATGCTTAGAAGCCAATAAAAAAATACCTACGTGTGTTATTTTTCGCTACTTTATAATATATCCAAAGCCCATCAAAATCAATGAGGGACATTTCCAAACGTTCCCTTGTAAGTCTAGGAAAATGGAGTGCATGATTTCATTCAATTGATTCCATATTACATTTCTGAAGATTTTCGGTTTCTACTCGTGCTTTTAGTATATTAAGTGTTATTCACTATATTAAGTGCAAACTCGTGTAGACAAATGTACGGACGGTCTTGTGAACTCGACTTTTAAATGCTTATATGTAATTTAGAAACTATAATCATAGAAAATTTAAACTTTTCATTAGTGATACAAGTACTACACATATTAAAAATTTTTTAAAATGTTTTTTTCATATAAATCGTTCGGGGTTCTTTCTTTGTAGTTAGTCTGAAACATGTAACTGATTAATTAAGAATTATATATGCGATGCCCAAACTCTCTCTTAAGGAACTCTCTTTCAAAAGTTGCTCAAGTCAAGAAAGATCGAGCCCATAAACTAAAGGTATCTTAAGTTTCATGATCAGTGCTAGCCACAAATAAATTTTGCGAGACCACCACGATAAATTACGGTGATCGTGGATCAATCACGTAAAAATGATCGTTCTCATCGCTTTTGTATTATTTGCATATGCATTTGACACAAAACATTGATTGTGCTCATAATTTTTGATACACGGAGAAAATTTTATATTGATTTACAATACAATTTTAAATTACATTTTACTATTTTTTATATTATCGGTGGACCATCATGACTTTATAAAATAAATTATAGTACAACATAGTAAAATTTAAAACTAACACTTACCTAATGTTTTATCATTTGCCATAGTAAAAATTCGTACACTGAGAGAAAAACTCAGATTTTTTCCCCATCAAAATAATCAGATATCCGTTTGAAAATTAACAGACGAATATTACCGATTTTTTTCGAACAGCTAGGGTATAGCACCCGAAAATCCGCTCTCTCAGCCGGTCACCCATCCAACTAGTATCCGCGCCCGACGTTGCTTGACTTCGATGATCGAACACGCTAGCAGCGATCCTCTGACTGCTTCTTTCTTTCTTATATTCGTATATAACACATCTTTATGGTGTTCAAAAATCTTGAAATTTATTAACTAGCAAATATTAAAAACAACGCAACAACAATACAGTGATATACAATGAATACTAATCTTGTCGAGCATGAACGATTTTGTCGAATAATAATTAAACGCGGCAGTCAAAGCTAGAAGCGTAATATACGCCATTTGATTTTTAACCGTTTTTAACTTTGATTTGATTCATTAAATAAAATCTTCACTTGTGTCCAGATAGCGCCGTTGATATACGAATAAGATTTATATATCAACACGATATAATATCATATTAAATATATTTTAAAATTAAATATGTAATAAAGTTAATGAGAATAATGAGAACGCCTAAAGGTGCTACTTGGACGCACAAGGTGAAGATTTTATTTAATAAATCAAATTAAAGTTAAAAACGATTAAAAATCAAATGGCATATATTACATTTCTAGCTGACTGCCGCGTTTACTTATTCAACAAAATTGTTTATGCTCGACAAGATCTTGCAAGCTATGCTTATCGCTTTCCCTTTTCCCTCGAGTTTTTAACAACGAGTTACCGAATTTGAAAGGTCTATATGACTTCGATGTAATTTTTACTATGGCAATACTGCTTTTTATCATATAAATAAAGTAACTTTTGCTCAAACTATGCTCAAACTATATTCTAAAGTGGAAAGAGTTAATTTTTACTATGGTGTACAGTAAACATTTATTCGGTATATATTTTTAACTTTTCTTTGCAATACTAACTTTTATTCAACAAGTTTTTGCTTTGTAACATAAAAATTTTTACTATGAGAAAATGTAAAAATTGCGTTACTTTATTGTTTTTAAAATAATGACTATAGCATTTAAGCTTGTAATTCCTTGATGATCCGCAGCTAGTGTGACATTATATAGTAATATTTAATATAAAATTTTCTCCGTGTATAATACGTGCAAAAGATACACAGAACCTCCTCCAGAGAGATATACGTCGGGAGCTTAGAAGTAACTTGCACGTTTATATTTTTTTAAATTCAAAAAGGACATTCTGGATTATTAATGCATCTTATCGTACTTATGTCATTATAACTGCAAAATATATAAAATGCAATATATAATATTTCAGAGTCTCGGCGTTGTCTTGTACGTATTAGTTTGCGGTGCTCTACCATTTGATGGACCTACAATGCAGTTGTTACGATCTGTGGTTGTCTCAGGGAAATTCAGAATACCATTTTTTATGTCTGCAGGTAGATATATATATATATACATGTATATATAAGGTAATTATTTAATAGGCAATACTTGATTATTTACTATTATTTAATAACTTATAAGAAAAGGTCACAATTAAATTAATCAAATATCGATTTTAATTTTATCTTTTCGAAATGTACAGAAAGCTAAATCGATATGTATTCGGGTATTTTATCCAACAAGTTCTAATAATCAAGATTTTAATCTTTATAATTTCACGCGTTCTATAATTTGTGATATATATATATATATATAAGTTTTAAAAGAAAGATCATAGTATCCATAAAAACATTGATCAGCATAGCAAGGAAGGTGCAGCAAAAAATAAGTTTTATAGTTTGATTTCATTGATTTGTTTTAGGTTTTTTTTAAATTAATTTTTTAAATTTATATATTATATAAATAAAATAAAAAATATAAATAAAATTCATGTTGCCTGAGAAAGATGTTGAAACTATTGTTAACCGGTTATTGCGATAAATATTACCACATGCCTCAGTAGTCGAATTGGTAGGACACGGAATGAGGGAGGTTTTAGGTTCGAATGGCTGAGGTAATATTTTTCGCAATAAATTCTTTTTGATATTTAAATCGAATCGATTTAATTACGGGGAGGGAGGAGATTTTACTAAGGGAGACTGGGGCTAGTTGGTACATGGGGCAAGTATACGTAATTATTGTAAAATTTACAAAAGATATTATTGCATAAGAAATATAGTATTTCCGCAAAAATATTGCGATAATATTTCAATTAGTTATTTTAGGCTGAGTAGCATATTTTTACAAACAGAAAATATTTTTAGTTTTGTATAGCCGAAAGTAAAATAAATCAGTGATATATTAAATGTTATACTTATAAATCTGGTCATCATATCATAATTCTAACTGTCTTTTAAATCTTTATTTTAAACGTAATAACTTCCAGTTAAGTTAACGTCTTAAAACATTTTTTTGTTTAAACAATAAATCAAAATATCTAAATATGGCAGGTCGGGGGTAGATTGTTACAGCTTTCTACTTATAATTTCGACCATCTCCGTCGATGTAACACATAATCTTGATATAACAACGGTAGATATTTTAATCTTATGTCTCTTAATGTCTCTTATTACGTATCAGAACCAGTCAATACAGAGTCAATACATCAGTTACATTATATCTATATCATAATTTTGCACTTAACGATGAAATGTAATATGACACATGTTGTTACATGTTATTATTTCTCTTTATTAAGTATGTTACCTATACTTTAAAAACTGGATCTTTCACAACTTAATCCGGTACTGTAACAACTTACCCCATATATCTAATTATTACAAATGTCGCCTTTTTATAATTGTTATTAGTGCAACAAAATTAATTATACTATTAAGTTAAAAAAATTTATGTTATATAAGCATGCGGCTATTGAAAAATTCTTTCGCGACTTGTGTTCTATTTATTAGTTACATATAAAAAAAATTTTTTTTAAAGTGTACCAACTAGCCCTTGTCTCTCCTACTTCAACGAGAACTGTGTTGTAAATATGACAAATCTAGTCGGCGCGCAGTTTTTTAAGGTTGGAAAAGATATGTGTAATACACACACACACACACACACACACACAATTATTAAGCTACTAAGATCCAAGCTCGGACCGTAAATGGGTTTAATCTAATTTGATTGTATTTTTGATATAAGTCTCTTATGAAAGTTAGATCAGAGTCAAGTATTTCCGTGTTGTTCCAATCAAAGGCGTGGTTAAATCTAGTAATATGTTCGGAGATTACAGAATGCTTAAATGGGTTTGTCTTAATTTTGTTTTTGTGTTTATTAAGTCTAGTTGTTTTTTTGTCTGTCTTATATATGAGACATTACAGTCTTTACACGATATTTTATTGATTACATTATTGTTTAAAATTATTGGATTTGTATCTTTATGTACCTTAACAAACTTGCTGAGATTATTACGACAACTATACTCTACCATGTGCTCGTCACCGTTTAACAAATGGACTTTTCCTGTTTTTAATAAACAGGATGACTATGAATTTTTTATTATTTGACGCTGTGTTATCTCTAGTCTGATTCTTCGATTTAACTTCCTGTGTATGTTTAAATTTACTGTCGAATAAACATTTAAATCTCAAATTAATTTTTTTGAAGATCAATTTAAGAGAATAATTCAATAAAATATCGGTAACTATTTCCAAGTTTTTCTTATGAAACATGGAGTGAGACAATAAGATGGCTCTTGTCAACTAAGCTAAAGATCGTGTGTATCGGGTGTTCAGAAAGACATGAAAGGTATCTGCCTAGTAACTAGTTAATTAATTAAAAATTAAATAAAAATGTCAAAAAGTTAATAACTTAGCTTAGTTAATTTAAAATGAGTTAATTTTTAACTTTAACTATTTTTTTTTAACACAAAATTATACTTATTAACTTTTTTCCCAAGTTGAAAATTTTTTTATGTTTTTAGCACATGTAGAGCAATTGTTTAGTGCAGGTGGCTTACTATTTGACGATTTATGAGGCAAATCAACCGATCGTTATTTTGAAATAACGCATTAAAAAAGGGATATTGTGACTTACCTTAAGAAGAAAAGGTTCTATAAATATATGCCCTAAACTGCTTCGTTTTCAAATACAGAATTTCAAAGACGCACGCCCCTGGTGAATGTAAAAATGTTTCATTGGTACTGGAAAATAGTTCTTAATACCACATGTATGCATACCAAATTTGAATAAAATATCTTTAAACGTTTTTCAGATTCTCGAAAGGACTATACAAAAAGTAGACCCAAATGGAAAACTCATCGCAGTTCGACGGGCAGAAACATTTATATTGGCTTTAGAATCATGCCGGAGAGAGAATTTTTGTTTTGACACTCGTCTGGAATGGAAGTGGTGAAACGTGCAAAAAGCGAAAAAGACGATAAGTTTGATTGTAAACAGCACCAGTGTGAAAAGGTAAAAAATGAACTGTTCTGCTATTTGGCAACAATAATAAAGTGGAGGACATTTGTCATATATGTACAGTATGTTTCATTTTAAATGCTCCAGGCAAATATCTCGAATATGGAAGATATGGAAAAACAAAAGTTTTAGACAAAAGTTGTAGAACATTAAGGAGAACAAATAATGGTAAAATTATTTAAAAAAAGACATGTAGGTGCATATTGGAAATTACATAATTTTTTTGCAAAGCAACAATGTGTTTTCTTTATACCAATTGATTTTTCTTATTATTCTGTACATAAAAGTCTTAAGGTACAGTTATCAAAAAATGAATAGTTTACGAGATATTTTATACTTTATGTCAAAATGTGCCAGAATAAAATATGAAATATCCCGTAAACTATTAATTTTTTTATAACTACCTTAATACTTTTATATGTAGAATAATAAATTAAGGCCGGAACACAATACAAAGGTACAGGCAATAGGAATAGAGAATAGCAACAGAATGTAGATTTTTGACCTATCAGAAGTCGTGTATCAATGCATTTTGTTCCTATTTTCGGTTCCTATTACCTGTACCTTTGTATTGTGTTTCAGCTATTAAAAGAATCATATTATGTAAAAAAAACATACAGTTCTATTTTAAAAAATGATGATGACCTTTAGGTGACCTGAAAAATCGATTTTTTTCAAAAATTTATTATTATTTGTACCCCTTTATATTCTACAACTTTTGTCTAAAACGTTTTTTCATATCTTCCATATTTTTTTAGATATTTACCTGGGGCATTTAAAATGGGACATCCTGTATATGTGGCGAATGCCCCTTCACTTTATTATTGTTACCGAATAGCAGGAAAGTTGATTTTTTTTACCTTTTCACGCTGGTGCTGTTCACAATCATACTTATTGTCTTTCTCGCGATTCTTCATGCGCGTTTTATCATTTCCGTCCAGACAGGTGTCAACAAAAATTCTTTCTCCAACATGATTCTGAAGCTTTTTTTTCTTTTTTTTTATCACGGTGAGGAAATCCTCATAGGATACTCCCGTCCCCCGGGGGAGGGGACGGGCGGTTATGTCGGACTTCTACCGACTAAAACCCCACCGGGTGTCCACCTCTGCGCACTTGGTGGAGGGGTGGTGGGTACTAACTACATCCTTCCGCCACCCCTCCTGCGCTTGCCTCTCGATGCCTCTTTGTCGGTAAGGGACACCTGCTTCCGTCTTGACTTGACGGGGACTTGCTCCTCTATCGTGGCCGAGGTGGGACACTACCACCTCCGCCACCTCTTCTATGTGGAAAGGTTATGCCGACCCACTGGAAACCCCCGCCCGCGGACCGACTCTCCCCACGCCTCTCCGCATCCCAACCCGATTGGTTAACGTGGGGAGAGGCACAAACTTTGTTTTAATGCGCACTCGGGAGCGAATAAATCACCCAGCACACATCGGGCATTGCGAGGCAACTATTCTGCCTTTGCCCTCCAGCCATAAACCGACTTACTCTCTCTTGGGGGAGAGGACTTTATTCTGTCCCCTCCCCCGTTGGCTGTTATCCTACGCCCACCCTTTGCTGAGTGGGTGCAGGGTGTTGGCGCCTTCCGCGGGTTCCCCCCTTTCTGGGAGGGCGCCCACTCGGTCTCCTAAAGGCGCCTCTTCGGCTTCCGTCTTCGGGGTGATTCGGGTCCGGACGCTCTCCGCGCCGGACCCTTTCCGCCTTCTCCTTCTGCCCCATGACTTGGCCACAGAAGGAGGCTACGGCCGACCAATTCTCCTCGCTCTCGACCATCGCTGCCACTATGGCCGAGAGCGAGAGATCCTCCCCGACGCGATCTCTGAGGACTCGGCGCTCCTCTGCCCACGCCGGACAGTACTGCAACGTGTGTTGCGCCGAGTCCAAGACCGTGTGGCAGTGGTGACATTGCGTGGTCCACTCCTTACCGATCCGACACAGGAACTCTCCAAAGCATCCATGCCCGGTGAGCACCTGCGTCATGGTATGACAGTCCGCGTCCCCTCCTGCCTGCCCAGTCCCGCAGACAGGGTCGGACGGCCTCGACGACCCTCCTCCCAGCCAGAGTGGGATTGTCGAGGTATCTCTCTCACTCTTCCATAAGGGCCGTCTGTGTCTGGAGCCTAACCGCTCTGCGGACCCTGTCCGTCATCACTACCCCCATCCTTTGGAGCTCGCGCGTCCTGCGGTAAACTTCCGCGTGCGCGTTTGCTACAAGCTCCATCGGCGGAAGCCCGGACAGGGTCGTTGCCGCCGCTTGGGAGACGGTCTTGTAGGCCCGTGACGCCCTGATGTCCACCACGCGTTGAGCGCGACGCATTTGCATCTTGAAGCGTTCGGTGGCCATCAGTTTCGGGGCCGAGACTGGGGCCCCGTATAGTGCCACGGCGTTGACCGTCCCCGCGTATGGTCGGCTACTCGCCTCCCAGATTTGGTAACAGGCACCTGCAAAGGCTGTTGGCCACTCTCGTCACCCTGGGAGTAAGGCGAGCGAAGTGTTTGCCGAAGCTCCAGGCGCCGTCCAACCAGAGGCCCAGATGTTTCAGGTGGGCCTCTATGGGGACGCGGACCCCCTCTATTGTCAGGAATAGACCGGGTGGCACCTTGACGCCCCTCCCGTGGAAGATCATGATTCTGAAGCTAATATGAATGTTTCTGCCTTTCGTCGAGCTGCGATGAGTTTCCCGTTTGGGTCTACTTTTTGTATAATCCTTCCCCCCCCCCCCGCCCAACAATTTTGACACCTTATATTCTGAAAACGAAGCAGTTTAGGGCATATGTTTATAAGACTTTTTCTTTCTAAAATAAGGAATGGAATATCCTCTTCAATTTTTTGTACTCACTTAGGAAACACCCTGTACAATTATCAAAAAATTCTTATAACCATTATTAGTTTTTCACAATTGTAAAAGAAAAAATACATTCCTATATAAAAAACTATTTTTTTTGTTGTTTCATATAAACTTAATAATTTACAAACAAAACATTAAATTTACTTGCTGATCCATATTGTAATTGTTTTGTTATTTAGAGTAATCAAATTTTATAAAATTACATTCTAATTTAATAATGCTTTTAAAAATTAACTTTTAATTTAAGTTAATTCAATCTTAATGCAACTTTTAACTGAATTGGTTTTTGTTCATGTAACTTTTAACATAACTAAATTAATTTTATAACCCATTAACTTTAATTAAATTTCAAAAAATAATTAATTTATCTAATCTTGCTTTTGCTTTCTCATAGAGGAAGTTTTGTTCTCGTGAATTTCGTATATGAACCTTTGATTGCGTTTAAGTTGGGTCTAATCAACCTAATCACGTTCAAACATACATTTCGGGTGATGTATGTTTGAACGTTTTTAACTTAAAAACTATTGGACCGAATTTTTACCACAAGTATATGAAATAGGGGTAGAATTTTCCGGGGAGTGCTATAGGGTGTATAGTTTTTCGTTATCTATTTTCTGGAAACCGATTTCTTTAATTTTTTTAATATTTAAAAAATAAAGAATTAAAAAAATCGGTTTCCAGAAAATCGGTGACAAAAAACTACACACCCTATAGCACTCCCCGGAAAATTCTACCCCTGTTTCATATACTTGTGGTAAAAATTCGGTCCAATAGTTTTTAAGTTATTAACGTTCAAACATACGCCACCCGTAAGGATTTTATATATTAGTATAGACCTTCATTCCTTTATTCCTTCATTCCTTCATTCCTTCATTCCTTCATTCCTTCATTTCTTTATTCCTTTATTCCTTTATTCCTTTATTTATTCCTTTATTTATTCCTTTATTTATTCCTTCATTCCTTTATTCCTTTATTTATTAATTTATTTATTTATTTATTTATTTAATAACTCCCCCCTCCGGGAAAGACATAGTTCTACGTCAAAACTACACACTCTATAGCACTCTCCGGAAAATTCTACCCCTATTTCATATACTTGTGGCAAAAATTCGGTCCAATAGTTTTTAAGTTAAAAACGTTCAAACATACATTTCGGGTGATGTATGTTTGAACGTTTTTAACTTAAAAACTGTTGGACCGAATTTTTACCACAATTATATGAAATAGGGGTAGAATTTTCCGGGGAGTGCTATAGGGTGTATAGCTTTTCGTTATCTATTTTCTGGAAACCGATTTCTTTAATTTTTTTAATATTTAAAAAATAAAGAATTTAAAAAATTGGTTTCCAGAAAATCGGTAACAAAAAACTACACACCCTATAGCACTCCCCGGAAAATTCTACCCCTATTTCATATACTTGTGGTAAAAATTCGGTCCAATAGTTTTTAAGTTATTAACGTTCAAACATACACCACCCGTAAGGATTTTATATATTAGTACAGATAGATAGGGGTAGAAGAAACCAAAGAAAAGATTGTTTTTTGAGTTTTTGATGCCAATATGTTCAGAGTGTTCTAAAACGTCGAAATATTGCATTGAAAAAACATGTCCGTATGTGTGTATGTGTGTATGTGTGTGTGTATGCGCGGATTTGATGTCCGTGGTTGCTCTAACTTCCGCAAATATTGAGATATCGGGCTGTTTTTTTTTTTAATCGATAGAGTATCATTTAAGGAAGGTTGGTATTGAATTTGGCGATGATTGGTAAAGGGGTTCTTTTTTAAAAAAATTTTGAATTTTTTTAGAAATGTCCGTGGTTGCTATAACTTTTGCAAATTTTGAAATATTGGGCTATTTCTAATTTTATTATATTCTTCAGTCTTTTCGACCCCTATTTCATATATAATACTTTAAGATTAGGTTGATTATATTATCGGTATATCTAATAATCGGTAAAAGGGTTTATTTCTTTATAAAATTTTGAATTTTTTTATAAATGCCCGTGGTTGCTCTAACTTTTGTAAATTTTGAAATATTGGACTACTTCTAATTTTATTATATTCTTCAGTCTTTTTTACCATTATTTCATATATAATTCTTTAAGATTTGATTGATCAGTTCTTGAGTTAAAGGCATTTAAAATTTTGAAAAATTCAATATAAAGACAGGACCTTTTTACCGAATATCGTCAAATTCAATACCAACCTTTTTTTAATGTAAAAAAAAATTCCTGTAAAATTCGTAATTTATTGCATATCCCCGTAGGGTTCGCAAACTACTACCAATCCTATCCTTCTCATCTAACTTTAACCCTTTAGACCAACGGCTTAATGTCTCTTTCCGAAAGACGGAGCCCAGTTTTCTCCACACAAGAGCCTATCTTGCACGGAGAGGCGCAGCTATCGGAAAAACATTCCATACTTCATGGCTCTAGTGGATTCGAACCTGGTTCCTCAGATTACGAGTCTGGCGCTCTACCACTAGACCACACTGCTGCCCTCCTTTTTTTAATGATACTCTGTATAAAATTATATTTATAACTAATACATGTAACTTTTTAAGCAAAAATCGGTAACTCCTTTACCGATCCTCGCCAAATTAAATATCTTTCTTAAATGATACTTTATCCATCAAATAACTTACACATTTTTTAAGCAGAAATCGTTACACATTTATTAAGCAGAAATCGGTAACCCTTTCACCTCGCAAAATTTAAAACAACCTTCTTTTAATAATACTCTATATAAAATTACATGTACATCTTATACACTTTTTAAGCAGAAATCGGTGATCCCTTCACCGATCCTCGCCAAATTAAATAACAATTTTCCTTTAACCCTTTAAGGCCCACACATCGATCCTGTTGAAGTAAAATGTTTTAATTTATAAGATAGTCTTAAAAGACGTCCCTGATGAAAGTTTTTTAGTTAAAAAAAAAGTTTTTTTTTAGCTTTTTTTAAGTTTTTTAAGTTTTTTTGGTTGTTAGTTCAAAACTACACATTTTTTTTTTTTAATGTACATAATTATGTACTCTGGCCCTTAAAGGGTTAATGATACTCTATCCATCAAATAACTTAGGGTAGATTGAGGCAAATCGGATTAATATAAGTTTTAAGACAATTTTCGTTAGTGTTTTATTTTAAACGAGCTATTTTATCGTGCTAATTAGTAATCCGACTTGCCTCGGTCTACCCTATACATTTTTTAGGCAGAAATTGATAACCCTTTCACTAATCTTCGCCAAATTCAAAAGAACCTCCCTTTAATGATATTTTATATATAAGATTACATGTATGACTTGTACACTTTTTAGGCAAAAATTGGTAACCCCTTCACCGATCATTGCCAAATTCAACACCAATCTATCTTTAATGATACTCTATCTATCAAAAAAAAAGTGTGCAAGTAGAAACTTGCACATTGCTTCCTCATAGTTTTTAAGTGTGCAAGTAGAAACTTGTACATTACTTCCTCATAGTTTTTAAGTGTGCAAGTAGAAACTTGTACATTGCTTTCTCATAGTTTTTAAGTGAGCAAGTAGAAACTTGCACATTGCTTCCTTATAGTTTTTAAGTGTGCAAGTAGAAACCTGCACATTGCTTCCTCTATGAGGAAGCCAAATTAATAAATATCTACTAATAATTATGCATAAAAAAACAGGCTTCCTCATAGAGGAAGCAACATGCAGGTTTCTACTTGCACACTTAAAAACTATAAGGAAGCAATGTGCAAGTTTCTACTTGCACGCTTAAAAACTATGAGGAAGCAATGTGCAAGTTTTTTTGCATATTATATCTTTCACTTTAACATCGACATTTTACTCTTATTTGCCTTATGATTTTGATTTGATTATTTTTTAATTTGTCTATTAATAAATTATTAATACATTTTTTCCAATATATTTTTTGTTTGCTTCCATTTGTAAATCTTGAATATGAGAAAATGCAGGAATGTGTGTGTTTATTTTTGTTACCATATCTTTTTGTTTATGCAGTCGAAATCTATTTCAAAGACTTTCTAGAATATTATATGGCCTATTCTTTTAAATTCGTAATTATGCAAAACGCTAATGTCTTAATAATTACATCTGATATTTTTAATTTGTTAAAATATCACGAGTGTTTTTTCTTATTTTAAATAATGCGATTAATTTGTTGCATTTTTTTATAAACATCTCATTATATTGTTACATAAATATGCAACATACGCTGACCAAGTGCTATTTACTGTTTTATAATATTATCTTAAGGATGTTCTGGAGAGTTCGTCAAAATGCTACAAAGTTGATGAAAATTTAATATCATATTCTGTATTCTCTTTCAAAGTTTGGGACCGAATTTCAGATTGATTCACAATTTAGATAAAAAGTTATCAATTTTTAAATATTTGAGTTTTACAGAGAAAAAATGTAAACATTAAAAAATGCTACCAATATAATATTTTACACATAAGTAGATTATCAACAAACAAAAATATAGCAACAAAATTTGAAACGATTTATAAATTTTTTTTTAGATTCTTTTGGGGGAAAAAAGTAGTAATAGTTATTTACAGTTACTAAATCTATGTCTTTTATATTCTATTAGATTTGCCGTAACTATTTATGTACATTTTTTTGTCTTTGGATCCTTAGAGAATTAATATCGGTGTTTTTACTATTTCCTGCACTTTTGGTTGGGATGGTGCCTCCAGAACATCCTTAATTAATCCTTTGCTTCATATATGATTTCATATATAATGTCATATATGATCCCATAAAGTATGAGACACTTGTCTTTTTGCAGTTTTTCTGTATTTTTACACATTTCACAATATGTAACATATTTGGTACCTTTATATTTTTGAGATGTATGTATATGTTACTGTTAGAACCCGAATATATTACATCAATACCCGATTTAACTAGTTAAAACTAGTTTTATCAAAGGCCTTTCGTCAATACTAGTATTAACTGGTCAATTCTAGAAATAACCAAATGTACTTGACAATACCGGTATTCCCTAAAAATTTTTTTAGTTAATACCCATTCTGATGAGTTTTAACAAAGCACACTCACGTTAAAACACGTTTTTAGGTAAAATTGGTTGTGACTAAGGAAAAGTAATAATAAACTCCTGCTTTAACAAAGTGGGTGCAAAAGTGTATGCGTGGACCCCTCTGCAGGGGGCTCCACCTAAAAAAAACTAACCTAACCCAACCCAATTGTTGTATGGATCGATTACAAATATGATCACACATACACTTTTCCACTTACACAACAATCGGGTTGGGTTAGATTAGTTTTTTTTGGAGGTGGAGCCTCCCGCAGGGGGAAATCTATTGCATCCACGCATATACTTTTCCACCCGCTTTGTTAAAGCAGTAATAGTTGGTCCACCCACACAACATTCTTTTGTTCGTTTTGTAAGCAAATTGTTTTATTAATAACTTTTTTATAAACAACGAGCGACGGGAAAGGTCAGTGATCTTGGAGATCAACATTAAGGTCAAAAGTCATTTGGGACTGACTGTATAAAAGGAAATGTTTACCAAAAAAAACTAACAAGGAGAAGCCACGTACTTGGGGTCACCGAATTGGAAAACGTTTTTACATAGTGTAAGTACTCTATCTGAAGAGTACTTGAGCAAAGGGATAGGGCGCAACGCTCAGCCATTTCCGAGAAAAAAAAATGTAAATGCACGATTACTACGTTGTCGACCCGAGTTCAATTCCTGTCCCTCGCACTTTTTTTTAATTTTTTCATGCAATAACTGTTTATTCGTGTAAAATAAAGTTATTGTAACCAACAATTTTGTTTTCTGTTTTAAATTTGCATTTTTGAAAGGCATTTTTTTTACCTTACGCATTGCCTAAAAAAAATTGCTCGGATCGACAACGTAGTAATCGTGCATTTTTTTCGGAAATGGCTGAGCGTTGCGTCCTATCCCTTTGCTCAAGTACTCTTCTGATAGAGTATTATACTATGCAAAAACGTTTTTCAATTCGGTGACCCCAAGTACGCGGCTTCCCCTTGTAAGACTGATATTTCATGTATCGTACGACAAATTTAAGCATGTTAATTAGCTGCAGGATAAAGAAATTCTCGAATTTCTAGGAATCCTCTATCTTGTAGTTAATCAGTATACTTCTCGTACGATACGTAACTCCAAGCCTATTTCTAAAAACTTGAAATTAAAATTTGGTTGAAATAGGCTTGGAGTTAGATTAGTTTTTCTATGTGGGGCAGGGGCTCTGCCGCAGGTGGAGCCTCTCCTCCGCCTATATGTGTACTGTCTATATACATATCAAAAAATTAGTTCTCTTAAGGAGGTTTGCCTATTACTTTGGAGTCAAAAATGCAATTGAACAATAATGTCATTACAGCGATCTCGAATATTATATGCAATATTAGTATAATGAATTGTGGATGCTAGTTATGTGCTATATTCTTCGTAAATTATAAGTGTATAGAATATTAACAAATATATGCCGAAGTATGAGAGCGTTAACGACTCTCGAGAATCGTTGTCAGGTACTTATTATCCAACATTATAAAGTAAAAGAAAAATCACAAATAATTTACAAAAACCTATATGAATTGTCGAGAGAATACTAAAGACTTAAAATGATTAATACATTGATGATTGCGTGTCGTGGATTCATGATTAGTGATTAAACATTGTTTGTGAGGTTGGGTTCGCATCAGCTGTTGCGTTGCCAATGGCAACGTCTGCCGTTACTAATTCGATCCACGAGGTAAAAGTAAACTTTGTGAGTAGAGCTGTAAATCCACACGGTAAAATCCTATTTTTTAAGTTTTTATGCAATCCTTAATGTTTCATTTGTCAAATGCTAGTTTTTCAAAGTCCTAAGTTGGCTAAGTGTGTACTAAATCAGTGATCATTTACCTCAGAGCGACCGTTTCTTATGAGGCGATAGGCTCAAAGTGGTGAACTTCTGAATATTATTACAAAAAAATTATACGGTCAATATTGCTCAACTTTTGGGATTATTTGTGTAAAGTGTTTATGTAAATCATATAAAAAATTAAGACTCTAAGTTGACTTTCGACTAATAGGCGAACCCTCCTTAATACTGACACACACATAGAAAATTAGTTCCCGGAAATAGGGTTAATACTGACATAAAAAATATCAAAATTCGGAAAAGACCCTATTCTGAACAATTACCAACACTTTTAACTGGCCCAACTCAGTGAAAACTAGTTTTGCTAAAACTGTTAACATATTTTAACAAATCGATTTTTCAGTCAGATCTAGTTTTCACTGACAGTCCATTGTTATTTCTAGAATTGACCAGTTAATACTAGTAGGTGTTGACGAAAGGCCTTTAATAAAACTAGTTTTGACTAGTTAAATCGGGTATTGACTGAATTCGAGTTCTAACGGTAACATATACATGAATAATCTCTGTAAGGTTATGGCTCCTGCACACGGGATGCGGAAACGCTTGCCGCGCGGCAAGAAACGACGCAGTAACCAATCAACGTGTCGCTTTTCCGTAAGAATCAGAAATTTCTTGGCTACCGCGTCGCAGCTTACCACCCAGCTTACTAGCGTTTCCGTGTCCCGTGTGCAGGAGCCATTAGCACCTCAATTTTGGAATTTTGATATAATTGATGGAGTTTTAGCTCTTTCCCAAAGAGTTCTAAAGTTCCTGATAGGTTTGAAAAAGAGTTCTAACGATTTAACAAAAAAAAAAAAAAAAAGAGCGGTTTGAAGTTTTGGGGTGCTTCACTCTTCATGATTCGAAAATCGGTGATAACTTTTTAATTTCAGTTCGGATCGATTTTGTTCCCCCCCCCCCCCCCCCCCGGGAAAAAAGAATTAGATCTGCCGAGATATGACCAGATCTGGTTCATCAGATCTGGCCAGATATAATTTGATCTGCAAATTGTCTCTATCTGGCCAGATCTGAACAGATATAACCAGATCTGACCAAATATAATGTGGTCTACCAAGATATAATTATTTATCGAATGTATCCAGATCTGCTCAGATATAATTAAAAATTATGAAGGGATGTAAAATGTTATAAAATCATAAATATATCGATTCAATTCGAAATTGTGTGCCACTTTATTATTAGCGTGCGATACAACTGATGATATAAGTTGTACCGTACACTTGTCCACTTGATTTATATACCGTTCTTATATTATCGTTTGTCATATTTTAAATACGAGAAACGGATCTCATCGAATGCCATCTATCAGATGATCCGACATTTGCACAGGGTATAACAAAAAGGTCGGGACACTGAATTATCTCAGAAAGATGGCGTTTTCGGAAGAAATGTTTTATACAAAAGTTATAGGGTACCAAGTTATCCATTATGTGGTGATATTGATTTGACCTTGAACAATCTTGGGAAAGTTACATCAAGGTCACATTGAGTTCTTTAAATGGAGACCCCTACTTTGTATATCATAACCCTTGTCGAAACGTTTTCAAAACACTAAGATAAACTCTCTTTCGTTAAGAATTTCCTGAAATATTTTAAATTTTGTCATAACATTTTTAATATAAAATATGAGATCTCATAAAGTATTCACTTTTTGATAACTTTACCTTTATACTTTTATATGTAGAATAATGAAAGGAATCGAATAATAATATTAATTTTTATTAATCTTTACATTTGCAATTTTGCAAAATTGAATGCGTCTACAAAATGCAATCAAATTTAGAATAATTTTTTTCTGTTTTTTTTTTTTTTACAACAATTCCAGACCTTTTGGTACACTCTGTATAACCAGTAAAAAATTCTTATTAATTAAAGTAAAAAATGTAAAATCTGTGATTGTCTTTTGTATTTTAGATATAAGGCGAATTGATGAAAATGCTTTTATAACAAATAATTTAATTTTTTTGTTTATAAAAAATAATTTGTTTTCTGCAAATTATATCTTTATCATAAATTATTTTTATATAATTATATCAAAGATATGTAATTAAATATCTTTAATTTGCTACGTATAAATAAATTCATATTTATATATTTAAATATCTCATTAGACGAATATCGATCATCGAACATTTAATTTATTATAGTTAAACATGGCCAGATATCGTCAGACCTGAACGGTTTTCGATCAAACACAACCTCAGTTCGACTTGTATCTGGACAGATATGGTCAGATGTAATGTATTTTGGATCGCATTCGAGTAGAGATATGGTTATATCTAAACAGATACAGTCAGATCTGGACTGTTTCGATGAAATTCAATCACAGATATGGTCCGATTTGAGCAGATATGGTCCGATCTGAGCCGTCGAAGACCAGATTACACCCTATATATATGTAGTTATATATAGTTATATATAAACATATATGACCAGATCTGCGCAGACATGAGAAGTCATATCCAAGCATATCTGACCAGATAAAATTTGATCTGCTGAGATATAATTTGATCTGGTCAGATCTAATCCTTTTTTCCTCGGGCTTTAATTTCGATAGAACTTTTGATATATCCAGAACTTCGAAGGAAACATTAATTTTCCCAAAAAAATTTTTTGAACTAAAAAATTTCTCAATCCAGCTAACAGGATCGACGAGAACTCTTTCAATTTTGCTTTTAACGATATAATTTATAAGGATAATCTTCAGAACTCTTGGGGTGCTACCCAGAACTCTGAGGAAAATATTAATTCCACGGAGCAAAAATTCTTTTGGAATTGTGACAATCTAATCAGCTCTCTGAGCAGGGAGCCTATTACGTATCTTTTCACGAGGTAAAAATGCGAAAAGTGAACAGATTTATTAGATTTCGGCCAATGAAATCGTAGATACTCTAGTGAATTCTCTCACTTTTCGCATTTTTACCTCGTGAAATGATACGTAATAGGCTCCCTGCTCAGAGAGCTGATTAGATTGCCACAATTCCAAAAGAATTTTTGCTCAGAACCTCACGAGTTTTGACGATAACTATTAAAATTCGAAACGCTAAAACTGACATTAAAACTAACAATATACAGATTTAATATGCTATACATATAATTGGATTGATAAGGTTATATCCATTGCGACGTGTCAGGTTGTATTGAAATGTTTAGAGTGAGGGGTTTGCTTGAGGGAGAGAAGATGGATGATAATGTATTTGGGTGGATAAGGATGTGATGAGCTATGTTGGGACATGTCAGAGTGTATTGAGGTGTTTTAGGGTGAGGGAGTAGGATGAGTGGTGATGTGGATAGGTAAAGGTATGTTAGGTTACGTTGAGACGTGTCGGAATATATTAAGGTGTTTGGAGTGGTTAGGAGGAAGATGGGAGTGGACAAATGAAGGCGTGGATGAAGGTCAGTTCTTACACTTCTGTATAAAGGATGCTTGAAGGGTATGTGAGGGTGTATGCGAGTATTGAAATTTCGATTTATAAGGGGACACCAGGACGACAACGATGGTGACGACGTTTCTTAAATCCAAATTACCCGGTTTTAACATACCTATATATTAAAAAATCTCCCATTAACATGCAATGTAGAAAAAAATAAAGACACTATTATTATATAATATAATGCCAAGCAATTGATTAAGTCTATTGAAAATTTTATCCGCTTAGCCGTTTTTTAGATATGGCCATCGCGCCTCCACTCAATTTGATGCTTAAGGTATAGAGATACTTTCGATCTTCTTGCCAGTGTCGTAGGCGCTTATTATACTTGGCGCGAGATACTGTCTTGATTTGAGGCTTCTCCCTACTAGTTCTTGTCACTAGTTTTGGATTATACTCAAATCAAGACTTATTCGTTAATAAATACCAAAGATTTTTTCGATATTAAGTGCGTCATTTTCAATTTTCAACTTTGACTTTGTAGACTTAAAAGTAGAAGCCTAAAAAAACTCACGTATGAAATTTTGGTTATATGTAAGTCATAATTAAATTTTTTAAAAATTTGCTTGCCATATGGGATCTGTCATTTTGACATTTTAAATTTTGTCTTTAGATTTGCGACTTTAAAAACTCACATACAGGATTCAGCAAGATATATTTAAAAATTATATGTTATTTATATAGAAAGTTATTTATTAACAATTATATATATCAATTATATATTATTTATTGACAGAATTTATAATGAGACTGTGTATTCAGGAATTGAGTAGCTTCTTTTAACACTTATAGATTTTTCCTTTTATTTTAACTACATTTAAGAGAATACACATACATAATGTATAATTATTGTGTAATTTGAATAACATTTTTATTATTTTTGTAGATTGCGAAAAATTGATTAGACACATGTTGGTGGTAGAACCAGAGCGACGTTTAAGTATATCTCAAATCTTAGCGCATTCATGGATGGGTGGAGATGGAGTAATAGAATTAGAACCTGGAGGGTATGTAATGTAACTTGAATTATATATTATTTTATATTTTCATAATATAAATAGTAGCTTTTAAAAGAAAAACAGTTGTTTTTATAAATATAATTTAAAATTTGACCAAGCATGGAATTATGATTAAACAGTTGTCTGACAGTTGTGAGTTGTCTATAAGTTGTTCATAACAATATAGTCATTATATCAACACATCTTTTAGTTTTAGTCAGTAATTGCATAAAATAAACAGTTACTAATATAAAAATTGTTTAATTAACAACAGGAAATAATAATGATGCAGTTAAATTTATTTTTAAATTACAATTGTAAAATATTATACATTTATTTTATGAACAGAATTTTTAAAACGTCTTTATTACACACTCTACTGTATAATTCAATGAGCTGCATAATAATGACTATGTTTACACCCAGCGACTTGATCGCGGATTGACCTATGCCGTGATTCAAAGTAGGTCTAGTTATGATAAATATACCGAATAGGGAATCCACCTTCGATGACCTTGACCTTGACATATGTTGTCAAGGACATGGCTCTAAGTAACTTTTCCTTAATTATCCTAAGTAACTTAATTATCGCTCATTGCTTATTTAAAAGTTATGAATAAAAAATTTGAGAAATATAACGGTTTGTGTCGATACTAAGGGAAATAATTTACTAATATGTGTGTATAGACAATACACATATAGGTGGGAAAAAGACTACCGCCCCTTTCCTACAGGCAGGGGTGGGTAGGGATGGACCTCGCTTCACATGGAAAGTTGAAAACCCGAACCATACAATGATAGACCTCATTTTGCCCTGTAAGCTGAAGTGGGACGGGGTAGACCTTGCTTTGTAGATGGTTCTCTGGACAGCATTGTACTTTCCACGCGAAGCGAGATCCACTCCACCCCATCTCCGCCTACATGTATATGTACTCTCTATACACATATGTATAGCAAATTACTTCCTTTAATTGGGATCTGACATTTGTCGCCATGACATCTGGTGGTCGAAAGTGAAAGCACTCAGGGCTCACAGATCTCGAGGCATTGTACAGGCTTGACGTGCGGTCGTACTGGCTTTGCGTTGTATTTTTATTAATATGGATGAATTTTTTCCGCGTTGTAAATCTACGAGCAGAATTAAGTGTTTAGTTCGCGGTTGTGGAAGTAAGGTTGATAGTAACTTAAATGTTTGATTTCATCGCTTTCCCAAGCCCAAAGAGTGCTTCGTACATGTCAAAAATTATTTTGGCAATTTAGAGAAAATTGATCGTTTCAAAGCCTGGAAAATGCATTGAAAATGGAGAAAGTGACCCATTATATGAGAATGTGTTCACTGCATTTCAAGAAAGAGGATTATATATTGCCAGGTAAGTTAATTTTTGACAGGAAAAATTAGTTTGAGAATTTGTTTAACCTAAAGCATCGTGAATGTGTAAATGATACATTTTCAATTATAATTAACGGTGAATAATTTGATGATAGATGTTGTTGCAAAAACAAGACGCTTGAAGAAAGTGCTGTGAGAAGTTTGTAAACACAGAGCTGTAAAGCTCACAACATCATTTCTCATGTTTTGTTCATTTATTCCACATTTAATTATATGTTCTGCTTTTAAAACTCTTTCGCCTTCAATAAACTTTCTCTGCGCAGGATTTGCACCAGCCTAATCATAAATATTTTCCATGGATATTAACATTTTAATAACAGACTATAACACAGCATCTGAAGCCCACTAAAACTGAGTCGATTGGCGCCATATTGGTTAAGCCCCGCCTCCATGTCAGATCCCAATACTGACACAAACTTGTATATTTCTCAAACTTTTTTTATTCATAACTTTTAAATAAGCAATAACCGACGATTAAGTTATAAGGAAAAGTTACTCAGGGTCATGTCCTTGACAACATATGCCAAGGTCAAGATCACTGGAGGTTTCTTACCATATTTTCTTTTTTACCCTTTTTATGCTAACTATTCTCTGTTTTAACAAAAAGATTGTTCAATATATTAACGATTCACTGCTTTAAATGACTTTCCTTTGTTCATACATGTACTATTTCCGGTAATTATTCAGAATTTCGAATTTTGATATTTTTTTGCGGCTCTTTTGGTAAACATGTTTGTTGTGACTCTGACAGTGATAATCAATCGGGGGAGCCCAAAAAATATGTACCCTACCTATTTTTAACCTATTTTTGCTTCCTCATAGAGGAAGCTTTGTTTTCGTGAAAAAAAAAATCACTTTTGTACAAAATGTCCGTGTGTGTGCGTGTGCGTGTGCGTGCGCGTGTGCGTGTGCGTGTGCGTGTGCGAGTGCGTGCGCGTGTGCGTGTGTGTGGTGTGTGTAATGCTTTTATTGTCCGTTTATGCTCTAACTTCCGTAATTTTTTAGATATCGGGCTGTTTTTTTTTAATCGATAGAATATCATGTAAGGAAGGTTGGGATTGAATTTGGCGATGATCGGTAAAGCGGTTCTTTTTTAATAAAATTTAGAATTTTTGTAGAAATGTTTGTGGTTGCTCTAACTTCCGCAAATTTTAAGAAATCGGGCTGTTTTTTTTATATTATCTTCAGTCTTTTCTACTCATATTTCATATATAATTCTTTAAGATTTGGTTGATTAGATCCAGCTTTATACGCGATCAAAAGTCTATATGCGAAAGTCCATATGGAGGGGTAGAAACCACAGTGGTGTAAGTCAAAATTTTAAAAATATTTTTTCATGTGCATAGATGCAATCTGTACGATATATAAATTTACACCACTGTGGTTTTTACCCCTCCATATATGGACCATGTAGGACCAGGTTAAATTTAAAATGAAAAAAAGGGTGCAAATTAGAAACTTGCACATTGCTTCCTTATCATTACAGATCGGTACCATTGCTCCTATTTTATTTCGCTCATAAAGCTTCCTCTATGAGTAAGCCAAACTAATAAATATTAATAATTATACATCTAATAAAATATAAGCTTCCTCATAAGAGGAGCTTTGTGAGCGAAATAAAATAGGAGCAATGGTACCGATCTGTAATGATGAGGAAGCAATGTGCAAGTTTCTAATTTGCACCCTTTTTTGATAGAGTATCATTAAAGGTAGGTTGGTATTGAATTTGGCGAGAATCGGTGAAAGGGTTGCCGATTTTTGCCCAAAAAGTGTATAAGTTATACATGTCATATTTGTCATCTTATATAGAGTATCATTAAAGGAAAGTTGTTATTGAATTTGGCGAGGATCGGTGAAGGGGTTACCGATTTCTGCTTGAAAAGTATATAAGTTATACATGTAATTTTATATAGAGTATCATTAAAGGAAGGTTGGTATTGAATTTGGCGATGATCGGTAAAAAAATTCTTTCTTTATAAAATTTTGAATTTTTTGAGAAATGTCCGTGGTTGCTCTAATTTCTGCCAATTTTGAGATATCGGGCTATTTATAATTCTATTATATTCTTCAGTCTTTTCTACCTCTATTTCATATATAATTCTTTAAAATTTGCTTGATTAGGAAAATCTGAACAGGAAAAGTCATTAAGTACGACTTTTTTAAAGAATTTAAAATACTGGGGACACCACTAAGAAGAACGCGTTAATAATATATAGTACCTCATGGGTGACGTGGAAAGCTATTAAAAATATGTGTTTATGAATCATACATTGGTGGATAAGATTAGCTAGAACACAAATGTAATAACACAAATAAAGTCGTTTACAAAAAAAGACGCCCGGGCGAATTCCCGGGTAACCAGCTAGTAGTAAATAAAAAATAGGAGAACGTGAGATCATAGCTCACTCGACGATCGATGACCGTCCTTGTTTGGTTTACTTTTTCTAATTTTAAGGGGTATCTTAAACTCATAGGAGATTTCCGCGAAAAAGGGAAATCGTGGGGTCCACAGCACGTAACATTGTCGTCCCTGTCAAAATGTTGCATGGTTGTAATTTCTGACGAATAGTCGAATGGGGGTGTGGATGGACCTCGCTTCACGTGGTAAGTGGAAACCTATTTGGAACTGTGTCCGATCGGGACTGTGTCCGATTGGTACTGTGTATGAACAGGATTCTGTCGGATCGAGAGTTTGTCCAATTGAGACTGTGTCCAAACGAGACTGTGTCCGATCGGGATTGTATCCGAACGGGATAGTGTCTGAATGCAACTAAATGTGTCTGATAGGGACTGTGTTCAATCGAGACTGTGTCCGTTCGGGAAATATTGTCGTGTCCGATTGGTAATGTGCGCAATCGGGATAATCCCACATCAACTAATACATGACATTACATCAATATTATACTAGGTATGTTCGACACGCGTGACGGACAAAAAATGAGGCGGAGCGAACGAGCAAAGTTTCTTTTTACGACAGGATGATAGAAAAAACGTTTGCAGCATTATTATTATTTTACAACAGTATAATATAAAATTATAAATTCTTCAGTCTTTCAATTCCCCTATGCCTCAAATCCATTATTCTCGAATGATTCACAGCTTGCAAGCGTATAAATACAAAAGATGGGTCAATAAGTAGCCCTTTTAGAGGGGTGACGGCTGGTCTAGTGGGTAGAGCGCCAGATTCGTAATCCGGAGAACCGGGTTCGAATCCCGCTAGGCCACTGAGAATTTATCAGCAAAAACGTTGCGCCCCCCCCCCCCCCCCATCTAGCGGAGAGAGGTAACCCTAGAGATGGAAAAACTGGGCTCCGTCTTTCGGAAAGAGACGTTAAACCGTTGGTCCAAAGGAAATGGTAATGGTAATGGATGAGTTGGATAGGGTTGGGTACGTCCATTTAAAAAAAAAAAACGCCCTTGCCCCTTGATTTGGATAGGGTTGGGTACGTCCCTTTAAAAACGCCCTTTAAGGCCCCTTGGGGTAAATAAAGTATATATCTATATCTTTATCTTAAGTAGCCCTTTTAGTGATTTAACACGCGACTAACATATCCAAGACCGAGTGCGTATTCTGTTGAACCGATGTCAATAACAGTTTTGTCTATCGTTGATCCTTACGATCGGTGAATGCTGACTGCATAAGCTACAGTAAGAGGAAACTAGCGTCGAGTACAGCTGACATTATTCTTTTTGAAAAACACAAACATATGGAACAATTGGTATTATATCTTTGGCAAATGTTGAGCCACGGTAATCATATCAAACTTGACCAATATAAATAGTATAAATACTAGCATACATTCATTGTATTCATCAATTTCTACATTCGGCTTATGTCAATGATTGTTCCAAACGTTCCATTGCAGATACCTTTCGACACATTCAAATTTTTTCGTAAAATCACCCGAGTTCCAACAGATAAAGTCAATTTTGCTGGCATGCCTTGACCGTCATAGACAGAAGCAAAACGTGCTGTCTGGTTATTGTAAATTGCATTGATGACAGTCTTTGAAGTTCCACTTTCACGTAATTTACGATTATTGTAGTCTAATATAGCATTATTGTGTGACATTATTCTTCCTGCATTTTCGAAACCACTGTGATTACAAAAACCAATGAATCGAGTACGTAAGAATTTATACTCGCTTAGAATGACTTTACTACTCGCGATGTTTTGCAAAACACGTCTAAACATTAATTGTTCTTTCCCTTGTTGACTGTCGTTAAAAAAATACTTTGTTAAATTGTAAATAAATTGCCTTTCCTTCCATTGCCTTCAGATTAGTTGATTTTGGCATCTGATATAATGCGATTTCAGATAGTGCTGGCAATTGGTTATAATCGCCACAAAGATACACCGTTATATCTCCAAATGGATACTCACTATATTCTGGTTTAGCCTGGCGGAGCCGTTGATCAACTTGCCTCAATATATTCGGACCTAACATTGACATTTCGTCGATAATTACAAATTTTATGTCTGAAAACTCTCTTTGCAACTTCATTAGAGCTTTTTCTTTAAGTTCTTCATTGCTTCCCAGTGTTACTGATAATAATCGGAGTGCTGAGTGAATCATAGCACATTAATATTATTTGCTGCCACACCAGTAGTTGGAGCCATCAAACTTACACTTCGCTCACCATATTTTGATTAACTTTTGAACCATTTTATATATTACACAACTTTTGGTAGAAGTTTATTTGATGCAATGCGCGCTAATTCCATCCATTTACGTTGATAAATCTCTACATTTTTGTTATCTTCACTTGCGCTTTTGTCAGGCTCCACTAGGTTCATATCAAGTTGCCAATGATCATGAAGGTCGCGCCGACTAAAAGCATCTTTCCAACTTTTATCCTCATTCTGAAGGTCATCCTCAACTCAGCAATGTTTCTTTAGCATCACTTGATGCTTATAATAGAGTTTATCTTGTGCTTCTCTCGTATTGAATTTAGCTTCCGGACATACATGCACTATCTTGTCTCGCACACGATATACAACCGCCTCTGTAATATCGCTTCGAAAAATCGAGGAGTGTAATTGATTCATAATCAGATGGTCTTGCTTTGTAAAACTAGATTGGCGTTACTGCTTCAGTAGTACCATACCTTTGTTTAACTGGACTATAGTTATCGCTGCCAATAATTATCTTGATAAATTGCCAACTGCACGAATATAAACCCCGACTCATTATTAAGTGTGTAGTCTTATAAGCTGATATGTCGCGTTTTCCGATTATCTTCATCATCAATTTCACGAAAGCTGATGAAGCATCGGGTTGAAGTCGCTGAACAATATCAGAAAAAGTTTGCCGTAATTTTTCCGACTGGAATTCAGATTAGATGCATATTTTGCATTATAATTGATCACTGCATATTCTGACGTGATAACTTGGAAGCCAGTAGCTCTCCAACTTGCTAATATCGTTCGATTATAATCATTCACAAATGAATCATTCCGAGCAGGTACATATGTCAAATAACCTTTATCATCTTTCGCGAGACTTGATGTCAAGTGCAATTCTTTTGGATATCCAAATCGACATGTTTCTCGTCCATTTTGCTTATTGTTACGTAAACAGTAACTGCTACTGCATGTAGTGTGCCGCTGAAACCGATTGGTTTCCTCAGATAAAGGCCGCGTTCCTTTTGACGCTCACAGCGCTGTAAGCATCCTTCTGTCTTCGTTACACATTGAATATCAAACAAAGATGGAGCGATGCTTTCAGCGCTGAAGGCGTCAAAAGGAACGCAGCCATAGTTTGATCATTTAAAATATCTTTTTCGGTGGAGCGACGTCGGGATGGATGTCTCACTGCATATGGCGCGCCAAGCTTTGGATTAATTGTCGTTACTTGTTTATTGTAATATTGTTTGCAAATATCTACTCATCCACAGGCGTAGAATCGAACTATCAAACATCTGGCGCACCTTCAATCCCAATCAAACCGTGAAGGTGTGGACTACCTCGATGTTGATATTCGAATCTATACCATTTGTTTTTAATCTTAAAGAACGGCGTTAAAAATTTTTTATATAAACAATAATAAGGAATGTGTAATGGTAAATATATGTCTGGATGTTACTTTCGATACGGTTGTCAGTCGGTTGTCAGTTAAATCTGTTAGAATTGTGCAGTCAGGTGTGCGATGCCCTTGAAATTTGTAAGTAGTCAGAAGGGGAAGCGACAATTAGTGCTTCATGGTTTTATTTATGGTGTACATCGTAAAAATACTGATGCTGTTGTCTGGCGATGCATTAAGTATAAGGATAGTTGTCGCAGTCGAGTATACACATCTTCAATGAAACGGAATCTTGAAATACCAGAACATTTCAAAGTTAGGGGAGACCGGGGCGGAGTCGTTTTTGCAATTATCTCGAAATCTGTATGTTGTGTGAACTTGCCATTAATACTGTAAACGCGGCTTATAGTGCCCACGTGACCAACGGAGTTTAGTAAGGTTACATGCCATGTTGTGATTCTTATCGAAGCAAACGTGTTTTCGCAGGTCAAAAGTAAAATTTCTTCCACGTCGAAAGTTTGTAATATCTTAAGTATTATTGCCTCTCCGAATCTCAAAGTAAGTGATTCTAAAGAGTAATGCATGCTGAACACGAATCCAGTGCACTTTTTTTTATTTTCATTGATTTCTATCATTTTATAAGCGACCAAACCTAAAACTTGTGTTCGGGACGAAGTTATGACCAAGCCACCGGGGCGGCCTCGTCACGGTAGTTTCACTCTATTTTCCGTTGCAAATGCGTCATTGTATTTCTCAACTGCAGGAAAATGATACGCACATATCATCGCAAAGCGGCTGCCGTCGACAAGGAGTAGATTAAGAAGGCAGTTCTTGCGGTAAAGAAAGATAATATTAAGATAAAAGTAGCCGCAAAAGAATTTGGTATCCCGAGCTCTACGTTGGCCGACTGGCTGAGAAAGAATGATAATGATATAGCACGATGCGCCCCGGGGGTGTAACGACTCCGCCCCGGGAATTTTGATTTTTCAATTTTTGCACCTTTGTCGTTTTTACTCTATACCGGTTGAACAAAGCGACGTAGACCAAAAATGCCTATATAAATTTTGTAGCCAAGGGTTCATCACTCTTTACAATGGTATACTATATTTCACTAAAGTGATTTATTTTGTTGTTAAAAATCGGCACCGAAAAAAAAAAAATATATGTATATATATATATATATATATAGGGCCGACTTCGCCTCGGTTTCTCCTACTAATAAAGGGGAAAGTTTTTTGATTTACGATAGCGGTGGGAAAAAACGAACGCTAATTTATGGCTTAACGCTCAGGGATATTATGGCTGGGACATTTTGCGGCGTGATATAGGCCGGGATATTTAGACATGTAACCGTCTGAGTCGCTGTGTATATCGATGGAAGTATCTTTATACAATGATTGTGAGAGCGAGCGTCTCGATGCTTCGGGCTTATATACCTAGTCGGCGGAATCTTGCTTACGAGAGCGAAAGCCTCATAACAGCGGAGTCGAGATTGTCGAGAACTAATCTCTCTTTATACCTGAGAGACTCGCGGCTTACATTCGGTTGATGTCGGATTTTACTTACGAGAGTGGACGCCTCGTAGTGGCGAAACTGAGAACTATTCTGTGCCTCGGCGTTTTTTTATGTATAAAACCGGGTGGCGGTTTTTATTTACAATTTGTTGTATAATTTATTAACTAAACAGTACGGAACTGTTACGCTGTAACGCATAGCATTTGTTAACTAACTAAATCGAATGTTGTGGATTGTGTCGCTGGACCCTTGAAGTCAATACAATTTGTTTACAATTTATTAGATTCGATGGTACGTTATTGAGTCTTCCCTAAACTGTTAACCCTTTCGATACGGAGCGACCGAGACGCGAACGGCCTTTTATTGGCCGAAGCGCCGATCTGCCGATATACATGATTCGGCCGAGAGAGCTAGGCATTCGACGTTCAATGCCTTCAATTATTATGTGTAATAAAACACAATAACAAAAACATTAAAAAAATTTATTAACAGAAACATTTCAAGTAAACATTTCAAGTTGCTCGGCCGCAGTGAGCAGCATGTGGGTAGTGACTGTAGTCACTTTCCATACCGAAAGGGTTAATTAAGCATTCCGAAGCGTCTGGCAATTAATTGATTTTTCTAACATTTCTCTAAATTGTTAATTTAGCGTTTCCATTAAAAATTTTCAAATATTTAGCGTTTTGAGGTAATTAACAATATCTGAGTCTCGGGATTCTTACCAAATTGTTAATTAAGTATTCCAAAGCGACTGGCAATTAGTTGATTTTTTCAATACTTCTCTAGATTGCTAATTTAACGTTCTAAGGTAATTAACAATATCTGAGTCATAACACAGGTAGAAGTAAGATGGCGTTCTGCTGATACTATCGGGAGGAATTTTCAAAATAAAATGATATCACGGTTGATAATTAATTGTCAACGTTTTTTCAAATAAATTTTTGCAAAAAAATCATGGATTTTCGATTTTTTGTCTGAGCATCGGTCTATCATAAGCAATTGATCCATTACAGTATTATTTGATCAGCCAAGCGGTTTAGGAACAGTTGTGATTACAAAAATAATGCCTAGTCGGATAATATAGACCGCTATTCATAGTCAGTTCTTATATTTAAGACCGTCTTGAGTACAATCTTAAGATGTCATTAACCAATCACAGAGTTGTATTAGTATCTTACGATATTACTTAAGACGGTCTTCAAATAAGACCCGACTATGAATGCCGGCCGTAGAGGGGCTACGCTCGCTTCGTTCGCTCCGCCCCGATAATTTTCCACTCAATAATATTAATGTAATACAACACATGCTGTACGTAACAATTACATTGTTGAGTAGGAAACAATATAATATTTATGTAATATTTGTGTTTACTGGATTAATATTGTCGTTAATATATTTAACCCTATATCGTGCCTGACTTTTCTAGGAATAATTAGCATTTAATTTATGTCTTACTAAAAGTTTTTGGAATTGTTGATTATGATTCTGTAGTCAAAATTTCAAAATTCAAAATGGCGAACAAAATGTAAAATTTTCTTGGATTTGAATGTAACGCGTATTCCAGGAGTTGTTAAGATCGTTGATTTGAAATATCAGTTGTTTCCATATTTACATTTTGTCAGTTATATTAGATCTGACATCTTGAATTTGAAAATCGATTTTAGATTCATAATCAGCGACTCGAAAAATCCCTGGAAAATAAGTTTTACTCAAATCCAACAAAGTTTAATATTTTAGTCCGCCATATTGAATCTGCCACTTTAAATTTTGGGTAATTATTTAGTAATACGGACCACCCTCCGATGACCTTGACCTTTACATATGTTGTCAAGGTCACCCTCCTGAGTGACCTTCAGAAGTTTTTAGCCGGCGGTCGTTATTCGTTAAAAAGTTATTAACAAAAAAAGGTTCGAAAATATAGCAGCTATTTTGAGTATTGAGAGGCATAAACGACTAATATTACGTTTTTTTTTTAAAGCAGAGAATTCTTTATTTTGCGAGAAAGTCGCTGCTTTACCAAAACACAACATTTAAAGCAGTAAATTGTTGATAAATTGAAGTCTTTGTTAAAGCAGAGAATACTTTATTTCGCGAGAAATCGCTGCTTTACCAAAAAAAGAAATTATAGGACGAAATGATAATAATTACTATAATATTTATTCATTTATATTTTCTGTTAAAGGATACATAATAGACATTATTTTGAAAAAAGCATCTAATCGTTCATGAAAATCGTATGCTTTTTTAAACATAAATTCCGCTAAATAATGATTAAAATGGTACTCTCTATGACCATATCGTGGAATACCTTCGCGAATGCATACCAGTTGAATCTCGTAGTGCAGAAGTGCTACTGCCGTTGATTGAAAAATACATTGCTCCTGGGTCAATAATCTACAGCGATTGTTGGAAAGCATACGAGAAAATCGACAAAAGAACATACCAACATAGCGTAGTCAACCATTCTCAAAATTTTGTTGATCCAAATACGGGTGTCCATACCCAAAACATAGAACGTTTATGGAGAGATATTCGCGAAGGTATTCCACGATATGGTCGTAGAGAGTACCATTTTAATCATTATTTAGCGGAATTTATGTTTAAAAAAGCATACTATTTTCATGAACGATTAGATGCTTTTTTCGAAATAATGTCTATTATGTATCCTTTAACAGAAAATATAAATGAATAAATATTATAGTAATTATTATCATTTCGTCCTGTAATTTCTTTTTTTTTGGTAAAGCAGCGATTTCTCGCGAAATAAAGTATTCTCTGCTTTAACAAAGACTTCAATTTATCAACAATTTACTGCTTTAAATGTTGTGTTTTGGTAAAGCAGCGACTTTCTCGCGAAATATAGTATTCTCTGCTTTAAAAAAAAAAACGTAATATTAGTCGTTTATGCCTCTCAATACTCAAAATAGCTGCTATATTTTCGAACCTTTTTTTGTTAATAACTTTTTAACGAATAACGACCGCCGGCTAAAAACTTCTGAAGGTCACTCAGGAGGGTGACCTTGACAACATATGTCAAGGTCAAGGTCATCGGAGGGTGATCCGTATTACTAAATAATTACCAAATTTTGGAATTTTTACTGCAGATTTATCATCAGCGATCTCAAAAACTTATATATATTTACTTACATGTGAATACAACAAAATTTAGCATTTTGGTCCGCCATATTGAATCCGTCATTTTGAAATTAAGTAGCGATTTTTATCATATAATCCTTATGTTGACCTTTAAAATGAGTCCAGAAAGAACTCGCTATCTTAATTTTTGTTGAAGATATACAAGGTTTGGTAAAAGTATTGCAACTTCTAATCTGCATTTTCGAAAAAAAATGTTTCCAAAAATTGTAGGGTTTTAAGGGGATCCTATAGAGACAGTCGTTACCGACATTTCTTTTTTTAAAGAGATCTTTGAATTGGCTTTAAAGAATTGCAAAATTCTTTTATAGAATTAAAGTACGCGCAAAAATCAAGGTCAGAGCACAGGATTACATATCAGAAACGAAAAAAAATTAAAAATTTGGGCACATACAGCTGTCACCCGACGACAATATTTGCTTAAACAAAAATACTGCAGTTTATATATACAAAATTATACCCAGGGGACGTAGGGACAACATGTAGGAACAATATCGTGCAAACAGAACTAAGATTCAAAGTCTAGAAGAAGATATTTTCACTAAAGAAGCTTTATTGTGCAAGAGGCACATGCAGGTTGATAGAATGAGCAGTATTGCGAGAGATGGCACAGCAATCGGACAAGGACAGATACCTATGGTTAGATAAGGACAGATATAGATATATAACATAGAAAACAGGACTAGAAATGTTGACATTATCGACATCGAGGAAGTTCGGCCTTCGCTATAGGATCCCCTTAAGTAGCGCATTACGTAGCAATATTAATATGACCTTGAAGAGTGTTGCCAAGGTTACGTAAAGATTACTTTGAAAATTTTTAATGGAAACACCAATTTTTTATTACATATTCTAGTAGCTTATCTCGAGAGCTTTTCAAAACACTATAATAAAGTATTTTTTTATTAAGTACTTTTCAAGTTATGGCTTAAAAGTTACAGTAGGTATCGCTGGCATCAGCATTACCCAAAAGTAATAATCAAGTTAGACCGAGGTGGCCAATCCTCTCCCTCCTCATTTTGGTTCCTTTCTATCCTATGGGGAGCCCCTTCCTATGAGGATCCAATGGGAGCCTCCAATGACCCAATCGCCCTCCCCCTCTCGCTGGCCCTCTTCCACTGGATCGACACTCCGAGAGGGTATAAAATGCAAGCGCCAGGGTGTTCAGTGTTCTTTTCTAGCGCATAATCATGTGGGTAGGGTGATAACGCCTTGATAGAGTGCTTTCTGCTTCTGCCGAAGACAAAGTCTTTTTAATTCGCAAATTAATAAATTAAAAATTAAACGTTTGACTAAAAATGGCTAACGAATTATCGGAGCGTGAAAGAATCACTAATGATGCACGGATAGGGTGATAATGAACGATCGTTTACTGATGTCTTTCGATTATTTAATGTCACATATCCGAATCGTCAAATTAGTTGTAAGTCCATTGTTTTGAGAACAGTACGACGTTTTCAAGAAACTGGAAGCGTAAAGAGTCGCTTTAGGTCTGGCAGGCTATTGTCTGCAACTAACGCTGAGAAACAATTTAAGGGGAATGGTAAGATTTAAATGGCCGAAAATTGAGTAAAATTCAAATATCGTTTGTGGACAAACAAATAAACATACATAAATTTTCTTTTGAAAATTCCCAGGTAGCAAGCACTCGTCATTTTGACGTCAATTGACGTCAAAAGTCCGTCATTTTGACGTCAATTGACGTCAAAAGTCCGTCATTTTGACGTCAATTGACGTCAAAATGACGAGTGCTTGCTACCTGGGTTAGTTCCAAAAATATAAATAATTAAGAGGTAACGCCACTCTAGAATTTTCAAAAAATCGTTTTTTTTTCTTTTGCTTAAACGATGCTTTAAGGTCTTAGAAATAAGGTACACTTGGTTTCAAAGCTCGGAAAAATCTCTATTATCCCTTTTTCGAATGAAGGTATATCAAAATTTTGCATCTGTGAATGCAAAACTGAAACTTTAAACGCGTTTTTCTCGAAATCGTTTCTCGAAACCTTTTATCCGATTGACTTGAAATTTTGAGTGAAACTTTACAATAACATTATCTTTAGAAGTACCTATTGATTTTGCGATAAGTTGAACAAAACTTTTTTTATAAACAATTTTGTGCGAAATTTTTTAGCGAAAAATGAAACATTTTTTTCCAACATGCACCATTCTTACAAAAAATGATATTTCGCAATTCCCATAGGTACTTCTATAGAAAATCTTATATATTTTTCAAAAATCTTTGAATATTTGTTCCAACTCAGAAATTATAGGAGCTTCGATTCCGCCCGTTGGACGACTTCCGCAAAAAGGTACTTTGGATCAATGGCTCTGGCGCCGCCATTTTGTCAATAAAAAATTAATAAAATTTTTTTTTATACTATAATATATAGATAATAAATAGAATTAAACCGATTTTCATTTATGATTATTGTATTTCTGAAAAAAATTATCAAAAATTGGCTTTGTTTTGGGACTCTAGAGTGGCGTTACCCCTTAAGGGTGATATTGATGATTGAAGGCGACCGCGCAATTTGCGCACTGTTCTGTTCTGCCGCGATTCCTGGTGAAGGAGCTGGAATTTAAAAAATTTTTTGGTGCCATTTTGTTGGTGAGATCCCTCTCTACAGACTGAACCTAAAATCTTTTTTTTTTTTTTTTTTTTTTACGCAGGAGAAATCTTCGCAAAAGGACGCCAAAATTACAACAATGGCAGCCAAAAAGGAAAAAACTTCGAAAAATTTTAAGTTATTTGTTGTTAAAACAGTTATAAAAAAATTGATTTTGTGCGCTAAAATAGGTTCAGTTTACGGAGAAATTCGTTATTTTCATTAACAAAAAAAAATCAAGTCGATATCTGCAACCGTTCGTGAGTTATCGTGGCAAAACTAGCGAAAAATGCCATTTGATTATTATACAGAAAGAGGCCAACCTCACCGATTTCAATGACCTAGACATATGTTGTCAAGGATGTGATCCTGAGTAACTTCCTTATAACTTAATCGGCGGTCATTGCTTATTTAAAAATTATGAACATTAAGTTTGAGAAATTTATAAGTTTATTTCAGTGCTAAGGGAAGTAATTTACTGATATGTGTGTATAGACAGTACACATGTAGGCGGGAGAGGGGCTCCTCGGTTTGCGTGAAAGTTGAAAACCTGAACTGTACAATGAGATTAAGAGCGACCTTACCGATTTCAATGGCCTTGACATATGTTGTCTAGGACATGATCCTGAGTAACTTTTCCTTATAACTTAATTGTCGGCCATTACTTATTAAAGTTATAAACAAAAAAAGTTTGAGAAATTTATAAGTTTGTGTCAGTGCTAAAGGAAGTAATTTGCTGATATGTGTGCATAGACAGTACACATGTAGATGGGGGAGGAGCTACCGACCCTTCCCCGCAGGCAGGGGTGGATAGAGGTGGATCTCGGTTCGCGTGGAAAATTGAAAACCTAAACCGTACAATGATACACCTTTGATTAGATTGAAGCGAGATTCACCCCACCCCACCTTGGCCTGCTTATAAGGCAAAACAAGTCTATCATTGTACGATTCAGGTTTTCAACTTTCCACGCAAACCGAGGAGCCCCTCTCCCGCCTACATGTGTACAGTCTTTACACACATATCAGTAAGGTACTTCCCTTAGCACTGAAATAAACTTATAAATTTCTCAAACTTAATGTTCATAATTTTTAAATAAGCAATGACCGCCGATTAAGTTATAAAAAAAAGTTACTCGGGATCACGTCCTTGACAACATGTGTTAAGGTCATTGAAATCGATGAGGTTGCCCTCTTTCTGTATAATTACCTGCCATTTTGAGAAAAACACAGTTGAAGTTTAGAATACTAGTTAGCTAGAAATTTGATACGTACGAAGCTCAAGAGTTATCTGCGCTATAAAATGACGTCTCCAGGTCAGCTTCCATTGCAGCAGAAATCACAGAACATCACAGATTTTTTTCGGCTTTGGCCTCTTTTAGACACGAGAGAAAAAAATTAAAGTAAAAAAAAAAGTATATAGGGTGATAATTATTTTTATATTATTGCTTTTTTTTTAATAAAAGATTTTTATACATTTGAATAAGATTAAACATATATATATTATATATTTACTTACATAATTACATAATACAACATATTTAAAATTATGATTAAGAAACCCATCGAAAAAGGATAAATATGAGTGGATAGAGCAGATATCACTTGAGGTTGAAACGATATGATATTAATTAATAAGTCATTATTTTGAGTATAGGTTTGTAGCAGAAAGTTTTATACTGGAAACAACTTTGTTTCCAAATAAAAACAATATAACAGTTTATATTGTTGCACTCGCACGCGCTAGTTCTCGCACTTGGACGCTCGGACAGAAACGCGCGCCCGCAACGCTCACTCGCGCGAATGAAGCACACGTTTTCAAGGAACACTGGATTTTAAGGAGAACACAGAATTATACAGAACTTGGTTCGCGATCAAACGCTCAGAAAATACAGCCTGTCCACCAGACAGCTGTAAAATAACACGTTGCTAGGGGAAGATCTTCGGATGCCCGCTCGGTACACTTAAACCCGGACAACACCGATGACCGGGAACGCACGCCTGCAACAATATGTTGAAAATTTAATGGAAGATACAAAGAAATGTTACTAAGCAATAATTAATATTATTAAAAACTTGACTTATGTTAAAGTAATAACATTTGTTATGTTGTGTCAAAATTAAAATTATGTCTAATGATCTTTTAAACCATATAAAAGATTTTTATTTTAATTTTTTTGCTGACAATGCACTTTAAGAGAGAATAGTTCACTTAAGTGTAGAGATAAAAGGTACTGAAAAAACTAGAAGCTTTGAGTAAAAAACTCAGTAAAAATCAGTTTTTTATTTGGCCCTGAAAGTTTTTTACTCGGATATGTATTTGGATATTTGATGCTATTGTTCTAGAATTCAGTATTTGCATCCATCCAAAAGGTTTCTGGGTAAAGAATGTAAAAATAGCTGAAAATAATCAAAATGTAATATAATGACCTTAAGGCTAAGAAGTATTTCAAGAAGTATTTAAGATGATTTGTAAATATAAGAATTGACTAATTGTAAGAACAAGCCTTAGTGCGCACTTAGTGTGCACTAGTGCAAGCACCGGAATTCGCTTTAGGCACTGCAACAATCTAAAACCACGCTTTTGCCTCGATATTTAAAGTTATAAAGATAAAAGATATTAAATAATACCGAAATAATGTAGATATTGAGCATTTTAACAATGAATATCAAGAAAAATAATTTTATATCTTTTTTCAGATTTTTGGTTTAAAAAAATGCTTTTTTACTGTAAAAAACTGATTTTTTATTCCGAAGTAAAAAAAATCTGTTTTTTTTTTTTTTCATCACTACTTATGTGCGGAACAATTAAAAGTAGATCATTGAGACTTTAAAATCAAAACCGCACAAATAGTTTAAACTCTATGCAAGATACCTGCTTATGAATTAAAAGAGATTAAAAGATAAGTCACAGACTTTATAATACCTCTGTCGCAATAGTATATCTTTAGGAAATATCAAGAAATAAACAATAGAGAGGACAACACGAAATAAATAAATATGATATTCTTGGTCACCGAAAAGATTGTCACACACACACACACAGCCTAACACAATTTATGATATTTATAAATTCTCAGTTTATACAGGGTGTTTTCTAAGTAAGTACAAAAAATTGAAGAGAATATTCTGTGGCTTATTTTAGGAAGAAAAGATCCTATAAACATATGCCCTAAACTGTTTCGTTTTCAAACTACAGGGTCAAAGACGCATGCCCTTGGTGGATCTAAAAATGTTTTATCGATGCTGGAAAATAGTTCTTAATGTATGCCATATGTACGCATATCAAACTTGAATAAAATATCTTTAAACATTTTCCAGATTTTCGAATTTTCCTTTTTTTTTTTTTTACAATTTTGACATCTTGTATTTTGAAAACAAAGCCGTTTAGAGCATACGTTTACAGAACCTTTTCTTCCTAAGCTATGGGTATCCCCTTCAATTTTTTGTACTTACTTAGGAAACATTCTGTATTTTAAACTATATGGAGGGGTAAAAGTCATAATGGTGTAAGTCAAATTTTTTTTAACTTTTTCTCGCGTGCATAGATGCAATCTATACAATATATAAATTGCATCTATGCACACAAAAAAATATTTTTAAAAATTTGACTTACACCACTGTGGTTTTTACCCCTCCATATATATGACGCAGTAATAATTATTAATGTCATCTTAATTATATAAGAATGCATTAAATTTTTGTAAATATAAATGTTTATAATTGACAAATTATAAATATTTCACAAATTAAACAGACAAACAATCTACCCTATAAATAAAAAGTAAAATTAGAAAAATTTAAGAATTATTTCAAATAAATCAATGCTAATTCGGTCTTAGACGTGCAGTGCACGCTCTAGGAGATTATATCTATTACGCCTTTTACAATTGACAGCCAATATTCTTGAAAGAGTATATACATGTCTTTTGCAGCTAAAGTGTTAAGGTACTGATCTGAAGGGGGGGGGGGGGGGGTATTCTTACTCTTGTATGACAAACTATATATTTTTAATTACACGCTTAAGTGATTAATTGTTGAAATTCAATGTCAGATTGAAATCACATATAAATAAGTAATTATACATCAGAGAAAAACTAATCAGAAAAATTAATAAAGATTAATGTAATTGCTTTTGATTATCGAGAAATAGCATTGATGATTGAGATAGATTTGTATCAAGTTAACGAGAAGCAAAGTAATCAAAATAACTAGTGACTTTAAACAATTAACAGTTAACTGTAAATAACACTGTTCAATAAAAAAAAGCACAAGAACGAACCTTGCGGCATTCGATAGTTTTTTGGACGCAGAAAACAATCTCGTTTTGCCAAATTGCTCGATCACGTCACAATTTTGAGATATTTGTAGTTAAACAATTAGCACAGGAGTTGTGTTCGACCAAACTGGCAATTTTATTATTCAAAAGACGCTATGTTTCGACCGCAACATTCGGTCCTTTTCAAGCGTGTATAACTCACAAATATTAATTAGTTAGACATAGTTGCCAAAATACGCCGAATCTAAAAACTAAACATCAGATTTTGTAAAACGCGACAAACAGAATAAGTCAAGAAACATTATATAAATCAAAAAACTTACATATTGGAGTGTTAATTTCAAGAAATAAAAAACAGTTTAAACTACATTTCCGTTGTCCGTATTATATCAGAGGGACGAGTCCCTGTCGTGCGATGGTGAAATTGCGACTGACAAGAAAGGACGGAGCAATAAACAGTGGCTTCGTAGCTGAAGTAAAGAGAGGGAAGTAGATGAGAAGGGGATATTACATTTCCTTTATGATATGTTCATCACACGCTGAGAAAGTCCCATATTACGTCTCTGTTCACAATTCCTAAAAAATTGGATTGCCTAATTAAACGCGGTAAAGATAAAATCGATGATCTGAAACAAACCAAAATTGTATATAAGATCAAGTGTAAAGATTGTAATGCTACATATATAGGGCAGACAAAATATCCCCTTCTCATCTACTTCCCTCTCTTTACTTCAGCTAAACTCGTCCCTCTGATATAATACGGACAACGGAAATGTAGTTTAAACTGTTTTTTGACGTAGAACTACGTCTTTGTCGACAGTAAGGAGGGAGTATAAGGGGAGGTATTAGGGGGGGGAGGGTATAGGGGGGGGGTATAAGGGGGGTGTAGGGGGGGTATAAGGGGGGGTAAATCCAGGCACAGCCTGCAACGAATGCAACGAAAACATGTCACACTTTGAACGTTTAGATCTTCGAAATTAATAATCGTAGAGTAATAATTGACATCTCATTTTAAAGCTTAAGAAGTCCTATTTATGATAAAACAAGTCGGAACCCTCCATTTCTTACCTCTTCGATACAGTAGCGTTAGAAAGTTTAGCTAAATTTCTTGTCGATACAACAAAAAGAAACGGGCACAGTAACAACTGTGCCGCAAGCAACAACGTAGAACTACGTCAACTGTCACTATTTCATGTTGAAGTATTCAGCGAAGGAAAGTAGACGTAGGGCTACGTCAACTGTCTTTGGCTGAATAATAGTGACAGTTGACGTAGCCCTACGTCTACTTTCCTTCGCTGAATACTTCAACATGAAATAGTGACAGTTGACGTAGTTCTACGTTGTTGCTTGCGGCACAGTTGTTACTGTGCCCGTTTCTTTTTTATTTCTTGAAATTAACACTCCAATATGTAAGTTTTTTTATTTATATAATGTTTCTTGACTTATTCTGTTTGTCGCGTTTTACAAAATCTGATGTTTAGTTTTTAGATTCGGCGTATTTTGGCAACTATGTCTAACTAATTAATATTTGTGAGTTATACACGCTTGAAAAGGACCGAATGTTGCGGTCGAAACGTAGCGTCTTTTGAATAATAAAATTGCCAGTTTGGTCGAACACAACTTCTGTGCTAATTGTTAATTATTTACTGGCGACTCAAGTTCTCGGTTTTGTTTGTAGTTAAAGTTGCAAAAATGGGCTATTTTAATGTATTTTGGCATATTATAACTACGATACGTGACGGAGAAGTTTATAATCGCAATCAAAATTAAGTATGTTGTTAGGACTTTCAGTCCTTAAAAGGAATTTTTTGTGTCGCTTATGGTTAAAAAGATATTGATGATTAACGTAGAGTCTATTGCGTCAAAATTGCGACTTACATAGCTATTGAGGATCGATGAAGTATTTTTTAATTATGTTATTCAAATTCAAAGGTTTTTCAGGTCGCTGAAAACTAATCTGATGTCAAAATTGTTAAATTAAAAATGGCAGAGTTAATATAACGGATATTAAAAGGTAAAAACTCGACCATTATATTAATTTTGATATCTGCCATATTGGCTTCACCATTTTGAATTTATCAACTTTGACATAAATTAAATATAATCTCGAAAAATATGGAAGATACGGAAACATTTCGAACAAAAGTTGTATGGTCTAAAGGGGGTCACGTGATTTCGATGTGAGTCATGTCGTAGATGTCGTCGTTTTAAAAAATTTTAAAGGCGACTAATTTCTTAAATGGAACTTAATTTTTTCCTTAAGATAAAAGTTGTAGATCTTGTTGAGAAGTTTTCAAAACACCCCCATTATTGTCTTTTGCATAAGTCGTTTCAGAGATATAAAGCTTCAACGTTTACAAAGCCACTGGTTCTACATGTATGGTTCGTGCAATAGGCTTCAGTGGTTGTTGGAAACTCATTCAGTAATTCCACAAATTGCCTTTTCATTTTCTGTTTAAAATCTAGACACCGTTATATCCGCTATTTCTGTCTGTATTGCTTAAATGTGTTAATGCGTGCCGGAGAACGTCTTTGTTGGCACTAGAAATCGATCAATTGAGCATGAATTTTTCATTTCAATAAATATTCATTTAAATTATAAATTTATTTGTGATCATAAGTTTAGGTAGGTGAAGTTAATTGTAGGACTTAATTTTAGTCAACTTAGTTTGATCTACCAACGCATCCGTTTTTTATTCTTAGAAAGCGATGAACTGTCTAATTTTACTTTTTGGAAACTGACTTCTTTTTTGACAATTGATATCGCGCTGAATAACATCGGGATATTCTTCACTATTATAACGAACAAGTTTTTTTACGATATTAGACATGGCTGATTATACTCCTTAAGAAATCGTCGATATATTACTAGCTTTAAGAGAATCTTTTGGCAATTATCGTGAAACTGCGAGACTTTACCAAAATTGGTACCCAAATAGACATTCGAATGATACCTACGGAGGCTTAAAATAAGAGCTCAACAGGAAGGGTTGACCCATCGTCGCGCAAATCGTGAATATGATGATATGCGTGTTCTCACTATCTTAGCAGCTGTCTACATTGATCCTCATATTAGCACTCGTCAAATAGCAAGATAAACAGGTATACCTCAGAAAACGATTGTGAGGATTTTGAGGAAAAAAGATATCATTCATACCATACCACACTACCCTGCTGAAAAAGCTCGATTAAAACCATTAGAAAATCCTATTCGGTCTAATAAGATTGAATTGTGTTTTTGAACCTGCATTTTTCATTAAAACATAATTACTCTCAAATCGGTTGTACTTTGTTGAACTGGAACTTATGCCAATAGTATGTATAAATAAGTTTTTATGGTTTTGAATCAGATTCGATAGAAATATTTACATTCCGTTCTATATGTTTAAATATGTCTATATTGGTTCCGATTACGCTCAATCGTAAAATAGCAAGCAAAATCTTAAACAGTTTTTATTGTTTCCGATTGAGCGTAATCGGAACCAATATAGACATATTAAAACATATAGGACGGAATGTGAATATTTCTATCGAATCTGATTCAAAACCATAGCTTATTTATACATACTATTAGCATAAGTTCCAGCTCAACAAAGTACAACTGATTTGAAAGTAATTATGTTTTAATGGAAAATGCAGGTTCAAAAACACAATTCAATCTTATTAAACCGAATAGGATTTTCTAATGGTTTTAATCGAGCTTTTTCAGTAGGGTAACGTAGTTTCTAATTTCAAATGACGTGCGACAGCATAAACTGTTTTGCCAACGGATAATTGCGCATGATGCAGATTTCTTCAAATACGTTCTATTCTCTGATGAATCGACATTTAAAAGTACCGGAGAATTGAACAGACATAACAGATTGTCATTACTGGTCAAATGTCAATCCTTATTGGTATAGACAAGTAGACCATCAACAGGAGTATAATGGTTTGGTATAGAATCGTCAACGCTTATCTAATTGGTTCACATTTTTTTTATGAGAATGTGAACGGACATAACTTTCTGGAGTTACTGAGAGATACTTAACTCACTTCTGGAGTTACTTATCCGTTTTACTCGAAGAAGTCAATATGGAGACAAGGCGAAGAATGTGGATTCAACTGGATGGTGCGCCACCACATTATGCACGAACCGTAAGTTTCTGGATCAACAATTTAACGGCAGGTGGATCGGACGGACTAGTCCAATTGCATGGTCTGTCCGGTCACCGGATTTGACTTCTCCTGATTTTTACTTGTGAGGATACGTAAAAAATGTCGTGTTCGAGCAGAAGACAACAAGGGAAGACATGATCGACATGATTCGAATGACGAATTCGTAGGGCGATACCAAAGGCTGTCTTACTTAGAACGGTTACACATTTTGCAAAGAAAATCAGGTTATGCATTCAAGCCAGGGGATAAGTTTGAACAGTTTCTACGATATATGTTAAGAGAACGCTAATTAAGTTGCCGTGAGTGGAAAGGGGACTCACGCTAATTAATCAATCAATTAATAGACGGCCATAAGAGTCAGGCGCGGTACGTGGTGCGCAAGTGCAGAAATTAATAGTTACAAAGTAACATATTAAATTGTATATGATATACATATACATATATTCCAAACTAATAGACTGCGCGCCGATTATTTGTCGGACTTAAAACACAGCTATCGTTGGAGAATTAATACCCTTCCCTCCCCGGAATTAAATCTACGCGATTTAATTATTGAAAAAACTGTAAAGAATTTCACGCTAATTAAGCACCCCAAAGGAAACAGAAAACTACTACGTCCACACCGTTGTTCCTAGGTAGCGCTAAAAGTAGAATAGTGAATAAAAACGTAGATAGTGGTATGAGTTTACAACAACCATTGAAGCCTGTTGCACGAACCATACATGTGGAACCAGTGGGTTTGTAAACTTTGAAACTTCATATTTCCAGCTTATGCAAAAGACAATTTTTGAAGGTGTTTAGAAAACGTCTCGACGAAATCTACAACTTTTATCTCAAGAAAAAATTAAGTTCTATTTAAGAAATTATAGTTGCCTTCAAAATTTCTTAAAACGACATCTAAGACATGATTCACATTGGAATCATGTATCCCCCTTTAGACCATACAACTTTTGTCTGATTGTGAAACATTTTTCCGTATCTTCCTTATTTTTCGAGATATTTGCCTGCGTCGATTAAAATGACTCACCCTGTATATGTCTTATTTTTCCTTTAACCCTTTAACTGCTTTGGACGAGAATACTCGCGCGACGATATCGCCCGTCGGACACTTTGGAGTTAAGTTAGGCCGTAAGTTTGTCAAGCAAATCTTCATAATTTCACTACAAATATAACCAAAAGTCAAGATTGTTTAGTCAATAGCAACTAATGTTTTATTTTATATTAATATTTGAGGTAAAAGGAGAAGTAAAAGGAAAAAATGCATAAAGAAAAAATACTACAATAATTTATTTGAATTGTTTTTCTGTGTGACAAATTCGAAAGCATGGAATAACACAAAGGGCAACGTTACAATGCTTACGACTTGACTTCTGAGAGTCTGACTAATTTTCTTAACAAACGAGTTAACTCGTCCAAAGCGTCTGACGGACGATATCGTCGCGCGAATATTCTCGTCTAAAGCAGACACTTAAATTAGACAAAGATAGACATATAATTTATCTATTAGTTAGTTACGTTCTACCCCTAAATACGTATATACTGGGTGTCCCACAATTTCCATATATGGAGTACAAGATGTGATTATGCTAAAAGAAACAACTTTTTCCTTTAGCAAAATTTCGTCCGGCAAGTAGTTTTTGAAGGAGAGCAGATTAAAGTTAAGCGCTCTTGGTCATGTGGCGCTCAGGGGTTATGTACATACTTAATTAGTAAACTTAATTAGTAAACTATTCCTTAAGGACGTTCACTGGTTAATTGATTTTCTATGTATTTGCTTGAACTTTGGACCATATGCTCGTAATAATGTTATCTATTTTGGACGTCCCGCTTATTAATCGCTAAGATATTCTTGTTTATTATTTTTTAAAACATTTTTATTCAAACATTTACAACATTTTAAGAATATTAATCTTGCTGAACATTTATCTTCTTCGTCGACCTCGGCCTGCTCGTTGTTTCGTTTGAATAGCCTTGCTGTGGATCTCTGGACCTCTGGTGTGGATTTCCTCGGTCTGCGTCGCAGTATTCCGAAGCTCCACGTGTGTCGTCTGCGTTTCCTCTGAGCTTCTTCGAATCGGAGAGAGCGGAAGTGAAGAAATCCCACCAAGGGCGGAAGAACCCACAGGTTGGGCGGAGTTGACCCTCCTGAGCTCGGCGACGTTCCTATCTCAAAAGGCCGTTTCCTCTTGGGTGGTGTAGAAGCCACAGGAGTACGGCGACTAGCGTCGAGGATCGGTGAAGAGCCGGAGACAGGGCGACCGGCGCCGGGAGCAGGACGCTTTGCCGGCTGATGACGGCTTGGAGCCGTGAGCCAGGCGTCCTGCCCCGGAAACTGGGCGGCTAGCCTGGAGGAGGCGTCTGAGCGCCTTCCACGGGGCGACTAGCGCCTGAGGCTCCGGCTGGCGCAACCTTCTTCCTCTTGACCGCGAATGGAATCGTATAGAGCAGCCGAGGCGTAAATAACTATGTCGTCGGCAAACTGTAAAATTTTGACATGCAGCTTGGTCGCGATTAGCCTTAAGTATGGATTAAATAATACAGGACTAACAATAAGTACAGAACCCTGTGGAGCACCCTTTCGAGAGATCCGAGGGGAAGTGAGCGCGCCCTGAACGACAAATTGAACCTTTCTTCCTGAAATGAGATTCTGAATAAACTGACAAACTTTTTTAGGAAATTTAGCTTCAATCAAATCTCTAACTAGGATACTTGGAATGACGTTGTCGAATATCGATTTGATGTCAATGAAAACTGCAGCCGTGGCCTTTCCATTGATATTGTTATGATGAATATCAGATGTGAGGATTGTGAGATTGTCCGCGCAGGAACGAAATTTGCGGAATCCAAATTGGTGCTCGGGGATTAGCATGGTTTCAGAGGTACCCGACTCAGTGACCCAGTGTATCCTATTCAAAATTATTTTTTCTAGTAGTTTAAGTATACAGGATGTGAGGTCTATAGGGCGGACCCCACTGTCGTGGGGTTTGGGAATGAGGTATACCAAAGAATGAGATCATAATTCTGGGAAGCTACCCTCAGCAAAGACATTGTTCAAAACTCTGAGGAGAAGTTTTTTAAGAGACAACGGGAGAGCTTTAAGAATTTTATAGTCAAATCGATCGATGCCCGGATTGGACTTGCTCTTGAATGAGTTGAGAGTATGGTGGAATTCTCTATAATGAAGTTGATTGTCAATCCATGCCAGAGGGTTATCTTCTTCCCGATCACAATCCGATAAATCAGCGGCTCTGAAAAGGCTTTGTATTACAAAAATGGCTCGTTATAACCCCATTCGAGAACGCGTTCCTCAAACCTCTCAGCCTGATTTTGAAGCGTTCGGAAAAAGTTTTTAAGCTGTTCCCGAGTGAACCTACATCTATGAGAGAAAATGGTTTTTGTTTTAACCTTTTGGTTTATGGTAATCAAAATCGGGCGATGGTTACTCCCAAGAGTGTCGCTGAGAACTTTGGTATTCAATACTGGCACAAAACTCGAGGAGCCAATGTCAAGATCGATTAATGAAAGTGTCATTCTTGGAGGAGGAATGAATGTCGGAGTGATGGGGTTGAGTAAATTAAAAGGCATTCTGTCCAATAAGTCGACGATTATGTTGCCAGTCGAGTTCGCTTGGGGTGCTCCCCAATAAGGGCGATGGGCGTTGAAATCGCCAAGTATTAAAGAATTAATATAAAGAATTGAAAGGATTCTGCGAGGTTAAACATTTTTTCCCATGAGCTGTGGAGACAAGGGGTACCCGGGTGTCTGTATATACCCAAGATAGTTGTACTGGCGCTTCCCACCACAATCCTGAGGCCGATGGCTTCAATTGATGGGTCTAAGAGCTTGTCTAGGTCGATTTCCGTGAATGAATTTGTTTCGCGTATCAAGATAATTATACCCCGTCTGCCCACGTTACTGTCTTTGCGTATTACGCCGAAACCGCGAATGTTAAAGGAATGGTTAGGTTTACCTAGGTTAGGTAAAGGAATAGGTTTTAAGGGGTAACGCCACTGTAGAAGTCTAAAATAAAGCGTTTTTTTTTTTTTTTTTTTTGGATGGAAGGAAAAGTAAATAATATTCAAGGATGTAATTAATCTTGTTTTTAAGTGTTCAAAAAAAAAATATTTATTCAATAATAGTACAAAATGGCGACGCTGCAGCCATTCTTGCGAGCATGTACGCGCTCTGCGGCACGCAGTATAACTGACGCAAATTTGAATCTAGAAAAAAACAAAAAATTTTCTCTTAATCTACATAAGTATAGCTAGAGAAATACGTAAGGGATTTTGAAAACATTAATTTTTGTGTGATTGGCGAGCATTTGAAGTAAACAGTTCAATTTTTGACAAAAAAGGGGCAATCATTTGTTAATAAATAATTTTAGAATCAACTTATCGAAAATCCCGTACGTATTTTTCTTCAGAATGTTATTTTAAAGATATGGTCAAAATTTGGAGTGAATAGAATGAAAATTGTTGGACTTATACTGCGTGTTGCGGAGTAGTGCTATAGCGACTCGTGCGCCGCCATTTTGTATTTTTTTAACAAATAAAAATTTTTTTACATACTTCAATATATGTCTAATAAAGCCTAAAAGTTCTTTGACCATATATTTTATTCCTTTCTAAAAAAAAATACCAAAGAAAATGGGCAGTTACAGTGGCGTTACCCCTTAAACAAGTTTCAGATAAGACAATTATATCGTAAAACTCACATAGCTTTTCAACTTCAGCATTTTTGTGGACCGCTTCCCTACAGTTCCAATAAAGGAACTGAAACCTGAAAATGATCCGACCATGCTTGAATTTTGATTCATTTACCGGCCGCTAAAACCTTGGAAGATGATACAGAACTGACATATCATCTTATAACCTTTGAGGGCAGGGAAGTATTCTGGCAGTTTGTTTATCATATCGATAATTGTTTTGATAATCTGAGGACCGAGGAAATTACAGAAATTGGAGTTTGAATTTTTATCATTGGGAACGCTTTTGTTAGAAGTACTGCCGAACAAAAATGCTGGAGAGCCTTTATCATTTTTGGATCTACCATTAGTAAAATTAAGACAGGCGTTGTGATCTTCGCGGAGCTTTTGTTGGTGAATCAGGGATATATGCTCTTGGGCCGCACGTTTTTTGTACTTTCCATCACCGGAATGATTCTATGATCAGCCTACTTGAGGGAGTTGATAACCGTGGGAGAGGTGCATTTGGACACGGTACATTTGGACACGGTACATTTGGACACGGTACATTTGGACACGGTCATTTGGACATCGTTTATTTGGACACGGTTCATTTGGACACGGTTCATTTGGACACGGTTTATTTGGACACGGTTCATTTGGACACCGTTCATTTGGACACAGTGCATTTGGACACCGTTTATTTGGACAGGGTTTGTTTGGACACCGTTTATTTCGACACGGTTCATCTGGACACCATAAAAAATGCGGCCTGTGCAGTTGGGCACGAAAATGCGCGGCCTGTGCAGTTGGACACCAGAATGCGTGACTTGTACAAATGTTTTCAAGATACGGTGATAAATGTGATAAGTTATAGCAAATTGATCAATTTTATCGGTAATTGTAACCAAGACTTTTTGGTAAAAGTAATAAATCTTTTATTAATTTTGTTGTGGGTAGGAAAGAGTGAATCCATTGTATTCACGCATTTACTTTTCTATCCACACAACAATTGGGTTGAGTTAGGTTACTTTTTTTGGAGGTGGAGCCCCCCGCAGTGGGACGGAATCTGCTGCCTTCACGCATACACTTTCCACGCGAGACGAGTTACCACATGGGTTTACATCTTTCCACGCGTGCTATATATATTGAAAACATTTGTATAGGTCGCGCATTCTGGTGTCCAAGTGCACAGGTCACGCATTTCGGTGTCCAACTGCACAGGTCGCGCATTTCGGTATCCAACTGCACAGGCCGCGCATTTTGGTGTCCAACTGCACAGACCGCATCTTTTGGTGTCCAACTGCACAGGCCGCGCATTTTCGTGTCTAACTGCACAGGCCGCACATTTCGGTGTCCAACTGCACAGGTCACGCATTTCAGTGTCCAACTGCACAGGTCGCGCATTTTGGTGTCCAACTGCACAGATCGCGCATTTTGGTGTCCAACTGCACAGGCTGCATTTTTCACGGTGTCCAGATGAGCCGTGTCCAAATGAACCGTATCCAAATGAACCGTGTCCAAATGAACCGTATCCAAATGAACCGTGTCCAAATAAACGGTGTCTAAACAAACCGTGTCCAAATGAACCGTGTCCAATTGATCGTGTCCAAATGATCGTGTCGAAATGAACCATGTCCAAATCAACCGTGTACAAATAAACGGTGTCCAATTGATCGTGTCCAAATGACCGTGTCTAAATGAACGGTGTCCAAATATACCGTGTCCAAGTGCAGGCTACTCGATAACCGTTCACTTCTGGGGAGTGACTCTGCGTATTACCTTGGAGAGCGTTCGCATATGATGGTCCAAACCCGGTCTCCAGATTATTGCGGTTTATTTCGGAAGGGGAGTAGTGTTTTCTCGAATTGGATCCTCCGGTTGGTGTCTTATTGTTCGGAGTTGAGGTAAAAGAGGGTAGGTACTACGAGAGTTGAGATTGAAAGAACTTGGAGGACTTCTCTCCACACGAACGCGGGCCTCAAGATAGGGAATGTTTTCTGTTGCAGCGATTGTTACTATCTGCTTTTGTTTTGCGAAAGCCGGACAAGAGGGCGAAGTAGGGAGGTGTTCTTCCTTGCAATTTATGCATAAGGGTGATAAATGGGTTCTCCGGCAGTCCTCTGGTTTGTCGTGAGAGAGCTGCGAGCATTTCCTACACAGTAGTTTACCCCGACAGTTGGCACTAATGTCGCCGAAACGATGGCAGGAGAAACAAATTTGTACTTGTAATTTTCCACCGCAAGTTTAGTTTTATAGATAGAAATTTCTTTGGGAAATCTTTGTCCCTCAAAGTTGACCATGACTGTTTCAGAGGGTTCAAAATTAACCTCGCCGTCTTTTTTGATTTTGTGATTCATTCGTTGAATAGAAATAATTTTTACCGGGAACTCGATCTCCTCGACAAGTTCTTGTTCGTTGAAACATAACGGGATACCTTTCACAATGGTTATCCTCATAATTTTAAAAGCAGGAATGAACGCTACAAGGTTTTTTTCCTTAGGCTGGGGCTACACTATGCGCGTTTTCGCGAATCGGATTCGCGAATCGTGTATTTGTATACCATTCGTGCTAAGCACACATGGTATACAAATGCACGATTCGCGAATCCGATTCGCGAAAACGCGCATAGTGTAGCCTCAGCCTTAAGCGTGGGGTGACCGATGATACGGTTGGCTGCAAGGGGAGAGGTAAACTGCGTCCTAACCTTGTTGTTACCAATTGCGCGGATTTCAGTGACATCCTCTTATCATAACGTTAATGATTTCAGAAATCAGCAAGGGGTCGGGGGAGATATTAGATTCCGCCTATTGGAAGTGCACGAGATAACGGGGGAAAATCGCTATCTTTATATCTGTTGGCTTCTCTTCTATATTTTTTCGGCGGGGCCAAAATCGCGGGCGATATGGATCCCCCCGGGGACGGATCTCCCTCGGTTGGCTTCTTTACGCCCCTTCTGACTTCATTACAATTGTCTCCATTCGATTTAATATATACACTCGCGTCAGAGGCGCATGGCAAAAAGTCGTAGTTAGAGGGGCCCACGGCGGAGTCCCCGTTTCGGCAAGGCACGTTACAAATACTATCTTTGTTATGAGAGCCGTTTTTGCTAATCGCAAGATCGCGATCATCCGTCGCGGCGTGATTTCCGCGTGTGAGAATGGTCATTTTTAAATTATACTCGCCAGCCGTGTTAGAGCGAGGACGAGGGCGAGGGCGAGAGGAAGTCGTGGTGTCGCCACAAAGGTCCTTTTTATTTGAAGGCTTATTATTGTTTCTATTTTTCTTTCTTTCCCCCATATCTAAGGAAAGATCTTGCCTGTTTTTTGAAATCCCGAAGGGGCTGCGGTCCCTCGACGAAGGTCGGGATCCTAAGACCGATGTAGAAACTGGGCTCAAAGGCAGGTCTCGAGCTTCCTCATTGAAGCTGTTAATAAAATTGACGAACTCATTCTGCGGAATCGAGGGCCTACGCTGGCCCGGGGATTCCTCGTTTGGATTAAGGCTGCACGGGGTCGAAGTCACCTGCATTGCCTTACGCGCAAATTTCACGGGATAAGATATTATCTAACGCTTAAACCGGCACAAAAAACGGTTATGCCCGCAAGACGAGCTAAATAAAATACCCGTTTACATATAAAACGCACCGAAACCGCACTATAAAACACGCTTAACGCGCGAAAGCCCGTTTGTCACGAGGGCACAAAGACTCAGGAACGCAATAAACTGCGCAGGATCACGGGAGAGGGAGAAGCACGTCCACCCGCTACCACGACTCAAGCGCGAATCGGTATTTCGAAGCGTGTCGCCGTGTTGCCATGGAAAAGTGGCAACACTGTATAGTCCACGCTAAAAGTTGTAGAGTGGGGAGAGAGTCGCGTTGTACGGAAAGACAGCCGAACGCGCGCGAAACTTTTGGCTACGATTATAACCGGTGAACGTCCTTAAATTTAGTGATGCTATTTAACTGTCATATGTAATTGTGAAATATTTAGCAATTTTTACTATTATATGTAATTGTGAAATATTTAGAATAATAGAACGTTTAACTCACAAAGTATATTACTATTTATATCCTTAATTTGTCTTTATTTGTAGATGGTGCTACGGAATTAGACAATTTTTTTATTTATTACGTAAAAAAAAGCAATACTTATTTTGTTAAGGTGATGCTGGAGCCGTCTGTTTTACCGGCATTTGTTGCTGTGACGTAGCGTCGTATTAACTTGACAGAATTAAAAATCCTTTTCCAGAATTGCAGTGCATACATTAATGATTCGGGGTAACTCCGATTTTATATAGAAAACGAGAAAAAATTACGGAAATACAGATTTCCTTATCTACTTTCATTCTAATATGGTGTCTCGAGCTTCCTGGTAAAAATTACCGTTAGAAACGGATAGAAGAACGTGCATTCTATCCGTTTCTGACTGTTTTACTATGCGTTTCTTTCCCTGCAATTGCACATTCTATCCGTTTCTAACGGTAATTTTTACCAGGGCTGTCAGCTCGTCACAAGATGTATTTCATATAAGAGATATATCATTGGTACGAACGCGAAAACAAGTCACCCCGAATTGCATAACAATAAAAACATCGATAAACCCTCCAAATCAAGATTTGGAAGCGTAATATAAAAGTATAATGTCAGTGTGTGTCGTGCGTATGTATGCGTGCAATGTTAGGTGCTATCCTTGTCTATATCCTTGTCTATACAAGGACAGATATAGGTCGATAACATAGAAAATGGTAATTTTGTTGGTTATACAGACGGCTCCAGCATCACCTTAACTTTATCATATTTTAAGCAATACAGAAAGAGGTCAAGAAGTAGGTACAAATGAGGAGCATGTGGCACTCCTGAACGCCACATAAACAAGAGCTCTAGTCCTTAACTTTAACTTGCTCTCCTGCGAAAGCTATTTATCAGATGCAATTTTGCTAAAAGAAAAACTTGTTTCTTTTAGCATAAAGAATCACATCTTGTACTCCATATGCGGGAATTTGGAATATCCTGTATATATATATATGTAAGATGTTTCTTAAACTATTAAATTTATAGAGTTGATTTTTGAGGTTTTTTATATTTTATAAAGAATTTTATAAAGAACATTTTATAAAGAAAAGGGCATGTAAACATATGGTTTCAAAAACTTTTCATATAAATACAAGTTAAAAATTTTATTTTATTGTTAAAAATTATCATTTTTTCTTAATAGCTTTTAAGTAAAAAAAGGTTTTAAAAAATAAATTTTTTTGTGCAACTTTTTTCAAAATATTGACATTATATTTAATACAAGTATAACTTTGAGTAAAATTAACTTAAATTAAATTAACCACCTTATGTTAGTTGTATTTTAATTCTTTCCAAAACAATTAGGCAAAATTTTTAAACCCCTCGTTTTTATGTTATAACGTTTTACAAAATGGCGACTAAAACAATAGAGGAAAGTCCCCTATTATGAGATAAGTTCCTAATATGCGATAGTGGGGTTTTTGCTAAACGAATAGGTTCTATCTGTTGGTCCCACTATGAACTTATTGCCCTTATGTGAACAGATTAAATCAAACATCCTATATATTTTCCAATACAATAATTATTTACTAATTTTATTGAAAAACGAATATTTGCTTTAAACATTTAGGATTTAAGCTTATTTTGTTATTATTATATTTTATTCTTTTTTAATTTTATCTCTCTATATTTTCAGATGTCATCCTGATGTGAATGTACCACCACCATTAAATCAATTAGTAATAGAAAATATGTTAAGATTGCCTGGACTCAACGCAGATTCGTTATTACAAGCCATTAAAGGAAATACTTTTGATCATGTATCAGCTATATACAATTTACTTGTTGACCGATTAGAACCAACAATGCCTAATTTACCCAGTATCCAAAGTATACCAGGTGATTATCTGCCAGATGGTGCACATCAATTAGAGAAGGTAATTATTTTTGAAAAAGAAACATGTAGTTTATTTATCTTTATTTGTACAAGTACACATTTGATTTGCGTAGTAAATTTCGTACTTGAGAAATATGCTAATGAATTATTATACAAAAGTTTTATTTTATATGTTTCATATGAAAAAATATAAATATTTAGTTATTGATTGAACCTATTGAGAATTAGATTGGCTTTTTCTAAGAGCTCAGATCATCACAATTAGGCGGTTTGCCATTCATGTGTCATTGGTACATACACTTGGTTAGAAACATTACCATATGTATCTTTTGATATATCCAACTAATAAATATGTTTTAGTTTTTTACATAAAGATACAAAAGATAAGATATGATTTAATACAAGTGACATGCGTTATATTTACTGAATAGATATAAATTTAAAAATGTTTTCAACAATAATATAAAAAATTGTTTTACTTTTGCAATTTACTGCGCAAATAAAGAATTTTAAGCTTATAAACAATTGAAAAAGAAGATTATACCAGGGTGTCCCATTTTAAACAATCCAAAATTTTCGTTCTTTTCAGTTTTAGAAGAAAATATTTCAGATAAAAGTTGTATGATCTAGAAGGGGACAAATAATGATAAAATCAATTTTCGAAAAAAAAAATCTATTTTTCAAGATTATCACCTTTAATTTTTTAAATAAAATACTCTATTTTTGATAACAGTATCTTGTAGCTGATGTTGAGACGTTTCCAAAGACCTATAATAGTTAATATTTTTATTCAGAACTTACGGAGATGTAATATCGTATATTTTTCGATACCGCTGGCATTAAAATTACACAAGGTAGTTATTTCTACGTGGAGGTTACACGGTTGAATTTATATCTTGCGTGCGAGTATGCGTGTATGTGCACGCGCACGCGAATGCATACGTGGCTGGATGTGTGGATAAATTGATGGGTGAATATATGTATGCATAAGTAAGGGCCGGTTGTTTTAACCTGTTGATAAACTACCTGATAGTTAAATCATATATATGTCTTTATCCTTTATATTAGACAAAGATAGACATATGATTTAACTATTAGTTAACTTACCAATAGGTTGGAACAACCGATCCTAAGTGAGGCAACATGATATCAAAAGACACTGTAGTGTCTCGCGCCAAATACACGCGCAGCGCGAGACCGCCGTGTATCTTCACACGAACGGACGGGTTGCAAGTACCTGAGATTTTGAGATCTCAATAACGAGTGAACGGATCAAGTTCTAAGTAGGCTTGATCGATAGCTTGGGTTTAAATTATGGGCAAGAATGTTATTTCCGGGGCCCCTCAATTTGATAGGTGTATTTGATAGATCTTTCGTTGAGAAAAAGAATGCCGCAAACAACAATGCGCTACGATGCATTAGTTTTCGAGATATCGATTTTTAAATGTAATAATAGCAATATTGTTGTACGGTATTACATGGGTTTGCAATTTACCACGCGTGGCAAAAATTAAATGTCCACGTCTTATATGTCTGTCTTAATCTTAGTTCTGTCCTTTATTTGTCTTTTCCTTGTCTTATGTGTTGGAATGCACGGTGGACGTCTCCACGCGGCATTCCGGGTAACGCTAAGTTCCACCAAACAACTGTACAACGACATTGCTATTATTACATTTAAAAATCGATATCTCGGAAACTATGCATTGTAGCGCATAAAATGGGCCACAAATATTCACACAGATAATCGACTAACGCTCGCTTTGAGATATGAATTTTTAAATAATACTTCAATTGTGTGTGTATAAACAGTACACACGTAGGCGAGGGAGGGGCTACCGCACCTCCCCCGAAAGCAGGGGGGTGGGGGTGAACTTCGGTTCGCGTGAAAAGTGTATGCGTGGAAGCAGTAGGTTCCGCCCCCCTGTGGGGGGCTCCACTATTATTAAACTAGACACATAGTGTGCCTTACAAAGTACATGCGTGAACTTTTCACGCGTGGAAAGTTAATATGAATTTTTAAATAATACTTCAATTGTGTGTGTATAAACAGTACACACGTAGGCGGGGGCCGTAAGCAGGGGGAGGTGGGGGTGAACCTCGGTTCGCGTGAAAAGTGTATGCGTGGAGGCAGTAGGTTCCGCCCCCCTGTGGGGGGCTCCACTATTATTAAACTAGACACATAGTATGTGTTTGGCACACCACCATGTATATAATTTGTATATATCTATGTATAGTTATTAAGTAGATTAGTTACCCCCGTTTCTTTCTTTTTGTAATTTTGCGCGAAACGTCGGCGGATCGCGAGCAGCAACAGCATGCGACTCACCTATCGGTGCTGCCATCGCCCATCCGCCGACGGCATCCGCTCCCCCCGAAAAAGGGAGCAACTACTCGCCCGCGGCACATTTCAGGCCCGCGGGCACTCATCGTCAGTTCGTCCGAGCAAGCACACTCGTTGGGAACGATCGAGTCTACACCAATCACTCGGACGCAATCACATTCGTTTGAACGAAATCAAGGCCTTACACCCTTACCTCATTCTGGTGCACCGTCGAGTCACTACACACTCACGGTGTCTTTGGATATTGCCGTCTTGGCGTATCACCATTCGGGTGTCGCCAAACGCCAGGATCTCATTCGGAGGTCCACACACAGCACTCTCAGTCAAGCCGTCTTACGGCACACACGCACTCATCGTCCATCCGTCTTACGGAGCACACAGTCAAGCCGTTTTACGGCACTCATCATCGCTGCGAGGTCTCGGGGTGCACGTCGGCCCACTCGAACCTCCAGAAGGCCATTTCGTTACTCCAGGAGTGCGAACCTTTCCTGCTCTTGCTTTACCTGCCTGCTTTACTTGCCTGCTTGCTTTGGCCTTGCTTTTCACCTGCTTGCACGTGCTTGCTTGCTGCATGCCGAACTAGACGAGGTTATCTAAGCGGCCACGAGACCCACGGACAGGACGAAGCCCGGTGGATCTCAGGAGACGACGGCCGACCGACACGGTGAGTCGCTTTTCGCCTTTGCAATTGCTGCATACACATTTTCGCGTTATAACTAGTCGTGAGGGGACTCAATTACCCCCCCTCTGGTCCTTCGAGCAAAATCGCTAATTTCGCACATCTCGCCTCCGGGGGACTGACACCCCCCCGTTCAGTGTGCCTTCAAAGTGCATGCGTGGGCTTTCCACGCGTGGAAAGTTGTAAACCCATGTGGCACCTCGTTTTATATCGACAACATATATCAAGGTCATTGAAATCAGTGAAGTAAATTGCAAACCCATGTAATACCGTACAATATTGCTATTTATTATTACATTTAAAAATCGATATCTCAAAAACTATGCATCGTAGCGCATTGTGGTTTGCGGCATTCTTTTTCTCAGCGAAAGATCTATCAAATACACCTATCAAATTGAGGGGCTCCGGAAATAACATTATCCCCGAATTATGTTATAAAAATGGTTTTACTTTTTTACTACGTGCCCTACGAGCGGAGATCTTGCAACGCAAAGTCTGAAATGTTAAATTTTACAATTAAGAAACGTCGTCGTTAAATTTTGCATTTTTAATTCTTTTTTTTTTTTTTTTTTAATAAATGTTTAATTTAGTATTTATTTTTACATATTACTTGGGTTGAGTAAGATAACACATTTTAATGATATTATTCTTTTAAGGAGAATTAAAGCTACTGCCACTTAGGTTGGATTAGGAAGATCCTTAAGGGGATCCTATAGTGGCAGTAATTACCGACATTTAGTTAAAAGCAAACCACTTTTAATTGGCTTTACGGAATTGTAAAATTCTTTTACAGAATTAAAGTACGTACAAAAATGTAGAGGGCATGGGTCGGTTTTACATCCAAAACGTAAAAAAAAATTAAAAATTTGGACACATAGAGCTGTCACTGACGACAATATTTGGTTATACAAAAATACTGCAGTTTATATGTACAAAATGAGAATCTAGCCCTCTAGGGAAAACATTGAAGAACAATATCGTGCAATTACAACTATGATAGAAGTTTAGAAAAAAGTGTCATGCTTTTAACTTTTATATATGCAAAAGCACATGCAGTTTGATAGGATAAGCAGTATTGCGTGTAGCGAGAGATGGCGCAACAATCGAACAAGGACAGATGCCTCTCGTTAGACAAGGACAGATATAGATATATAACATAGAAAACAGGATTAGAAATGTTGACATTATCGACATTATCGACATCGAGAAAGTTCGGCCTTCGCTATAGGATCCTTTTAAATGGGAGTACGAAGATACGTACCACTTGGGTTTAATTGTTTAAAAGTTATAGATAAATAACGTAACCGCTCGTATGTCAAAATAAAATAGGAATAAAGGCCAACAATCGAGCACAAACGTAGATGTCAAATTGAAGTTTATTTAATACACATACATATATAAAACGGGACGTTTCGACCACAAAGGGTCTTCTTCAGCCGATACAAATTATATAATTACATAGAGTCGCGCAATAAATCAAAAGTAGAAAAGTATAAAAGGACGTTTCGACCACACAGGGTCTTCTTCAGCCGATACAAATTATATAATTACATAGAGTCGCGCAAAAAATCAAAAGTAGAAAAGTATAAAAGGACGTTTCGACCACACAGGGTCTTCTTCAGCCGATACAAATTATATAATTACATAGAGTCGCGCAATAAATCAAAAGTAGAAAAGTATAAAAGTACGAGCCCGGAATTTTTCTCGATGTTAAATGACAAAGCCATCCAGAGTCACATCTTACATGAGAGCATTGCGACTATTAAAATGTAAAATTGTATATATGTAAATATAGAGTCTATTGTAAAATGTAAAATTGTGTATATGTGAATATCTAGAGTCAATTCGCAAGTCTGCAGTCAAAGGTGAGTCCATGATTTATTTTTTGTTGGTAGGCGAAAACGAACCAGGTCGGTTGTTAAAAGGCGTTAAATCTTAAGTCAATCAGCGGTGTGGTCAAGTTTTTAATACGTTCTGAAATTCGAAGTCTCGATAATGGGAGGAAGCCTATGTGGTTGTTTAAATTAATCTCCGTATGGACTTACAAATTACAGAATTAAGTCGTGGTCCGATGTTCCGCGCTCTCACGGTCGATGTTAGCTCCTTTGTGTCTCAAATACTAATGACAAACATTCTCATTAGGTTCACAACGAAGGTTAGTTTCCGAAATAATAAATAAATAGTTAGATGTCGGTGAGTTCGCTAAGAATACTGTTATATGACTCATCCAGATACTCTGTGTCCTTATTCAAATTGATGCCGTTTTTTTGTTCTTTAATATGTAACATTACCTAGATGAGTCTTTTATAGTAGTTAGGTTCCGTATCTAATATTTTAACGTTGTCCCAATCGAAGGAATGGTTAAATTCTTTAATATGTTCGGAAATGACCGAGTGTCTGGATGGGTCCATTCTTATGTTATTTTTATGTTCGTTCATTCTAGTTTTTAATTGCCGCTTTGTCTGTCCCACATAAGAAGCCTCGCAATCTTTACATGCAATCTTATATACAACATTACTATTGGTGACTAGTGAGTTCTTATCCTTTTGTGCTTTGATTATGCTATTTAGTTTGTTAAGGCATCTATATCTGGATGGCATCTATATCTGGATGGCTTTGTCATTTAACATCGAGAAAAATTTCGGGCTCGTACTTTTATACTTTTCTACTTTTGATTTATTGCGCGACTCTATGTAATTATATAATTTGTATCAGCTGAAGAAGACCCTGTGTGGTCGAAATGTCCCGTTTTATATATGTATGTGTATTAAATGAACTTCAATTTGACATCTACGTTTATGCTCGATTGTTGGCCTTTATTCCTATTTTATTTAAAAGTTATTTTTTTAGGTAGACTTGGGTTGAGTTAGGTAACGCCAATTTTGTGATATAATAATTTTGTTAAAAAGAAATAAAGCTACTACCACTTAGGTTGGATGTACAACATACATTTGGATTTACAATATACATTGCGCATGTACTTGGCGCCTTTTTTTACCTTTTTTGAAAAAGGACAGTCTTCCAGCGTGTGCTGCGCCGTGTCCGCCCCCTCCGGGCAATGCCAACAGCGCGTGGTGCGCTCCTTCCCGATGCCGTGCAGGTATTTGCCGAAGCAACCGTGCCCCGACATCACCTGCACGGCGTGGAAGGCGAGAAGCCTCTGCCTCACGCCCTCCACCCACTCCTCTAGGACGGGCCAGACAGCCGTGGCGACCCTCTTGCCGTACCGGCGGCGGGAATCCGCCGCCCACTCCCTCCACCTAACGATGAGGGTCGCCCTTGCCTCCGCTCGTAGCGCCCCCCTGATTCGCGGGGTTATTTCCCCCAGCCTGCCGCGTATCTCGCGAATGCAGTCGTATGTTTCGGCATACGACCGCGCGAGCAGGTGTGCCGGAGGAATCCCCGCGAGGAGGGTCGCCCCCACATGGGCGACGGTCCTGTACGCTCTTGCGGCCCTGAGGGCGATCACGCGCTGCGAGGCCTCTAACTTGGCCCTCAACGCGCGTGACCTCTCGGCCTTGACCCACCAGACGGGCGCGGCGTACATGAGTATGGAGTGGACCGTCGTCGTGTAGAGGCGACACACTCGACCGCTGGCTCCCCCGAGGTTCGGCAGCAGCCTCGAGAGGCTATTCACCACCATGCTGGCCCTCGAGGTCACCCGGCCGATGTGCGCGCCAAATTTCCTCCCGCTGTCTAGCCACATTCCGAGATACTTCATCTCCGGAGTGGTCGGGACTTCTACTCCTCCTATGCGAAGGCTGAGTCCCTCCGGCGGTGGACCCCGCTTGCGCTTGCGCTTGTCATAAAAGACGGTGGCTTGCGTCTTTTGCGGGGCCACCTTGAGACCCAGTCCTTCGATGGAGCGCACCACGCTCGCTGCCGCTGCGTTCGCCAGCCTGAACAGCTCCCGCCATCCCTCCCCGCTGACCCCCAGGTATACGTCGTCCGCATACCCGGAGAGCCAGCATCCCATAGGGAGGGGCGTCCTGAGGACCCGGTCATAGGCGACGATCCACAGCAGGGGCCCTAACACCGACCCCTGTGGGACGCCGCACTCCATCAGCCGGATCCTCCGGACTCCGTCCCGGTCCGTGTAGGACAGGTCCACGAAGTAGTCCCGGATGACCATGATCAAATACCAGGGAACCCCAAAGTCCAATAGGGCCCTTATGATCTTGGGCCAGGGAAGGGAGTTGAAGGCGTTTTGAACATCGAAACCGATGCCCAGGACAACTCCCCCCCCCCCCCGGCGATCTCGGCCTCCGTCCGGGAGAGGACGCGCTTTATCGCGTCCACGGTCGATCTCCCGGCACGGAAGCCGAATTGGCCATCCGAGAGTCCTCTTTCGCCTCTTCGGGACAGGTGCCGGACGAGGCGTTCCGCGATAATCCGCTCCAGAATTTTGCCCGCCTCGTCCAGCAGACACACGGGCCGGTACGAGGAAGGCAAGCCCGGAGGCTTGCCCTCCTTGGGCAGGAGCACCAGGCTGGCCTTTTTCCAAGGTTTGGGGAAACGACCGGCCCTCAGACACGCGGTGAACACCCCGCGCATCCTGCCGGCCATCTCCCCCGCGGCCAAGGGCCACGCTCGCCCAGGGATCCCGTCCGGGCCAGGGGCTTTGCCCCTCTTGACCCGGCGGAGAGCCCCCGACAGTTCCTCCTGTTCGACCCTCCACTCCTCACTCCATTCCGGCACCGTAACCGGAATCCCTATCTCCCCCCCCCCCCCCCCCGTTGCACCGGGGGAAGAGGGTGTCGACTATCTCTTCGACAAATGGGGGGTCTAATGTTTCCGTGAGTGGGGGCGCCCAGGGCTTCAGCTTGTTCTGCACAAGCCTGTATGGGCGCCCCCACGGATCCTCGTCGACACTGTCGAGAAGCTCCTTCCAGGCGAGCCCCTTGGCCGCTCGTATGGCTCGGGAGAGGTCCTGGCGGGCGGCACGCCAGGCCTCCCCCGCCTCCTCTATGGTCGGGCCGCGCCTACCCGCGCGGGCCCTCGACCATGTTCGCTTTGCCCGGTCCGAGGAGCGCCTGAGTGCGGCTAACTCCTCGGTCCACCAGTATGCGTGCTTTCGGGGAGGGAGAGGGCGAAGCCGAGGCATGGCCACGTCGCACGCCGTGATCATTGTTCTCACCAAATCCTCGACCTCGCGTTCGATCTCCCCCTCCCCGATCGCTCCTTCCTCCTCCCTGTTCCAGTGCAGGGCCAGGATCGCCGCGTTGAAGCGATCCTGGTCCATCTTCCTGATGGCCCATCTCCGTCTCAGCTTCGCTGCTTCGCGGCGGCGGGTGAGCACCTCCGGGGGGATAGCACGGACCGACATCTCAATGTAGAGATGATCGGAGAGTGTCTCCTGGTCCGTGACCACCTGGGGGGGGGGGGGGGCTAGCTTGACGACAAGCTGCCCCCCCCCCCCCTCCATTTTGATCGCCGTTTCCTGCTAAACGGCTTGAGCAACAAAATCCGGACTAGAGCAACAAATTAGCACATAAATAGCACTAAATTTTTTAACAGGTGCGGATTTTTTTTGCGCTGGTGGGGGGCTAACTTGATAGAGGTCCAAGAACAGCTGTGATAGCGCTATGATTCTCTACAAGTCTTTCATGAAAGACCGAAAAACTGTGACAACTCCTTTGCATGCTAAAAATTTAGAAATAAATGAAGATGAATGGTTTGAAGTATGTTTGAAAATTTAATACCAGTTCTCAAACCACTTGAAGTTGCAACTACGGTACTATCCGGAGCTCCAGCATCAATGGTACGTCCAGTAATTCAAACTGTGATCGCTAATCATCTTTCTTGTGGAACTGAAGGCGTATCAAAAATGTTAACAGAGGCGTTATCAATTCGTTTCCAAAGTCACAGGAAAATGTATCAGTTCGTCAAAAAGCATCATTTTTAGATCCTTGTCATAAAGATCTCCAGGCTGACCCAATGTTGCAACGGGCCGCGATTAAAGAACTGATTGAATCAGAAGCAACGTCTCTTATTCCAACAGGATCCGAATCATCACAAACCTTGCCAAATAGCGTACTAGACTATCTTTTTAAAAAGCCCGAAAACACGCATTTAACTTCGGCAGCTCAGCATATCCAACTGTATCTTTGTGAGCCACAAATTGACATTAATATGGATCCTTTTCAATGGTGGAAATCACACGAAAAGAAATTTCCACAGTTGGCTCTGTTGGTGAAGAAATATTTATGTATTCCCGCGACATCCGTTGCATCAGAGCGAATTTTTTCAACTGCGGGCAATATCGTTTCGCCACAACGGAGCTGCATGGCCTCTGAGAATGATTCGACAAATGTTTTTATTTTTCAAAACAAATTTTTATTAGAGTAATAAAGCCATGCACTTTTATCTTTTTTGACAAAAAATATTTAGTTTTATTTAGTTTTATTTAGTTTTTATTTTAGTTTTTTTTAAATTTTATATTTAGTTTAAAAATAATTTTTTTAAAGAATTGTTAATTGTTAATTGTCTTAACAATTTTTATACAGATTAAAAGCAAAATGTGTTGGACACCAATACACCAATTTGATGAATTTTCGAAAATATTTCGAAAAACACACGATTAAAGTTTCAGTGACAGTATATAACACAATTTGAATCTCTGACGTAATAAAATATTGTAATTTGGTAAATGTTTCAAATTTTAACAAGCGTATTATTTTAAAAATATTTTAAAATGTTCAACCTTTAAAAAAATTGGATTTTTGAAAGTTTAAAAGTGATCTCCACTCTTAAAAACTATACATTGGCCAACGCGCGCTATTCTCGCTATATATATGTACACATACGAATTATGCGATAAACAAATATAAATAACTCAACAACTATTCTTGATAAATATATATTTTTCTTTAGACATATAAATACTAATTGCAATATTAATCTTCTAAGTCATAGATATACTTCAAACAACTATAGCATATTGAGGACAAATATCGCAGTATGCGTTATTTGATAATTTCAGAACGAGAAATATTTCCGAAAACTCGTTTCATGTTTCAATAAGAACGGCTTAATTTTTTATTTAAAACATTTCTATTTTAAATATGTAATAATTCATGTTATAATATTTCAAGATTGTAATTTAGGAATAATTACACATTTTTTTAGCATATATATTAACTAATTCTTTTTTTTTACAATATTTTTAGCGTCCTTTAAATGAATTCGACATTCGCACAAAAATATTGTTCGAAAATTTCGAAGCTTCGAAGCTTCGAATTTAACTTCTAATTTCGAAGCTTTGAAGCTTCGAATATCAAAATCTTCGAAGCAAATCACCAGTCCTAGTAAAAATGTAAAAATTTGAGCCAAAATGCCCCATATATAATCAGTACAAAATTACCTTTTTCAAAAAAGGTAAAAAAAGGCGCCAAGTACATGCGCAATGTATATTGTAAATCCAAATGTATGTTGTACATCCAACCTAAGTGGTAGTAGCTTTATTGTGTGTGTGTGTGTGTGTGTGTGTGTGTGTGTGGTGGTGTGTGTGTGTGTGTGTGTGTGTGTGTGTGCGCGTGCGTACGTACGCGCGCGCGCGCGTATGCGTGTGCATTTACATAGGAAAATACGCAATATCATATTTCCGAACTTCTCAACTAAAATATTAATTATTATATATCTTTCGAAATATCTCAATATCAGCTACAAAATTTTATTATAAAAAAGAGGATGTTGTATTTAAAAAATTAAAGGTGACTTTTACATGTCCTTGAAAAATAGTTTTTTTTTTCAAAAATTGATTTCATTATTTTGTCTCTTTTCAGACCAACTTTTGTCTAAAACATTTTCTTTTAAAATTAAAAAGAAAGAAAATTTTGGGAGATGATTGTTTAAAATGACATTCTATATATTTTATTATTTCTTTATATTTAATCATATGTTAATAAATTTATCATATTGTATAGTTGTATTTTTTTGGCAGTTTGGTGATACTGAAGCTGAAACAGAAGAAAAAAGTGGTCTTTATTTGCCATCTGGAACATCTTACCATACAACAAGAAGACATACAGTTGGTCCTGGTGATGCAGTGCATCAGTCTCCTTTGTCATATCCTTACAATCATATGTCAGGCTATCAAACTTTACGGCCTTTTCCTATCCTTCAGTGTAATTTGGATCCTCAAGTTTTACCACACACGAATTTACCATTAAATCTTCCCTTAATTCAACATCAGCCACCACAAAATTTCCAAATAAAGGATCAACATTTATTAAAGCCACCTCCTGTAATGGGTGCCAGTAAGTTTTATCTTGTTGCATAGAAGACATTTTAAAATATTTTATTTTGATAAAATAATAAATTACTTTTTTAATCAAAGTTGATTAATGATAATGTTATTCTGAATCTTTTTTTGTCAGTATAATTACAATCGGAAATTACAATCGTAATTAATTTTTATAAAATTAAAGAGCTGTTGTATTTTGATTTATTTTTTATGTACTTTTTATTACAAATCATAGTTTTTGTATAATTATGATTTTTTTAATAAAATGAATTTGTATCAGAATAGGTTAAAGTTAAGGAATGAGCGCTCTTGTTCATATGACGCTCAGGGCCAGCGCACGTTCCTCAGTTGCTCGTATCTAGTCCTTGACCTTTTTCTGCATTGTATTGCTTAAAATATGATAAAAGTTAACAAAATAAATATTGCTTATGTTCCTTTCGTAATAAATAAATAAATAAATTGTCTGATTTTGTAGCACTATCTGAAAATTAAAAAATGTGAATAGTTAAAAATATAAATATGCTTTGTGTGCTGAGCGTTCTGTTATTCTAAATATTGCACAATTATGTATATTGTATGACAGTTAAATAGTATCACTAAACTTAAAGAATAGTTAACTAGAACGCTCAGCGCGCAAAGCATATTACTAATTAAATTTTTTTAATTTTTAGATAGTGTTACGGAATCAGACAATTTCTTTATTCATTTATTATGTAAGGACTAGAAACAATATTTATTTTGTTAACTTTTATTATATTTTAAGCAATTAATACAATATAGAAAAAGGTCAAGGACTAGGTACGAGCGACTGAGAAGCATGCGCCGGCCCTGAACGCCACATAAACGAAAACGCTTATTCGTCAACTTTAACCTACTCTGCTATAAAAACTACTTGTCAATTTTGCTAAAGAAAAAAGTTTTTTTTTTTAGCATAAAGAATCGCGTTAGGGCACGTATTATGAAACTTTTCGGAATGGATTCCGATCGGAATTGTTCAGTTATTTCTTAGATTTCTTTTGTCTTTTCTAGGGAAAACGGAATAATTCCGATCGGAATCCATTCCGAAAAGTTCCATGATACGTGCCCTGTACTCTGTATCCGCGAATTTTAGGACACCCTGTGTATATATATGTTGTAGGCTTTTAGAAAAATCAGCCCGTTAGCTAAAATCCTAGGAACTTAGCTAAACGCCGGCTAATAGAATAATCAACCGTGAATTAGTGTAATAGCCTAGTAAAAATTCAGCCTCTTAGGCTAAAAACCGGCTGTTAGCCTAACGGCCTGACACGCTTTGGACAGTCAGAAAAATGATCATTGGATAGCATTGCGAATGTAAACAAAACATTTAAAAAGATTCGGAGAATTCAAATATAATATATGACAAGGTCATAATGGCTATATAATTATACTTTTAATATTTGTTATGACTTACATGTCATTTTTAATATTGACTCTTTAGATCAGTTCAATTTGAATTCAAATGGCAGAAGGAGCTCGCTTCTCATTCTTAATTATTTATTGAATTTTATCTACTGACTACTCACGTTATAATTTGACGTGCAAAACTTACATTATATGGTCTTTTGCGATTTCTGCATGACTACCAATTACTATTTCATTTCACCATTGACGGTACACGAATATGTAACTATGTAAGCATACTAAATCAATTTCATTTAATTTACTTATTAATTTATTACTTATCTGTTTATTTATTTTTGTTGTTTGCGCATTATCCATATTAACCATTGTCTTCTTCTTTTGTCTATTCTGCCTTTTTATAAAACAAGTAAACACATGCTTCGTGATTAAAATGTTAGAAGAGCTTGAAAATTCCAATTCAAAACAGACTATCTCTCATTATCACTATGCTAAGACATATGAACTTGCGAAAATTAGGTCTGAAACGCGAGTAATTGTAAGAAGACAAAACGCAAGCGAACCAGTGATTTATATGGAGGCACTTGAGGATTATTATGAGAAACTTATGAAAGTTCACATCCAAACTGGCCACGGAGGTAGAGATAAAATGCTTTATTATATCAAAGAAAAATGGCGAATTACCCAATTACATGACATATTTATCACCTTGAAAGAAGCTGCTGCAAAGCAGTCAGCAAGTGGTGGTCAGGGGTATAAAAAATGTAATTGTAAAATAGCCAAGAATCAGTGTCAGACGAACAGGTGTGCTTGCTTTAAAGCAAAAATTTTGTGCAACTCTCGTTATCACATGAGCTCAACTTGCATTAATAAATAATAATGTATATAATAATGTATATGTGTAATTAAATATTTTGTTTACATTTGCAATGCTATCCAATAATCATTTTTCTAACTGCCCAAAGCGTGTCAGGCCGTTAGGCTAATAACCGGCTTTTAGCCTAAGAGTTTGAATTTACTAGGCTATTACACTAATTCACGGTTGATTATTCTATTGATTGGCCGGCGTTTAGCTAAGTTCCTAGGATTTTAGCTAACGAACTGATTTTTCTAAACGCCTACGACATATAATACATTTTGAGATGTTGATCATAAATTAACAATTGGGACGTCGTATTTGAATATGACGAAACCCAATATGGCGGCTGTATATTCGAAAAATGCTAAAAAATAATGACGTCGATATTCAAATCATACAGACTCGTTCTAATTATTATTAATTTGAGTGTTACGGTATTTTTTAATTGCTGCTCATCACAAGAATATTTAATTTCAATATGTTGAAACCAACATAGCGGCCAGTTTATAAGTAAACGCTGAAAACTGATTATCTTGTGAAATGAAACTCACAAACTTTGTTAAATTTTTATTAAAAAATTCGTGTCCCTACAATCTTTTGGTGAGTGGTTACAAATTAATTATTACATTTTTTCAGATATGGCCGGACACACATGGTGGCTAAATATTAATTTTTCGAAAAACTAAAATTTGTTGTTAAAATTAGCTAGCAAACTTTTTCAAATTTTTATGAATTTTCATTATTTTTTTATTTCTGACTATGATTTCGTTATTGCGGTGACAAAATTTGAACGTGGTTGATCAATTATGGCCGCTAGATTTTGAAAAAAAACCTCCTGCTTTCACTGGCTGGACAGTCTGTCTCTCTTGACTTCACTGGCTCGAAAGACTACCTGTCTTGCCTTCACTTACTTATTCAATGTCAAAATGGAGAAAAAGTTCATATTTGTCGACCAGTGTAACCAGAAATGTACTTAAGGTAACAAATGAGATGATTTTTTATCGGTTTATGGACTTATTCAGATACTAAGGCATATATGCCATATCTCGTAAACTAGATCTGACGGTATACTTGGATTCTGCACCTCACAATTACCTAGAAACACTTAAGAAATCGCAAGCAACAAAATGTGTAATTGGAAAGAGTTTGTATGATTTGAATATCGACGTCATTATTTTTTAGCATTTTTCGATATACAGCCGCCATATTGGGTTTCGTCATATTCAAATACGACGTCCCAATTGTTAATTTATGATCAACATCTTAAATGTATCATGATATAAATATATATATATATATAGGCGGCAACAAAAATCTCTTTTTTAACGACCAAACTAATATATATATATATATATATTTTTTTTTGTTGCCGCCTCCTAAAAGGTAGTAATTGATGAAAAAATAAGATCTGTACAACCCTAAGGTTGTCAAGTCATGGGAAAGGATGCCTCTCGAAGAAAGAAAGAATTATATATATATATATATATATATATATATATATATATATATATACACACACACACAATCAAATTACAATCAAAGAAAGGATCTGAATTTAATTTGTATTTAGTTATTTATTTATTTAAGTATTTATTTATTTATATAATATATTGCGCACTAATTAAGTAATTACTACTTCTGACTCATATTGTCTTTTTTATTATTTGATTAATTTACTCAAGAAAGTCTCCAATATTATTATTTATGACATAAATATTGAAAATTTAAACAGAGATGTCTTTATTTTTTATAGAGTATTTCTAACAATTTGAATAAAAAATAATTTTTTAGTAAATTGTCGAATAACAATAAAAATACAGCAAGAAAGATGTAATAAATAAGTCAACTTGTTTAACTTTTTTTAAATATAAATACAATAATGCATTTATAATATACTATAATATATGTACCTATATGTTCGTATACATTTTATTTTAAATATAATTATATTTAAAAACTCTTTTTATATAAATTGAATTTATTTTATATGTAAATGTATTAAGATAAAATTGTCAGAAAGGTATATATTTTACAATATATTTTATATTTTGTTTTAATTCTTGATATAAATGTGAAATATGTTGTATTTATTTTTTGATGATCTTATGTTAATATTTTTACATATATAATAATGAGATAAATTAATTAATGCAAAAATACAATTATATTAAAAATAAATGTTATAATTACCAATGCTCCTCCTTCTCCTTTTCCTTCTTTCTTTACTTTACTTTTTTTTATCTTTTATCCTCTTCTTCCTCTATCTTATCTGTCTCTTTCCTTGTGCATATACATGTGTTTGCATACGTGTGTATATAAGTAAAAAATTGTTATTATATAATTGTATATATTAACATTTATTTTATTTTATTTTATTTTATTACAGAGATTAATTTTATTCTTGAAAATTTGTATTATTTTGGTTTATATATAATTAAAATAATATAAAAAAATAATATAAAATAATATAAACTAATATAATATAAAATAAATATGTTATTTTTACTATATACTGTATGTGTTTATACAGCCGGAGGCTTTGGTAGAAGAGCTTCAGATGGTGGAGCAAATCTTCACATATTTCATCAACAACACAGTAGTAATGCTAATAATGATGAAGATAATGGTTGGAGTCAACCTGGCAGCAGGGAACAATTACAGCCAGTAAGTAAATATCATAGATATATTCCAAATGTAATTCAATATTATAAACAAGGAGATATTATAACACATAAATAATGAGACAAAACTACAATTGGATGTAAATTAAATAATAATTATTATTCAATATAATTATATATGGTAATTATTATTATAATTTTAACCTTTAATTTTTTAATTAATTTGAAGCTAAATTTTTGCAATAGTTTATTTTTTGGATTTTATGAAATAGTATGACTTTTTTATTGTTATTTTAACAAAAGGAAAAATTTACTGTAAATAAAAATAAATATATAGATAATATAAGTTACCTTATATTTTTATTAGAGTGTGTTATAGAATACTGTATGTGAAATGTACCAGGAGACTTTTGATACCTGTTAGAGCAGAATAGTTGTGAGAAAACGGAGCGGGAGAGAAACGGGTTCCTTCACTTTAGTCTTGGTCTTTTTGGAATGCTTTATTATACGAAACTATACAATGCGCGTGTTCGACAACTGATTTCTCTCATGCGACTGACTGGATGTACGGCGAGACCAACCGGCTCGAGTTTCCGTATGCGCACGCATGCCAACAAGGATAGATCCGGCGCTCGCCTCGATTCTTGCTTATATCAATATATCGATAGGCGTGATCGATGTACAGTCGTGCGCATCACGAGATATCATGGAAACGCGATTAACATTTATTCTTAACAATACCAAACGAAGCAATTTTACGTTTACCAAAATTCTTTTTGAATGATAGTTTTTAAATGAAAGCTATTTTTTTTAAGTTGTTTAATTAGTAGTTGTATGCGAGTAAAAAGCTGTGTGTGATGCAAATTGTTTTATCTCTATTATGCTGCCTTTGAATTTTATTTACTAAAAAATCTTTATTTATACATGCATACAATGCACATTACTGGACAGTTTTTTTGTATTTTGAGAACAAAATTTTTAAGTTTTATAGAAATTAAACAGTTAGGGATAATAGATAACAATTTATTAGACGTTCTTCTGAAACGGTTAAGAAGGAATACTTATCAAATACTTGTCAAATTTTTTATAAGAAACTTATCGAATATATTTGAGAATTTACTACTACATATCTTGTGTGAATATGCAGATATACGATATAATTCAACATAATGGAACATTACCTTACAACAGTAGACTTACGAGACATTGTTTCAGTACAAAGTTTCTTAATTCTTGGATTAGTTAAGATAGTCTTATCACATGGACAACAATGTCTGTTTCAAACCTGTTAGATTATTTTCTACGGGAATATTTGAAAAGCCTTATTTATAAAAATGTTGTAGAAATCTTAAAAGATTTAGAAGAACGACTTTGTAATTGTAACTATTCTACTGGAAATACTTCGATATGCACAAGAAAATCATTCGTAGAACAAATGTTTACATAGAAATGCATGCACATTTCGAGCATTTGTTATAAATAATATTCCATAATTTTTTCAAAGCCGTAAAGATTTTTAAAATATCAAAATAATATTTAAAAAAATTATGTGTTAAAGCATATTATTTTTTTAGTTGTTCTTTTAGTGGCATTTGTAAGAAATTCTTTTGCATATTAATTCTTTTGTATAATAACATATAAGTACTATTCAAAATAACAGTGTATTTAGATATTATGCAGTTGTGTAATAAAATCTTTAGTGAGATAGAAGAAAAACAACCTACATGACTTATGTGATATTTTACGGTTACACGCCTCTCTTGATTTGCTTGCAACTTAGTACGCTTAGATAACTTTAAATAATTCTTATTTAAAAACTATTATTTGAATAGAATAAAAAATTTGATAAATAAAAAGTTACTTTATTTGATATCAAGAATCTCCTGGTGTATTCTGTATGCGATTATTCTTGGACATCTAGTATATAATCTTTTGTACTGGCCTTTGTCTACTATCAAATCGTGTGATGTAAAGTAATCTACATACAAGATGACACAAAAGTTCCCAGAATTTTTTTGAAAACATTAGCCACAAATAGCTACAAATTAGTATAAAAATTAAACATTTACACTTTAAACAGAATATAAAACTTTATTAGAATATTAATAACAAAATTAAACAAATAAAATTACATAATTCTAAAGCGGCTTCAAAAATGTATTAAGGCAAAAGAAAACAATTTTGAAAATTTATTGTAATTTTATTTATTTAATTTTGTTATTATAATGTTCTAATAAAGTTTTATCTAAAAAAGAGATGTAAAGTCGATACTCGAATCTATCGAAGTTTATTGTTGTCGCCTTTCTGCGATGCCGATTGGTTCTTTCGCTGCTCTTATACTTCATTTGCAGTTGTCATCGTATATTTTGACAGTTGTGTGTATCAAGGAGATATAATAGTGTAATAGTAATATCATAATGTTAAAGCTAAATAGCGCGCGCGAAGCGTGCGTCTGTGGTGTCTAGTGTTTTATTTAAAGTGTAGATGTTTAATTTGTGTACAGATTTGTTATTTGCTGCTTAATGTTCTTAAAAAAATTCTAGGAACTTTTGTGTCACCCTGTATATTAGCATATAAATTTTAATTTTTGAATAAAAATATGTAAAAAGTTACAGAGTGGTAGTTCGGGATTAGTACAATGTGCTCAGTCATTAAATGTTGCTGTCAGTACTGCGACGGGAGATGGAAGTAATAACAACAGTGTTAGTAATAGTGGAAATAGCGATAGAAGAAGAAGGAGTGGCCTTAGCACTGTTATGCAGCGACCAGGTATGGCGTAGTTCAAAGTTGAATAATATGTCAAATCCTATTTCTTCTTTCCTACAATTATATAACAATTATGATTGTGTGGCTTGTAGTATTTTTTAATATTTATATGTTGTATGTAAAATTAGCAGTATATCCAAATCTATACCTTTTCTGTTATCCATTTCATTACAGGCAATTATATATTTTTTTCCTTCTTCATAAATGCTTTTATCGCATAGTAAACAGTTGTGCAGAGAAAAGTATAATATGGTAACATATATTTGAAATGGTGGATAACAATATAGGCTGTTACTCTGAATGATGATTTATATTGATAATGATATTGTATTGATAATTATAACTGAAAGTTACAATATCAAACACAACTTTTCAAGACTTTATTTAAAAAATACAATAAGATTATTATGAAAAAATATATTGTATTAACTTATATTTTAATATAACAAGAAATAATTTTAAGCAAAGAAGATTAAAATTTACAAAATCCTATACAATGATGTTATTTAAAACAGTTTTCTTATATTGTTTTAAACATTTATTTATAGAAATAATGTATAAAAAATTACGTTGATTGAAAAAGTATAAAATTGATCAAAATTTAATCGTGTACAAAATTTAATTCTTTTATATTATTTTTGTGCCCACGGCAATATCACATTCTTTGGCACACTCGCTCACTCGCACTCGCATCCCGCTTGCCAGAAATAAGATATACAAGCTCATGGATGAGAACTAATTTATTACGAAAGAGATACAGCTCGGCTCACGTTACACGTCTGTAGCTCCGTAGCTCAGCTTCGAATCTCGAAGACATCCATTGATCAACAGCAGCTAGTTATCAAGGGGACGCTTCATGATTTCTCCAGCATGAATCTCTTCCGGAAGGAGTTGGCCAGATTCCTCTCTGCCGACTCCAGGACAATCCCCAATCTTTTTCTCGTTGGGATCATCTGAATTTGCTCGGCGCAGATCCCTCTTCTTCTGCCCACCGAAGTCGTCGTCCGTGTCTTCTGAAGTTGTTGCCCTTTTTCAGGATGCCAATCCTCGTCGCTCCCTTTGAAAAAACTTTGAACTAACGGAAGAAAAATAACTTTCTGTGGACCTAACGTCGAAAAAACTTCCCCTAATCTCTGCCTCGGCATTTGCCCTAAGTATTTGGTCTAAAGATCAGAAAAATTGGGATCAATGGATTCCCATGATCTTTTTGATGTACAGATCTTTAAAGCATGAGACTACTGACTGCTGCGGAGTTATACTTCGCCCAGGATCTTAGATTACTATCTCGCGGAGATCTTTTCGCGAGAAGACTCATTAAGTAAAGTAATAGAAGTCTGCCTCTTCTACAGTATTTGGTCCATGGTTTTTCTTTATTTGTACATTTAAGGTGGTTGGGTAAAAAAATGATGAAGATTTTTTCCAGATTTTCTTTAAACTTGCAGCAAAACTAATTTAGATATTAATACGTATGGGTGTTAAATTTGGGTTTAATTTACCGTATATGATCGTATATGATTTTCCGAGATATGATCGCTTAAAGTTGACTGCCCAGGTAGCAAAATGACGTCTAAAGACGTCTTAATGACGTTAGAGGACGGAATTAATACGTCATTTGACATCACTCTGCTACCTGGGTGTATTTAACATTGCGTTTATGGCCGCTGAAATAGAAAAACTAACTACTTGGACATGTATATTTGTCAATATATATAGCAAAAAATCTAAAATAAGGATTAAAACAAAAAATTGAGCAAAAGTAATTGAAAATTCGAAGTATAGGTTCCAATGGAAATCTCCGAATATAGAAAACGGGCTAACTAAGAACCAAGCGCGGTAAATGATGCGCAAAAGTTTTTATTTTTATTTTTATTTTACATATTTTTCCAATCTTGACTATGCGCCGACTAGTCAGACTTGAAACACAGCTCCAGTTGGAGTAGTAAAATCCCCCATACTTAACTGTAAAGAAATCATTGCAAAAAAATATTACCTCAGCCAGGGTTCAAACCTGGAACCTCCTTCATTCCGTGAAGGTGTCAATTCGACCACTGAGGCATGTGGTAATATTTAAAAGTAATTGAATTTTTAAAGAAGTGCATGTTTAAATTTTAACGACACTGATCGTACGGTATTAGAGTATGATAAATCCCTAAAAAATTTCATAAGGTTAGCTTGGTTAGTTTCTTCGTGCGCGGTCATGTGGCAACGTCAAAATACTATTTCATTTTCTGTAACATTTTTTTATTTTATCGGTTTTTAACATTCTAAGAGAAGCAATATAGTACAGTAAAATTAGCATAAAAAACACAGAATATCTACAAAACGGATAGATCAGCCAATTTTTTGAGGGTGAGTAGAAGGTCATAGGAGATGCCCAAATACCTTTGGCGTCCTCTATCTCTGGTATTTATTGAGTCACCGTAAAAGCGTATATACGAAAATTGTAGAGAATTGAGTTCTCTACAAGTTTTATTTGAACATTTTTTTGATAAAACCGACAGGAGGCAATATAATTGTCAATAAAAATGTTCAAATTGACGGCACTTTTTTGTTGCTACTTTTTTTCTTTGACAGCTATTAAAAAATTTTTCAAACAAAAGTTGTAGCAAATATTTTTCCCTACAAAACAAAACAAAAATGAAAAAAAATCCGATTAATGGAGCCGAGATATCCAAATTTACCCCTATTTTCAAGATGGCCGCCGATGCACAGGGTATTTAAGTTCGGACGTGTCGCGCTCCCGTGCGGTTTTTCATCCGTGGCTTTTGTTTTGGCGAGCGTGGTTTTATCGCGGCGAGTGTAATATCCCGCGTTTTACGGACGATTTTTCGCCGTTCTCAAGTTTGTGCCTCGCCGCCCTACGCCGGCTCTTTCGTATCGACGTTAAGGGGGGAATTTCTTTTTTTTTTTTCGCTAAATTTATCGCTTTTTTCTAATTTTCTGGTGAAGAAACTATACAACGGATCAATGCGAAATTTGGCATGTGAATTTATTTATCTCTTATCTATTCACAAAAAAATTTTAAATCATTTCCTCCCAAAAATACGCCTCCCACCCCCCCCTCGACGCGCGATGATCCCCAGTTGACGGTGTGCACGATTTGAGTCTTCCCATTAATCCTGTAACAAAAACCCAAGAACATTTTACTTTACACACATGTAGCTATCGTTTGACGAAAAAAAAACAGCAATACGTTGAATATTTTTTTGTTTATAACAAAAAGATCGATCTATTTTTTTTTATCAATCGATATTTTGAGTTCAAAACATCACCGGATCCTCAATTTTTTTTTCGCTTCGGCGTACTTTTGGGAGGAAATGATTTTTAATTTTTTTGTGAATAGATAAGAGATAAATAAATCCACATGCCAAATTTCGCACTAATCCGTTGTATAGTTTCTTCACCAGAAAATTAGAAAAAAGTAATAAATTTAGCGGAAAAAAAAGAAATTCCCCCCTTAATTTATCTCGCGCGTGCGAATCCGCGTATTTTACTCGCATCGTAGATCGCACGTTGTATTATGCAGGGGGCTTCGGCCTCTTGCAAAGACTTGGGGGGAGGGGTCGTGCCATTACCTGCGCGCACGTCCTCTCCTTTAGATTCCGGATCAGACGGAGACAATTTCTATTCCAGCATCCGCACCTATTCCCGTACTTCGTCGCGCTCTAGTTCGCGTTCGCGCTCAAGATCCACCATCAGACTGACGGTCCCTCTTCCCTGCGCACGAGGAATTCGAAGCCAGCATGGCTTCTGGCGATACTTCCGAGCGGAATGCTACGTCGGGCGACGCAGAAATACCGTCACCATCAGGTTCTCTCGATTATCGAGCTCAAGTTAGTGACATAACTTGCGATTGCACATGTGCGAACATGTCTCAGGACAATGGCGATTACTTCCGCCCTGCAACCGCTGCGCAGTTTATTTCTGAATCGTCCACTATGGAAGAAGTAGAGTCCGATAGATGCAGGAAAAGAACCTTAACGGACCTATCCGAGGCCTCAGCAAGTAAGAGCGTTAAGACAACGCCTCAAGATAAAAGTAAAGATAAGAATAACGCGCCTAAGGATAATTCGAATTCATCGTCACCTCTATCGGCGGTTCGTAACTTGATAAATTCCCACTATGCGCCAATCGACAAGCCCCCCTTTATCGTTCATATCCGCACCATCCCGACGAGGGAAATAATGAAACGAGTAATAGAAAGCCCCCTGATACCCACTCTCTTTTAATTGGTTGTGTGGTCACGCAAATTGTTAACGGCGGGCTAAAAAAATTTAAGAAAATAAGTAAAGGCCACATTCAGGCCATCTTAACCAGTGCCGACGCAACCAATCGGCTGATAGACGACCGTTCACTTGCCAGCTCAAAGCCTTTATTCCCTCTCACAAAACAATCCGCACTGGTATTATCAGGGATATCTCAATCGCTTCCTATCGAGAACCTTCTCGACAATATTGAATCCTCCTTGAAAGCGATCGAAGTACATAGGTTAAATCATAGGGTTAAAGAAGGCCATTTGTACAAGTACGAACCTTCACGCACCATATGTATTAAATTCGCGGAACAGAACTTGCCGGGCAGTGTCTCTATTTTTAAAGTCAGGCACGCAGTTCTTCCTTTTGTCCCCAAGGTTAAGGTATGTTTCGCGTGTTTTAGAGCGGATCACATCAGTGAGGCTTGCAAGGACAAACCTCGCTGTGTATATTCCGGCAAAGACAAGCATGACGAGGACAAAGTGCTCCAGCAAGAATTCTCCTAGCAAGTGTATTAACTGTGGCGGGCCGCACCTCGCTAAATCCTTCGATTGACCGATTGTAATGAATTTAAGAAAGGCTTACGCACTCGCGGCCGCTGAGAACCTTCCTCTCTTCGAATCAAAGAAAAAGATTAGAGCCACCTCAGGTCTCTCCTCCCCTAATACCGACTGTAGGTTTGACTATTTCAACTTTCCTAATTTTCCGTCTACAAGGAATACTTCACAGGCCTTACCTTCGTCCTTACCGGAATCGCAAGATCTTACATCTTACAATCGCTTTACTGAGCTCTTAAATCTTTGATAAAATGATATGCCTTTCTCTTACGCGGAAGCGCTCACAAACTTGAGGAAGTCAAGCCCTCGTTCATATTTCATATCCATCGTCCCCGCGTTCACGCGTTACCTTTTCTGACAGCACGTCCACTGGGTCGGGCGGCCGTAATAAAACTTCCTATTCTGTTCCGCCTGAACATCGAGAAGCCTTGCTTTTTTCAGATGGACGGGCCTAAGCTGACAATTTTAATTTTAATTCCTCTCCGCCTCCCAGAGCTTGTAACCTCAATCTCGCTACAGATTCTAATGCCGAAATGTCGTCGGAAAATAGACATTAAGGTATGATCAATTGTCTTGCCATGATCCTGAATGAGCTCAGGGTCGCTATTTTAGCCCTTGGGCCATTGCTAGCTCCTATTCAAGCGGAAGGTGCTCTAGTCCGCTCGCCGTCGTCTCCTCTCTCTCGTCTCCTTGCTGGTCCCCCGTAAACAATGAATGCTTGTCACAGCCTTTGCGGGTAAAAAAGCAAACTCAAACTCGCTCGATTCCACTAACATCCTACAATGAAATTGCAGAGGAATTAACAATAAATTACCGGAGTTCAGGGCATTGGCTCATAAATTCGATATTATTTGCCTGCAAGAAACCTTACTAGATCCTAATAAGAATATTAATATTAAAGGCTTTAATCTTATCAGGTCAGATGAAAGTATCGCGGGATTCCGAGGGGTCTGCACCTTACTTAGGAATAATTTTGCTCTTTCTGTCCGTGATTTGTCGAGCTTTGCGCACTTTTCGGTAGAAATGGTTGCAATCACCGTACCCTTCCAACGCCAGGAGCTTTTTATTTGCAACTTATACAGACACACGGGTCAAGATACCCCTGCCCTTTTTTGAGAATTTATTTAATTACGCTAAACAATTCAGGCACGCTCTATTCGTAGGAGACTTTAATGCCCACCATCCCGACTGGAGTAACAGACGAGTAGACAACGTCGGTGAACTTATCGCCTCGTCTATTGCGGATAATGATTTCGTTATATTAAATGATGGATCCCCTACTTTTTTCAATCTGGCATGTAATATTAATTCTGTAATCGATTTGACCATTGCCTGTCCTGATCTGGTTTCTATTAGCGTTTGTGAAAGCGACGAAGATGATGACTTAAGGAGCAGTGACCATGTACCTATAGTCACTCGCATTAACGACTACATGGATCCTAAACACAAATTCATCCACAGGCTTAAGTAGTAGTAGTAGTAGTAGTAGTAGTAGTAGTAGTATAATTTTTTATTGCTTTCCCCGTAGGGTTTACAATCTTGTACACCAGTGGCGTTTTATAGGGACGTACCCAACCCTTATTACTTAACCCTTTGAATTAACGGCTTAACGTCTTTTTCCGAAAGACGGAGCCCAGTTTTCTCCTCACGAGAGTCCTTTTCTCGCGAGGGGGGGCGCAGCTTTCGGGAAATAAATTCCATGTTTACGTGCTCAAGTGGACTCGAACCTGGTTTCTCAGATTACGAGTCTGGCGCTCTACCACTAGACCACACTGCCGCCCTCCACAGGCTAAAGTTTAATAAGGATTCGCTTGAAGCTTTAGCATCTCTATTGAAAAAAGATGTACAGAATGTAAATAACATCAATGTCAACGATGCTACTGAGGCTTATAGTCAAATAACGGCTATTATTAAATTATGCATAACTAAGGCTCTGGGAAAAAGTAATTTTCCTTCGGACTCTCCCATCAAAAGCAAATTTCATCCGGCCCCCTGGTGGAACGAAGAGTGCGAGGCGCCTGTCAAGGCTCGTAGAACAGCCGAAAAAAATTTCAAGAATCATTACACTCTGGAAACTTTAATGGAATATAACAGGTCTATCGCTGTTGCAAGACGAGTTCTTAAAAAGCAAAAGGTCGCAGGTTGAAAGAACCTCTGCACAAAATTTAGCGCTAAGACGCCTATCAGGTTTGTAGATTCGTCAAATCATTCAAAAGAAGAGATCAAGCCACTCAGTCTACTAACGATACGTTGAAGGAGGAAGAATTAATTCAAGTTGCTGTTAACAAACTGTGCCCTTCCTCCTGTTCACCCAACGACCCCTCGTTGACTGAAATGTTGGAGATGGATGCCTCAAATACGGAGCACCTATCTTCCTGGCTGGATGGCCTTATCTCTATGCAAGAAATTAAGGCGGCACTTAAAACCTCTAAGCTTAAATCAGCGCCTGGTCTAGATCAACTTGATTACATCATTCTATCTATTCTCCCTGACATGTTCTGGTGTAAATTTCGGGACATCTTCAATAACTTTCTAGTAAGCGGCTCATTTCCCGAAGACTGGCGCATATCCTTGGTAATTTTCATACCCAAGCCCGGTGGGAAGGGCGTCAGGCCTATTTCACTTATCTCATGCGTTTTGAAAGTTATGGAAAAATGCATGTATAACCGCCTTAGATGGTATGTGAAATATAACGATACACTGTCAGATGTGCAACTCGGGTTCCGTAACGTCAGATCCTGTATGGTAGCATGGTAGCGTTAACAAATTATATCAAGGCCGGATTTCTCAAGGATGCTCACACGGTGGCGGCGTTCCTTGATATCGATGGAGCGTTCGACAATGTTCTTCCTCACATCCTGGATAAGGATCTCAGCAAAGCTAAAATTCCTGCTCGATTCCGTAAGTTTGTAATAAACTTAATTAGTAACAGGCTCATCTATTACATCAAGAACGGCCAAAAATTCGGCCCTATGTATGCCAGGAAGGGCACTCCACAAGGATCCATATTAAACCCGACTCTATTTAATACCTATATCAAAGATATCATAAAACTCATCAATCCGGTCTGCCAAATTCTGCTGTACGCTGACGACGTGGTTATTTACTCAGCCAATAAAAACCCTGAAGAAGCTGTTCGATCCATCAACGAATCTATTCAAAAAATTACCAACTTTTTTCTCAGCAAAGGCCTTACGTTCTCTCCGTCTAAATCACAATCCGTGATCTTCTGAAGCGTAAGAAAAAGATGCCTACAATTATTCCTGAGGTAGTCATCATGAGTAACCCGATACAATATAGCAATGAATATAGCGAAACTGTAAGATTTCTGGGCATCCTCTTGGACTCCAGACTCAGTGGCAAACCCCACTTTACAGCTGTTATCGGTAAATGTAGAAAGGCCTTAAATATCATGAAGGCCCTAGCAGGTGTCTGGTGCGCTCACCCGCAGCATTTGGACATGATTTATAAGGGGATCGTCCGTAGATTCATAGACTACGGCTGCTAGGTTTACCAACTTCAAGGCAACTTCACCTTTGACAAGATTCTATGCATCCAGTATAATCTATCAGGATTGCATACGGCTATCGACAGTCCACTCCCATCAATGTCTTGCTGGATGAAGCTAAAGAACTACCGCTACAGTACAGGCTCAGGTATCTGACCTCCAAAATGGTTCTCAAAAACGTTGCCCAGGAATTCAGCCCCGTCCCCATTAGCCTTGACAATATACATCCGCTAACCAGATCACGCCATAATCACGAAATGATTACAAACTCTATTCCGTCTTATAGATTCTTCCTTTCCATACTAGGCAAAATCGGAAAAATCTATCAATCCGCATCCCTGCCTGTTTTTAGCCACTTTAATTCTCTTATCATCAACATTCATTACACTGCGTTTAATTTTCCTCCAGATATTCCTAATATTAATTCCATCTTTCTACCGATTTGGTCTACAGAATTGACTGTGATAATTGTAGTACATTCTACATCGGACAAACAAAACTTTACTTAAAAACGCGCGTTACGGAACATTTTAATGACAAAGAAAGACGATTGTAAGCGTTCCGTCGTCAGCAAACATCGCGTTTCCCACGGTCGTGATTTTAAATAGTCCGAGGTTGAGATACTGCACAGAGAAAAGAATACTAAAAAAAGAGAAATTGCGGAAATGTTTCTAATATAAAAATATTCAGATACTATTAATCTCAAAAAAGACACGGATAACTTAAATCCTATATACGACAACGTCATCTCAACCGTATGTATAATTGTTTGTATTCTGCTATGCTCTGACAACCTTCGATTGTTTTTCTAATTTTTAAACATATGCGAGACTGTTAGTTCGTTTCTGATTTCGTGCGAACATGATTCATTTTGTGGCTCTGTAATTGCGATATTTCGAGTATGCCACTTTGATACTGTGAATTTCGCTAGTATGGTACGCAATACAAATGTGCCACCATCGTGGAACATTCTCTGTGTAAATAAGCACTCTCTTTTTTACTCTTTTTGCTGTGACATCCTACTTATTTTCTGTATTAATTTCTAGCCTTTCATGTATGATGTTTCTGTCAAAATCTCATAAGCATTAGACTGAGAATGTGTTGGTAATGGTTCTCTTTTCCTCATCAAGTATTTTGATATTTATTTCGCTCTTTAAATTTTGCACTGACCAAAAGGAATTCAATTTCCATTACACTTCTTAAATTCTAACTATTGACGATGTATTTGACCCCATGCTATATTTTGTTTTGTTAGATCACTTGATAAAGACCCAAATCCTGGGTTGAAACGTTGTGAAGCTATTATGTATTGATTGCCAATTGTTGTCGAGATAAATATATTCTTTTTGGTTAAACATTATTGGCGGAACAAACACTTACTTTTTGGTAATTCCATTTTCTTGGAGGACTCAAAAATCCTTAGGGAAGGAGCCACGACCTTCTACACTGACGGTTCCAAGGGAGACCCTAGTTCATTCGTCGGTGTCGGAATCTACTCACCGGATTTAAAATTAAAGTTATGCATAAGCTTCCTCCGGAAACAACAATTTTTTCGGCTGAGGCATGAGCAATCCTTCAAGCATTAATTTTTATTGGGCAGATAGACCTTCGCAGAGTAGTTATCTTCTGACTTCAAAAGTGTACTTGAAAACGCATGTTCAAGTAGAGCCAATTAGCAAAATTATATTATTCTCTGGATAAGGGAAAAATCTCGCAGCTTTCCACTAAAGGTATAGATATATGTCTAGCCTCGATTCTCTTGCATCGTGGTATCGAGGGCAATGAACTCGAGCGGACAGGGCGGCTAAAGTAGCTACTAAAAGAGGATACAGTCCTAATTTCAAAGTCCCGCAATTTCTATTCGTTCTCCAGAGAGTCCCTTCGAAAGCGTTTCGCGGAGTACTTGCGTTGTTGCGATTCGAATAAGGGTATTTTACAATCTTTTTCAGCAAAGATCGCCCCTGGTTTTACAAAAAACCTTTTAAAAGAAAGGAAATAGTGTTAATAAATAGGCTGCGCAGTAGTCACTACAATTTGAATCATAGCTTAGCAAGGAAAAACATAATAGATTCGAGAGCCCTTGCGGCCACCCTATTCAAGACATAAATCACGTCGTTTTTGATTGTCGTATATACTCGTGTAAAGCTTCCTATTTAATTAAGTACATTGAGAAAGTTTTTCCGCACGCCCCCAAGGATATCCTCCTTTTTTTGAGTGATTCTACTCATCAGTTTATCCGACTCCTTTCTGCGGCAACCCAATCAATGGGTTTTCAGCCATAGTTTCCCTTGGTCCCTCCTTCTGTGCGCGGGAGAGGAGGCCCATTACGTTTTGATTACGCCAAGCTCGGCCGCGGGGCGCGGAGTGCGCTCGCGGCAGTTGTTATTGCACCACTTGGTGTTTCGTATCGACGGAGTTTGTGGCTCTTGCATCGGCGCCTTTCGAGGTCTAGACCCTGGTTATTTACGCCATTCGCGGCTTATACGACGAATGGATCGCCCTGGCCTTTATTTTGAGCAGTGTTGCTTGACGGCCAAATTATAAGAAGAAGAAGAAGAATGTGATAGGGACGCTTAATCAAATCTGAAATAGTATGTCTGCATTCAAGTCAATATATAAAATATCTGCCCAACTACAAGTGTTTAGTAATTAAAAGTTATTAACTATTTGAATTACGTTAATACATACCAATTGTAAAGTTAGAAAGTAATTGTAGCCTTCTATTGTTATTTTTCACTGACGTTCAGCGATTAGATAACTCACCATGTTACAGCAGGTCACTAATTATATTAACTCTAATACATTTTGTGCCGGATTGATTTTTAATTTTCATTAAATTTCTCGTTTATGCCGCATAGATCGCATATGCCTCACGTTATTCAGATTAATAGTTTGTTTATAACATGTGTTTCATAATATTTATAAGACTGCAAAAATCATTATTATTATTAAGAAGAACGCATGTAATTCACGGTGAAATACATATATATTATAGTATAATATAAACATATATTTGTACATGAATATATGATTTTATGATAATGTTAAACTTGAGAGTAGAAATGTCAAGTGATCTAAACGGAAAGATGAGTGTGGCATATGATCCATGCGATGCGGAACATCTTAAATACTTCCAAATTTTTTACCAATTCATACGATTTTATAGGATTATTTTTCTAACTACACACACACACACGAGAAATTGATTTGATTAAGCTTACAAGCTTTTATATTTTTATATTGTGCCTATTATATCTTAATTCTTATTTTTTTAGCATTTGCACATTATTTATATTTTATTGAGTTTTATTTTTGATTTTGCATGTTTTTTTGTGCCCACTGCACTTCCGTGCTGTCCTTGGTTGGTAATATGCATGTAGTTATAAACCCGGAACTGGTAATGGAGGTAGAAGCTAGGATGAATAGAGCTTATCTACCATCGCGACTGTTACCAACTCACCTTAGAGGATCAACACTTCCACACCACAGGAAATCTTCATTATATCACACTAGTACTGGTAATAGAGATTTTTGCACTATTATAATTTGCGAATTTTTGTTACATAATTGCAAGATATGATTAAGATTAAAGATTTGCAACTTTAGTATTATTGAAGTTTGCTATAAATTCTATAATTTACGATTTTTCTCTAATTTAAATTTGATTAAAATCATAATCAAAAACTACCCAGATAGCCAAGCGTGATAGAGCATATTGAGCAAACTAATGCATTGCATGTATTTTCATATATTTGCTGTAAATTTGCTGACATCGAAATAGAACACGTTATAAATACAGCTACATGACTGCTTATACATGCAATCAGTTGACGCAATTTCAAGAGCAAACGGTCCGCAATATTAATACGTTATGTTGTCTGCAACATGTCGTGCTATCACAAATCCCTCACAAATTGATGCTGTCACGTTGCAATCAATTTGCTGTTAATAGAAATATAATTCATATAAGTTCAACCCGACAAGCATAAGGATGTCTCCCGAGTTTGTCAAAATTAGTTGCATTAATTTGTTGGCAACATGGCAGCAAACTCACAGCATTTGGCTATCTGGGTATATATACAATTTTGTACAGTATTGAGCTTCTACAAAAATTTTAGGATAAACTCTCGTTTAAAGAGATACCTCTAATGACGATCACTCTCCTGAATAATTTCCAAAAGGTTTTAGCCGTCGCTCGTTTATTAGAAAGTTATTAACAAAAGAAGTTTGAAAAATAAGTTCTCTGAATATTGAAAAACATAAATATGACACAGGGTGTCCCGTTTTAATTTGAACAGTAAAATATCTCGATATCACGTAGTTAAAAAAAATGTTTCAGGCAAAAGTTGTATGGTTCAAGGGGGACATAAGATAGTGGTAATGATTTGACCTTAGGTAGTCGTTTGAAGGTCATGTGAAGGTTACCTTCAATTTCTTAAATAGGACCCTCTATTTCATTGCATATTTTTGTAGCACTTGTCGAGACGTTTTCAAAACACTGTAATAAAACTCTCTTTCGTTAAGGATGTATATCGCTTAAGTCAAAATAGAGGGATGAAGGTGAAATTTACAGAGATTGTGCACTTATATATCCCAAAAACCTGTGTTAAATTTACGATCGATTGTCTGACCCGTTTAAAAGTTATTAACTTTTTAATTTTGTATGAATTCTTATGGAGATTGACAGATTATCAAATGTATGTATTCAGAATATAAAGAAAAAATAGAAAACAATTCTTGAAAAAATTACGGTGTATAAAGGATACATTGGCACAGATTCTCAATAAATTTCACGATGATTCACTGACTAGTTTCTGAGAAAAGAAATAAAAACTGCAGCATTCTCACAGATCTTGACGTTCGACCCTAAAAACACGGCAACGTCGCACTGCGAGCTCGGTAACTATATATGTTTTTCACATTTTTGCTGCCGGTTTCCGATATTTTCAGCCAATGTTTATATACGGCCTCTGATGTCTCATTTGCCTTTATACCTTAAAAGTGGGTTTTTATAACATTTCAACTTTTTTAACCTCACTATTAACCTCCCTTTTCTCAGCATGTCAATGATATAAAGGGTACTACCGGTCGGGCGTTCAGAGCAGCCAACAGTTAAAAGTAATATCAACAGTGAGGTTGCCACGTCTTTTTGTGTTGTTCGCTCGATATTTTTTCTTTTTATTTTTGTATTCAGCGTATTTATTTACCTTTTATAATAATATTTTATACTATTGCGTATTATTTTTGATCATATTTAACCGTTACTTTTTGTCTTTATCCAAATTATATATGTATGATTTTTGTTTCTAGCAGTTGGATTCAGGCAAGATTCCCAGCCAAAAGTTTTAAACCTCTATTAAAAATATTTACAAATACGCTGCCAGTAATTATAAAAAATGGTTAAAATCACTTAAATCAATAATATTAATGTCCTTGTTATGATATGCAATAGTAGTCAACCGTTAAAATATGCATACAACCGATATATATTAGATTTTTCAGATTACTATGCTTTTTGCTGGGAAGGTATACGTGATACATCCTTAAGAATTTCCTGAGATATTTTAAATTTTGTTACGATATTTTTAATATAAAATATGAAATATCTCGTAAAGTATTCACTTTTTGATGACTTTACTTTGATACATAGGATAATGAAAAAAATCGACTGTTGTAAAAAGGAAACAGAAAAAATTATTTTAAAAAATTTGATTGTATTTTGTGGACGCATTTAATTTTACAAAATTGCAAATATAAAAATTAATTTTATTATTCGATTCCTTTCATTATTCTACGTATAAAAGTATGAAGGTAAAGTCATCGAAGAGGAATATTTTACGAGATATTTCATATTTTATATTTTAAAAATATCATGACAAAATTTAAAATATCTCAAGAAATTCTTAAGGATGTCCTGGAGGTACCGGTCCAATCACATCGAGGTCATGCAGGAAATATTAAAAATACCGATATTAATTCTCTAGGGATCCAAAAACAAAAAAATGTATATAAATAGTTACGGCAATTCTAATAGAATGTAAAAGACGTAGATTTAGTGACTGTAAGGGTTACTTCGACCAACGCCGATTAATTTGAATCGACGATTAACTCAATCAGCAGTGTCGCCAACAGCAAGATATTTGTCGTTGTGTATGTCGTTCTTAACCAATCTTTTCAAATACCACTTCTCTTTAATTTGAATAAAGCTGTTTCGATTTTTATTTAAAATACCTATCTCGAAAACGTGTTTATGTAACATGGATAGAATTATTAATTTTTTATTATTTGATGATGAATACGAGGGTTATGATCTTCCAATAAGAAGAAATCGACGAAAACCACGTATAATCAGGCCACGTATAATAAATTATTTAGAAATTTTTGATGATGATCGTTTTAAAAGAAGATTTGCAACATCAAAACAAAACTTTAACATGATATTAGAAAAAATGTATGTTGAATTACAACATAAAACTAATCGGTATGTATAAATATTTAATACAACAATTTAAGATTATATATAATATAATAAACAAGACAAGTTTATTATAAAAAAGTAAAACATAAAAATATTTTATACGTACTATGGGAATGCATATACATATATATTTATTTATTTAATTATATACATATGTGTTGTTATAATATATAATATACTATTCACAGAACTGAGAGAGAATATTAGTAAAATAAATTAAAATAAACTGACAGAATACATATATGCATTCCCATAGTATGTATAAAATATTTTTATGTTTTACTTTTTTATAATAAACTTACTTTGTCTTGTTTATTATATTATATATAATCTTAAATTGTTGTATAAATATTTATACATACCGATTAGTTTTATGTTGTAATTCAACATACATTTTTTCTAATATCATGTTAAAGTTTTGTTTTGATATTGCAAACTTCTTTTAAAACGATCATCAAAAATTTCTAAATAATTTATTATACGTGGCCTGATTATACGTGGTTTTCGTCGATTTCTTCTTATTGGAAGATCATAACCCTCGTATTCATCATCAAATAATAAAAAATTAATAATTCTATCCATGTTACATAAACACGTTTTCGAGATAGGTATTTTAAATAAAAATCGAAACAGCTTTATTCAAATTAAAGAGAAGTGGTATTTGAAAAGATTGGTTAAGAACGACATACACAACGACAAATATCTTGCTGTTGGCGACACTGCTGATTGAGTTAATCGTCGATTAAAATTAATCGGCGTTGGTCGAAGTGACCCTAAATAACTGTTACTACTATTTTTTTTTCAAAGATCTTGAAAAAAAATTTTTGTAAATTGTTTGAAATTTTGTTGCTATATTTTTGTTTGTTGAGATGATCTACTTGTGTGTAAAATATCATTATATTGTAGCATTTTTTAATGTTTACACTTTTCTCTGTAATGCCATAAGGTTACATGTTGAAACTCAGATATTTAAAAATTGATAACTTTTTGTCTAAATTGTGAATCGATCTGGAATTTGGCCCAGGACTTTGAAAGAGAACACAGAATATGATATTAAATTTTCATCAACTTCGTAGCATTTTGACAAATCCTCCAGAACATTCTTAACGAAAAAGAGCTTTATTATAGTATTTTGAAAAGCTCTCAATGTAAGCTACAAAAGTATGCAATGAAAAGTAGGGGGTTCCATTTAAGAAATTGAAGGTGACCTTCACATGACCTTCAAACAACCATTAAACGACTATCAAATTACTGGAGCAGAAAACAGCTATAATTCGGAAACAAGGTCTAATAGGACATGTTTATGTGATTTTTTTTTCATAATTTTTGTGTCTCCTATCTACTGCTGATGTACGTCCTACTTATTAGGATACATACTGTGTAAACAGGAGTTTTACCAATTTTGGATATAATCACAGTTCCCAATATTACTTCGATAAAATGTTTCCAAGATGTTACATATAAAAATGTAAAATTCTTTATGAGAAAATGTTTTAAAACAATGATTTTTACAAAAATTAGACATTACTCGTTTGTAATGGAGAAATAATAAATAATTATTTATTACAACAATATTATTATAACAATAGATTATATTTTACTAACTTTGATTTTGAAATGTGTGCAATATAAATTACAAAAATTGAATTATTTTATTCTTGCATTTTGAATTAAATGAGAATTGTTATTGCTTTTTTAGATATTTTGAAATATTGTAATTTTGATTTAAACAATTATAGGACCCTTACAGCACGCCGAACTCTTCGAGTTGAAACAACCTTTGTAAGTATGTAGAGTATACTCAATTACATGAATAACGGATATGCTTCATTTGTATTCTATCGCTCTAAAGGTATGGTTTTCAAAGTCAAAAGAGCTCTTTCACTTTTTCGCGTATATAACTTTTAAACTACAAGAGATAAAGAAAAATGTTTAAAATAAAAGTTTAATGGTAAATTAAGGTCTACAATGTAACATAAATCAAAATTCAAAAAAATTTTGCAAAATTTTCTTAAAATTTTTGTTTATGTCACTTTGTAGAACTTAACTTATCATTGGACTTTTATTCTAAACATTTTTTTTCTATTGCTTGTACTTTAAGAGTTACAATATGCCAAAAAATGGAAGCTCTCTTTTGAGGTTGAAAATATTATAGTTTTAAAGGACGATAAGCACAATATGAAGCATATAAATTATTCATATTAAGTTGCTCTACATATCCACAAAAATTCATTTAAATTGAAAAGTTTGGGTATTTCCTTGTTAGTATACATAGAAGATAAGATTATCTTCTTGTGACATTGTATCTCTTACAGATAAGTGATAATAGAATAGGACTATACAATTAATAAGTTGATAGATATATTAACAGGTAGAAGAGACATATTAAAACTTGAACAAATAAGAAGGAAAAGGAATGCTAAACAAAAGGTAATAGAAAAAGAGTATACGAGTAATATTAATTATTTATTACCAAGGACACAAACTCAAATCGAGTATAAGAATATTTAACGACTTGGTTGCATTTAAAATCAAGCCATATGTAGAGCTTGTAAAAATGTAAAGCAATATTACAAATACTTCCAGTTTGAACATTTGAAAATATTCTATCGCAATAACAGAAGTTTGACTTTGCATATGAAGATTACAAATATGAGATTTGCAGAAATTGCAAATCATACAGAAGGACTTTTAGAAGACATCATGTTTTTGAAAAAGGTTATAAAAATCACAATAGCTTACAGAAATAACTGCAGAAATTACCAAGCAATCTGCATATTCAAAGAGAAGACCAGCCGGTATAAGAATATGGTAGATATAGCAACCCAAAGTTTGAAACTGGCCAATAACAGATTACGATTAAACGGACGCCTTCCGCGAGTCGCGCGTCAATAGTGTTAGCGATCGCGCACAAATCTGTTTAATCGTAATCTGTAGTTGGCCAGGTTCAAACCTTTTTATCTCAAAAACTACTGCTCGGAATGAAAAATGGCAAATACTTTTTAAATTTATTTTATCGAGAACTCTCTTGCTATGGTATTTTGGTTCGCGAATTTTGGGACACCCTGTGTATATTTAGAATGAGTATTTTAAAAGTCTGGAATTTTTAAAGTATAAAGGAAAATACAGAACTCGAATAAGAACATTTGAACTTACAAAATTTCTGTGATAAACTAAAGTACAAGAGGAAAACGTATGTCAGGATATAAACATATTATAAAGTCAGTCAAGATATTACTGGAAAAATTGCAATCTATATTAAAAATGAGATTAATTTTGATATTATAAAAGATATCTAGATAAGTTCATAAGAAGGAGGTGCTATTGATATGAGAATTAATGATTTAAAACTCTAACTTAATCTGATCGCTAGTCACAGAAGACCGTTCAGAAATATGGACGCGAGAATATAGAAAAGTATTTTTGATCTTGACAAAAAGAATAATGAAACTTTATAGAGATTTTAATGTATATGTTACCGTTAGAACCCAAATTCCGTCAATGTCCGATTTAACATTTAACTAGTCAAAACTAGTTTTATCAAAAGCCTTTCATCAATACTGGTATTATCTGGTTAATTCTAGAAATGATCAAATGTATTTGACAATACCGGTATTCCCTAACAATATTTCAGTTAATACCCGTTCTGACGAGTTAAAATCAGTTTAAACGGAGCACACGTACTCACCGTTAAAACATGTTTTTAGGTAAAACTAGTTGTAACTAGGGAAAAGTAATAATGAACTTCTGCTTTAACAAAACGGGTGGAAAAGTGTATGCGTGGATGCAGTGATTCAACCCGATTGTTGTGTGGGTGGATCACACGTGTATGATCACACATATACTCTTCCACCCACACAACAGTCGGGTTGGGTTAGGTTAGTTTTTTGGGAGGTGGTGCCCCCCGCAGGGGGACGAAACCCACTGCATCCCGCATACACTTTTCCATCCGCTTTGTTAAAACAATAATAGTTGATCCACACAACATTCTTTCATTTGTTTTATAAGCAAATTGTTTTGTTAATAACTTTTTAATAAACAACGAGCGACGGAAAAATCAATGCCCTTGGAGGTCAAGATCAACATCAAGGTTAAAAGTCATTTGGGGCTGACTGTGTAAAAGGAAATATTTAGCAAAAAAACTAATCTTACTCCAAGCCTATTTCTAAAAACTTGAAATTAAAATTTGGTTGAAATAGGCTTGGAGTTAGATTACTTTTTTTATGCGGAGCCTCTCCTCCGCCTACATGTGTACTGTCTATACACATATGTCAGCAAATTACTTCCCTTAATAGTGACACAAAAAATATCAAAATTCGGAAAAGACCCTATTCTAAATAATTACCAACACTTTTAACTGGCCCAACTCAGTGAGTACCAGTTTTGTCTAGTAGAAAAGTGTGCAAATTAGAAACTTGCACATTGCTTCCTTATCATCACAGATCGCTACCATTGCTCCTATTTTATTTCGCTCATAAAGCTTCCTCTATGAGGAAGCTTGTATTTTATTTGATGCATAATTATTAGTATTTATTAGTTTGGCTTCCTCATAGAGAAAGCTTTATGAGCGAAATAAAATAGGAGCAACGGTAGCGATCTGTGATGATGAGGAAGCAATGTGCAAGTTTCTAATTTACACACTTTTTTTCATTTTAAATTTAACCTTTTTATGAATTGAAAGGGGTCAGCTTAGTAGCACAAGTGGGGTTTTACAATGGACGCAATGTCAAATCGATGTTGACTTTGAGAGTTCAGGCTACATGGTCCATATATGGACTTCGCATATGGGTCTTTAATCGCGTATAAAGCTGGATCTAATCAATCAAATCTTAAAGAATTATATATGAAATAGGGGTAGAAAAGACTAAAGAATATAATAGAATTAGAAATAACCTGATATCTCAAATTTTTGTGGAAGTTAGAGCAGCCAGACATTTCTAAAAAAATTCAAAATTTTATAAAGAAAGAACCCCTTTACCGATTATCGCCAAATTCAATACCAATCTTCCTTTAGTGATAATCTACATTAAAAAAAAAATTGAGCCCGATATCTCAAAATTTACGGAAGTTAGAGCAACCACGGACATTAAAATCCGTACATGCACATGCACACGCCCACGTACGCACACACACACACACACACACACACGCACACACGCACACGCACACACACACGCACACACACACACACACGCACACTCGCAAGCGCACGCACACGCAAACACGCGCGCGCGCGCACACACACACACACACACACACACACACACACACACAGAGAGAGAGAGAGAGAGAGAGAGAGAGAGAGAGAGAGAGAGAGAGAGAGAGAGGGAGAGAGGAAGAGGGAGAGGGATAGGGAGAGGGAGACATACACACACAGACACACACAGCACACACACACACACACGCACACGCGCAAGCGCACGCACACGCAAACACGCGCACACACACACACACACACAGAGAGGAGAGGGAGAGGGAGAGGGAGAGGGAGACATACACACACAGACACACACAGCACACACAACACACACAGACGCACAGACGCACAAACACACACAAGACACACAGACACACACACACACTATTATGCTGGCGGAAAACAAAGATGGTAATGTCGTGCGTTTAAAAATTGCATTTTTTAATAACTTATTTGGTGAACTATACGGTAAACATTATTGAATTTTTTTTAGTCACGTTTATATAAACGTTTTCTATTATTTAATCGCTTTTTAATTAAAATCTTAAATGTATTTTACTTACAATTAAAAACAGAACATAACTAGTACTGATATATATCAAGATATATATATATATATATATATATATATATATATATATATATATATGTATATGTATATATATATATGGGGCATTCTTTCTCAACGAGAGACCCCCCGCCCCCAAAGTTGGTTTTGACGTAAAGAGTTCTAATATGGCTTAAAATTTAGGTAATTATATCTACTTTTAAATGCAAAGTGACAAAATAAAAAATTCAAGATGGCTGATCCAATATGGCGGACAATGTACATAAAATTGCTTAAATTCGCTTGAAACTCGTTACTCGGGGGTTTTTGGTGTCGCTGAACACGAATCTGACATTAGATTTTCAAAATTCAAAATGGCGGATCCAATATGGTGGACGATTTTTTAAAATTATATCGGATTCACATGAAAAATTTTACACGGGGGTTTTAAGGTGATTGAATAGAAATGTGACATAAGATATTCAAAACTGAAACAAAGGCGGATCCAACACAATGTTCCCAAAGCATAATAAATAGCAAGACAAGTTTTCAGTCCAATAAACAAAGGCAAAGCAATATGAAAGTTCAGGCAGTGAAGGCAAGACTAGTTAAGGTTCCAACTAGTAAAAGTAAGACACGTTTCTGGTCCAACCAGCAAAGTAATGACTAGTTAAGGGCTTATTAAATCTCGTTAATGATATATTAAATATTTTAATGTAGTACATACTTCATATATTGTCATAGTTTCATTTAACATAGTCATATTCAACAAAAATGTTACTTAAAATATAGAAAATAATAAATACATTATTAGTAATAATATTGAACATAATAAGTGTATATCTAGATAATACAGTACACATATACATTAACGCAATACTTTTACATTGCTTTTGTTTATATCTCTGAAGATTTTCATATTTTCTGCCAATATTCGTTTCTTATGTAAAACGGATTTATGAATTAATGACATAATGTACGAAATTATTATAAAAATAATGCGTAAAATAAATATGCTAAACTATGTTATTGTCTTGCCTTTGCTTTTTGTTCCAGCAACGTGTCTTACTTTTACTAGTTGAAACCTTAACTAGTCTTGCCTTCACTGCCTGAACTTTCATATTGCTTTGCCTTTGCTTATTGGACTGAAAACTTGTCTTGCTATTTATATTATGCCTTGGGAACATTGTGTTGGATTCGCCTTTGTTTCAATTTTGAATATCTTATGTCACATTTCTATTCAATCACCTTAAAACCCCCGTGTAAAAATTTTCATGTAAATTCGATATAATTTTAAAAAATCGTCCACCATATTGGATCCGCCATTTTGAATTTTGAAAATCTAATGTCAGATTCGTGTTCAGCGACACCAAAAACCCCCGAGTAACGAGTTTCAAGCGAATTTAAGCAATTTTATGTACATTGTCCGCCATATTGGATCGGCCATCTTGAATTTTTTATTTTGCCACTTTGCATTTAAAAGTAGATATAATTACCTAAATTTTAAGCCATATTAGAACTCTTTACGTCAAAACCAATTTTGGGGGCGGGGGGTTTCTCGTTGAGAAAGAATGCCCCATATTATATATATATATATATATATATATAATATGGGGCATTCTTTCTCAACGAGAAACCCCCCGCCCGTATATATATATATATATATATATATATATATATATATATATATATATATATATATATGTGGGTCATTCCACGTGAAATCGGACACTCGCTGCCCACTACAGTTTTCAACCGAAATACTTCTATAAGAGCTTAAATGAAAGGTATGAACATAGACTTTGAAGTATCATGTGGCCCCTTGTGTGATTCAAAATGGCTGCTGTAATATGACGGATGCAATGCGCAAAATCGCAGAAAATCAGTATAATTTATTGATAAATGTTATATAAAGTATTATTTACGTCCTTAAATGTTCTCGGAATGTTACTGGAGATATAACATCCTCTAGAGATTTAAAAGTCAACATGGCGGATCCAACATGGCGGACGTAAAATCCAAAATTCAACCAATGTCCGCGAAACTTTGCATCCAGGAGTTTTTTAAGTTGCTGATTACGAATCCGTTTTCGGATTTTCAAAATTCAAAATAGCGGGTCCAACATGGCGGAAGTAAAATCCAAAATTCAACCAATTTCCGCGAAACTTTGCATCCAGGGGGATTTTGGATCGCTGATTACGAATCCGTTTTCGGATTTTCGGATTTGTGTGCGCGCGCGCGCGCGTGTGTGTGTGTGTGTGTGTGTGTGTGTGTGTGTGTGTGTGTGCGCGCGCGCGCGCGCGCGTGTGGATGTGCGTGTGTGTGTGTTTGCATACCCCAAGGATAAGGACCCCGTGATTCGTCACAGTATTTAAAGACTCCAACCCTCCTTGTGGTGTGCGTGTGCGTGTGATATCAGATATTCAGAAAAGTCATGCATTTATTCCCATGGATGATATGCGAATTGTCATTAAAAGATATTCTAATGCAGCTCATGGAGCTATCTTCCCTAAAAAACAGTAGATCAAAGTGAAAAGTAAATTAATTAGAAGCTTCAAGCACACAAACACGCACATGTACACTCACACGCACACGCACACCACAAGGAGGGTTGGAGTCTTTAAATACTGTGACGAATCACGGGGTCCTTATCCTTGGGGTATGCAAACACACACACACGCGCGCGCGCGCACACAAATCCGAAAATCCGAAAACGGATTCGTAATCAGCGATCCAAAATCCCCCTGGATGCAAAGTTTCGCGGAAATTGGTTGAATTTTGGATTTTACTTCCGCCATGTTGGACCCGCTATTTTGAATTTTGAAAATCCGAAAACGGATTCGTAATCAGCAACTTAAAAAACTCCTGGATGCAAAGTTTCGCGGACATTGGTTGAATTTTGGATTTTACGTCCGCCATGTTGGATCCGCCATGTTGACTTTTAAATCTCTAGAGGATGTTATATCTCCAGTAACATTCCGAGAACATTTAAGGACGTAAATAATACTTTATATAACATTTATCAATAAATTATACCGATTTTCTGCGATTTTGCGCATTGCATCCGTCATATTACAGCAGCCATTTTGAATCACACAAGGGGCCACATGATACTTCAAAGTCTATGTTCATACCTTTCATTTAAGCTCTTATAGAAGTATTTCGGTTGAAAACTGTAGTGGGCAGCGAGTGTCCGATTTCACGTGGAATGACCCATGTATGTATGTATATATATATGGGACGTTCCATGTCAACCGGGACAGGGCCGTCTCCAAAATTCTATTGAACCGATTAAAATGGTTAAGGGTCGGCAGGAGTCACGGTGGAGACCTCTGTCGGGTTGGCTCAGCTGCGACTCGCTGCGACTCCGTATTTTATTTATTATAAATTTTAAAGAGCAAAAATGCAAAATCGGGCTCTGTAGCGGACTGCATTATTATATAAAGAGTATATAAAAAAAAATTCACGAATCTATGTAACTTATTTTAGGAGAAATCTGGTTATTACGAATCCATAATTCGTAATAACCAGATTTCTCCTAAAATAAGTTACATAGATTCGTGAATTTTTTTTTATATACTCTTTATATAATAATGCAGTCCGCTACAGAGCCCGATTTTGCATTTTTGCTCTTTAAAATTTATAATAAATAAAATACGGAGTTAAAGTGCAGTTTAAAGGCACTTAGTGCATAAAGTGCACCCGAGTGTACCTGAGTTCGGCCGTGTCTCCTGCCGACCCTTAAGGGCTTAAAATCTTTGTTTTTGTGTGCTTTATCAAATACAGTGTGGTACTTTTGAAAATTCAATATGGCGGTCAAAATATGGCGCTTTATATGAGTTAAAAACACAAATCATATGATTAAATTGTTGTTTCTAATGGAAAAAAGAGGATACATAGCTTGTGAGTAGATAGCACTAAGATTTGGATGTCTCTAACTGAAGATATATAGACATAAAACAAATAAAAATGGCAGATCCAATATGACGAACAAAAAGACAAAACTTTTACCAAAATTTATGAAACTCAGTATTTGGGGGTTTTTGAGGTCGCTGATTACGAATCCGTTCATGATTTTTCAAAATTCAAATTGGCGGATCAAATACGGTAGATAAAAAACAAAATTGTTGACGAAATATGTGAAACTTAGTATTTGGAAAGCTCTCTGCGTTAACAGGGTTGAGACTGTCTTCAAATGTAGGTTATGAAGCCCGCATTACTTTTTTTTTATTTTTTTTTTATTTTTATTTTTATTAATTTTTTTTTACTTTTTTGAATTCTTTTTAATTTTTAAATTTAAATGCTGGAATTTCATCTTACAAGTTAACGATGTCCGTTCTATAACCTCAATGACATTTGCTATAACTTCCAACGTTGACTTTCATAAATTTTGGCAAAAGTTTTGTTTCTTTGTCTGCCATATTGAATCCGCCAATTTGAATTTTGAAAAATCATAAACGGATTTGTAATCAGCGACCTCAAAAACCCCCAAATACTGAGTTTCATAAATTTTGGTGAAAGTTTTGTTTTTTTGTCCGCCATATTGGAATCTGCCATTTTTATTTTTTTATGTCTATATATCTTCAGTTAGAGACATCCAAATCTTAGTGCTATTTACTCACAAGCTATGTATCCTCTTTTTTCTATTAGAAACAACAATTTAATCATATGATTTGTGTTTTTAACTCATATGAAGCGCCATATTTTGACCGCCATATTGAATTTTCAAAAGTACCACACTGTATTTGATAAAGCACACAAAAACAAAGATTTTAAGCCCTTAACCATTTTAATCGGTTCAATAGAATTTTGGAGACGGCCCTGTCCCGGTTGACATGAAACGTCCCATATATATATATATATACATACATACATATATTTAGAGTATTAGTTTATCTTTTACATTATAGTTTTAATATATGGTAAAATCATAAGTTTAGTGATACAATAATTTTTTTTATTAGAGTAACTATAAAAATATGCAACATTTTTAAATTTTTTTGAATTTATTTTTGTGAGAAAATATAAATAATTAATTTCTACTCATATATTTTAATTCAATATATTTACTTTACATAATATTTGAACAATGCTCGATAATGTTTTAATAGATTTTTAATATGTTTTAGAAATGATATGCAGATCTTTAAACATATTGCCACATGCATAAATTATTTGGCAACACCGTATTTGTAACTGTGTAGTGTAAAGAATATGGCAGGCTTAGTTTGTTAATATTATCATTTTAAATAATAAATTTTTTTTATCATTATTTGTAATCAATATTTTGTTATTAAATACGAGCGGTAGCTAATTTTTATTAAAATTATATGCGGACACATACACATATTCCTTTGCATCATGCACCGGCAGAAATGGTGTGGCCCTTGGCGGCAAGATTACGTATGTAAGCACACGCATACCTAGCCGCCACGACATTAAGCCGGTGCGTGTACATATATGCATGCATGCATGTGTGTATGGTGCACAATATAACATGTGACTATCTCACACGAAAAGAAATTTTTTTTGTATTTAGTATCAACGTCTTTCTTATTTTAAGAAGAATAGCTTAAATAAATTCATCATTAAGTTTTTTTTATGCGAAGTAGATAGATAATTTTTAATTTATACAGACGTTTGCGTGCGCGCGCTTGCGCACGCACGAGCGCACGCTCTCGCGAACGTGTCTGCACCATATTGGCTGCGTCGGGGAGCGCGCTATTAGCGCTATTTGCTTATTCTATCCTTGTTTTATATTTGATGAGCGATAAAGATAGAATGATGCAATAGCGTTAATAGCGCGCTCCCCAAACGCAGCCATTATGTTGGGAAAAGTATTTCTAATATTTACATTAATTTTTCAGTAAGTAATAGGGATTCGTATAAGGAACCAAGCAGCCATGTTGCTACTGAAAGATACTCACCTGTTCGTCGGGCATCAGAAGGATCGGGTGCTCCTGGGCCAGGCATTCAAGCACTTCAACAAGAATATCAACAGTTACAGAGATTAGCATCACCTTCACATAGCCCTGCGAGTATTCCGGGTTCGCCTGTACACGAAAGAGGTGTAGCAGCAATTACGCAAGGTATTTATTTTTTATAGAATATTTTGCTAATTTAATATACAACGTGCCTTATCATTATTTTTTTTATTGCGAATTTCCGGCTTATTAATTGTTCAGTAATGTTAACTGATAGTTATTAGTTTATTTTTATAACAAGTAAGTTTGATGTTTGATAACAAACAATTAATTTAATATATATGTTGAAAAGATTTATACTTTTCTATTAAAATGTACGCAATTATATAATTGGCATAATATTAATAATTCATTATTATAAAAATATCTTATGCCATACAAGATATAGGGCTGTTATTTTTGACAACTTCGAAGTTTCGAATCGTTGAGTAGAGGCTCTGTTGGAAATTTAATCGAAGGAAACAGGGCTAAATAAGAGCCATTCGCTGTTCTTGATGCGAAAGATTTATTCAATCATTGGTTGGTTCGAACGTTTCGGTGTTTGTTCAGACCATCTTCAGCATCTAACAAAAATCACAGATATGAGCATACATAAAATAAAATAAATTCGCAATATGTCCGTTATTTTTACAGCAAAACACTTAATGATAAAATGTGTGGCAATTTAATCGACGAACAGTAATCATCCTACGAATAACGAGGAATGTCTAAGTTTCCTATGGGTTCCCGCCACAAAGGATAGAGATGTTGTTGAATCCTAAATATATCTTATGTAAAATGTGTGGGAGTGATAATCTAAAATGTGGCGGAAACTTACCCTCCGCATTCGCAGGAAGAACCGTTTGTCTCGAGCAACAAAGAAGTACTGAATGTTATATTCGACGCGGGTCAAAGATAATTAAATTTGTTAACATAGATCGCTGTTGTTAAATTTTAGGCAGCTTATTTATAATTGGGAAGTACGCGTGATGAAGACCTTTCGTGTCTGTTTGTAAATTAAGACCGTTCTTTTGTCTTGTAATAAAAATCATCTCAGATAATAGTCTCTTTCTATAAAAATGTTCCTCATCCAAAACCTCGACCATATTCCAATCGAATTCGTGATCACCAAGTCTATGTTCAGTAACTACGGACATCTGTTTCGTATTTTTATTGATCTGTTTGATGTTCAGCTATTCGTGTTTTTAATAATCTTTTTGTCTCAAAGTGTTTTGCTGTAGAAATAATGGACATATTGTGAATTTATATTATTTTATGCATGCTCATATCTGTGAATTTTGTTAGATGCTGAAGATGGTCTGAACAAAGACCGAAACGTTCAAACTAACCGATGATTGAATAAATCTTTCGCATCAAGAACAGCGAATGGCTCTTATTTAGCCCTGTTTCCTTCGAAGTTTCGAATATCGAATCCTTCGAAGCAAATTACCAACCCTAATTCGGGTGCCCGTACGATGCGGGTACCCGTATCGACGCGGGTATAACAGTGTATGCTATAGATATCTGTATATTATACGGAGACGCGTATATGCAGAATAATAAAACATAAATTTTCACATGTTTCAAAAATGTATGAAAGAATGCTTTTATTAATTGTCCGTTCTTTCGGTACCTTCTTAGTGCATATGTGGGTCTGTCATGTTCAACACTATTTTCCCTACCTTAAAGTATTTTAAAAAATCTGAAAAAATTCACAAAACATCTGTTTACATTGTAGTTGACGATTTTATAGTCTTTTAATAAACATCGTTTATTTAATATTTTACCTTTAATGAACTTTGAATAAAATTAGCAAAATTATTACTTACAAAAAAGATTACGTCTAGTGTAGGGTCTGAGACGTCCGTGCGAGATTTGACTTGCTCGGTATTCGGAGATATATTAATCTTTTGTAACAGCTTTGGGTCCCTCTTGAGTTCCTTCTTCTACCTACTTTTTTAAGAAGGGGAGCCAGACAGGGGGCTTCCCAGTTTTACAGTTACGAGCAGATATTATTTTGGCTCGGCGTCCGACAGATCAATATATCGTCGAATATCAAGCAAGTATACGCGTCTCCGTGTAATATACAGATATCTGTAGCATATGCTGTTATACCCGCGTCGATACGGGTACCCGTATTCACGCGGGTATAGCGAGTATCCGTAATATTGACACGGGTAGCTGGTGCCCGCATCGATACGGGTACCCGCATCGTACGGGTACTCGAATTATCCGGGTACCCGCGGAACTGGTCCAGATCCGTATACACGGGTAACGGGCGAACAGGCGGATACCTAAGTATCTGGGTATCCGTTTCTTTTTCCGAGCTCTAAGTTATAATACTTCAAAATTGTAATTTAGGAATAGTTACATATTTTTTAAGCATGTATATTAATTAATTCTTTCTATTTAGAATATTTTTAACGTCCTCTAAATGAATTCACCATTCACACGAATATATTTTTCGAAACTTCGAAGTTTCGAAGCTTCGAATGTCGAAACCTTCGAAGCAATTCATCAGCCCTAATACAAGAGACATGACAGTGTCTCAAGCCCCAGACACAATGCGAGGCGATAGTGATAGCGATAGCAACAGCGACAAAATTTTCAACCTATCAGAAGCCATGCATCAGTGCTACACCTTTGTCAGCAATTTTGTCGCTATCGCATTGTGTAAGAGGCTTCACGCTAAGTGTGCGCACCAGCGATACAGGCAATGAAACAAAAAGTGTCTATATGTATATCTGAAGTATCAAGATGAGCAAAACCATGATTGTCACATCTACAAAATAGTAAGCAGATGAAATTTTTAATAGGCTCAATTAATTGTTTGGAGTCATGTTGTATGATAAAAGTGTCTTAATTTTTTTCTCTATCGATTATTATGGTATATTTTTTCATATATATGCACTATATATATATATATATATATATATATATATATATATATATATATATATATATATATATATGTTACGGGAAATATGAAAAATTGGGAATTATACATAATGGCCGGCCAATATGGATAATTCCCAATTTGTTTGGTCAAAATGATTAATAGAGAAGAATTAATCAAATTTCCCGGTTATTATGCATATTTTCCAATGCTAAATGGTCATTTTGATAAATCATCTTATTTGATTAACTGTTTAAAGCGCGTCACTAACCTACATAGGTTAGATGACGCGCTTTAAAAGTATTTAACTGTTTAAAGCGCGTCACTAATCTACATAGGTTAGATGACGCGCTTGAAAAGTATTTAACTGTTTAAAGCGCGTCACAAACCTACATATATAGGTTAGATGACGCGCTTTAAATTAAGTATTTAACTGTTTAAAGCACGTCACTAACCTACATAGGTTAGATGACACGCTTTAAAAGTATTTAACTGTTTAAAGCGCGTCACTAAACTATGTAAGTTAGTGACGCGCTTTAAACAGTTAATCAATCAAGATGATTTATCAAAATGACCATTTAGCATTGGAAAATATGCATAATGACCGGTCAGTTTGATTAATTTGAACATTTTTACTTTTATTATTCAAATGTCCCAAAAGAAGCAGGAATTATGCATATTGCCCGGTCATTATGCATAATAAACGATTTAATCAAAAATTTCCCGTAACATATATATATATATATATATATATATATATATATATATATATATATATATATATACAGGGTGAGTCATTTTAACTTACCACCCCCAAAAACTTTTTATTTTTAATTTGAGAAAAAATGCTATTTGAATGTATATCGCATTCTCTCTCTCTCTCTCTCTCTCTCTCTCTCTCTCTCTCTCTCTCCCTCTCTCTCTCCTTCTCTCTCCCCCCTCTCTCTCTCTCCCCCTCTCTCTCTTACTCTCCCCCCTCTCTCTCTCCCCTCTCCCCCTCTCTCTCTTCCCCCTCTCTCTCCCTCTCTCTCCCTCTCTCTCCCTCTCTCTCCCTCTCTCTCCCTCTCTCCCTCTCCTCTCTCTCTCCCTCTCTCCTCCCTCTCCCTCCCTCTCCCTCTCTCATCCCTCTCCTCTCCCTCTCCCTCCTCTCCCCTCCCTCTCCCTCCCTCTCCTCTCTCTCCCTCTCTCTCCCTCTCCCCCTCCTCTCTCTCTCTCTCTCTCTCTCTCTCTCTGGATTTTGACGAAATCGCCTTATGGTTAGACTCTGATTATAGGGCCTCTAAATGAATATATTCTTTTCTCTCGCAGAATTTTGCTAGAACTGTCAAGCTGGCCAGATTCTGATTAGAGGGACTCTTAAGACTGAGGGCAGCTTCCCCTTCTTTTTTTAATGACCAAAAATTCTCTGCTCCGCGTGTGTTTGAGCGTTTTAGAGTAAATTCTGAAAGTGGCTCCCCATTGACTTCCTGACAGTATGCCAATCTTTGATAGAACGCAGAAATGGCTCTAGCGATTTGATTCAGCAGGTATCAAGGCCGTTTTATCCCTTATTTATGCCTCAATTCTTGGATGTTTTCAAGTTTTGTTTCGTAAACTTTACTTTTCAGCTAGCCTTAAAGATAATAATCAAGAGGAATTAGATTTGGTGACCGAGGTAGCTAATTTTCTCCTCCCTTATTTTGGTTCCTTTTTCCTATTTATCGGGAAAACTTTATTTAAAATTCGACGTGGTCCTACATGAAAATGAGGAGGAGCTTAATCATGCTGAATACCCTGCTAAAAATGACCGATTGAATCCGATTAAAACTTTTGAATCCGCATGAATCTGGATTCTTGATCTGGAAATTACGGATTCATAACGATTACACTGATTGAAAACGATGAAACGGATTGGTATTCAACGATGTAATTTCAATCCCGCGGTTTCTATTGGTTTGAATTGTTATGATTTCGTAACGATTACACCGATTGAAACCGATTGAAACGGATTCGTAATCAATTAACATGTAATTTAAATCGGTTTCTATCTGTTTAAATCGTTATGATTTTATAACGATTATACCGATTGAAAACGATTGAAACGGATTCGTACTCAAGGATGTAATTTCACTCGTTTTCTATTTGGTTTGAATCGGTCTTAGTCAATCCGTTTAAATCGTTATGATTTTGTGGACTCCGAAATTGCGAAATCATAATGATTTAAACGGATTGACTGACCGATTCAAACTGATAGAATCCGTGAATTCCGGATATATAAATAGGATTATTTACTACCCTATAAGAGCAAAAAGTCGACTTAAAGACGACTTGAAGTCGACTTTCATCGAAACTGACTTGGCAGAGAAGTCGACTCTTTTAAGGACGAAAGTCGACTTGAAGTCGGCGAATGTCCCAAAAAACGCCGACTTAAAGTCGACTTTCCGCCAACTTTTAACGTCGATAAAATAAACCGCCGCATATGTCTGGAGGTCGATTGTGTATCTTGAAACGAGGTAAAAATTACAAAAGTGAACAGATTTTACTAGATTTTGATAAATAAAATCGTAGATACGCTAATGAATTTTCTCACTTTTGTAATTTTTACCTCATTTCAAGATACACAATCGATCCCCTGCTGGAGAAACTATCGGAAGTATCGGAGGAAGTCAACGGGAAGACAATGATGACGAGACTATGAATGACGACGACGATGTTTCCTGGCGGTGCAGCGGTGGTCGATAGCGCGGCGCTTTACGACGTCTCATCGTGTCCTGTTTCGCGGCACGTATTCCTCGCACTCGCGTAAGCTCTGCTCCTCTTCGAGATTCGCCGCCATATTGATGATGCATGACGCGCCACTTAAATATAAAATAAAAATGACTGCTAGACTGTTTTCCGTCTTTTTATAAGTCGACTATTAGAAGTCGACTTTTCGTTGACTTCTATAAGTCGACTATTTAGAAGTCGACTTTCCGTCAACTGTGCTCTTAGGGTACTTTATTATAATTCCATTCTTTGTACTAGAAATTTATTACAATGTGCAGTATTTATTTAAATGAAAACATTTTATAGTTTTGCAAATATAGAACTCATGACTTTACCAAAAGAAAATCCTGTAGTAAAAACTCTATTACGTAAAAATTATGTGCTATATACAATTTTAATGATTAAAGCGGGATTTAATCCGATTCACATAGCTACTTTCATTACCCAGTTGAAATGGATTAAGCGCAGATACGATTGAAACCGATTGAGTCGGATTCAGATAAATCCGGAAATATCGCATTAAATCCGATTCCGGTGTTGTATTAAAACTTCACGATTAATGCGGATTCAATACGATTCATGTGGTTACTTTATTCACCCGATTAAAATGGGTTGGCATTAATATGATTGAAACCGATAACGGCGGATTCAGATAAATCCGGAAATGCCGAATTAAAAACGATTCCGATTGATTTGTTATTAAAACCGATTCACTTCCAATCGGGCATCCGATTAACCGGATTGAAAACGCATTCATTCCGATTCAATTTCACCGAATTTAATGCGGAATCAATCTGATTCAATCGGTCATTTTCAGCAGGGATATTTCTTCGAAGTTATTTGGAAAAATATTTTGTATGGCTGGAATTATTTCATCTACAAGTAATTCTCGTGAGCATTAAGGTTTACCTTAAAAAAAAAACGGCCCTATAAAATAACCTGATATTTTTTTTACAAACGCTTTTTACAAAAGCGTAATTAATTGTATATTAATTAATATACAACTTTTAGAATATAATAGTTACTTACTTATATACATATAAATATGCTGTAAATAAAGAGTACTCCGCACTGCTCGATCCACACACGTGTATACGCACTCGTACGCATCGTAGGATAATCATGTACATGATGGCTGTCGCGATGAGCGTTGCGCACAATATAAAACAATAACGTTATAGCAACAGAAAATTAATATACTACCAACGTTATTTTTAAGTCCAAATTACAAGGAATTTTGAACTGTTGCATTGATCTCAACTAAATGTCAGTAACATTTGAAAAATATTTTCTGTAACGTTTTTAAAATATTTTAACAACATTCAGAAAAATCATATTACGAAATAATATTTTTCAAATATGTGTATAATATTATTAAAAAACGTTTAAAAAATACACATAAAGTCAATATTTCTAAAGGTTAATTTAATGTTCCTTGCTTACTGGGTAGATTTATACAGTGTTGCTTTTATCTTCCGGTAAAATATTGCAATTGCATGTATCTGTAATGTCTTTGCAATATTACATTGCAACTTGCAATATTGCAACATTAATGCAATGCAACTGCACGTTTGGCTGTATGGATCTTTAAAGATGACGTTTTTATTCTTTTTTCTATTTTTTGTCGTCTGAAGAAAGTAATTTTAAACAATTTTATTAATATAAATTAATATATTTTTTATTAAATAATTTATATAAATAAAAAATACAATTTAAATATATAAATTCCGTATAATACCATGTGTAAATCCAACCTCCGCGCGATACACCTTGGGTAATGCCAGTACTGCAACTTTCAAGTTCCATATATCTCGAAAAGTACTTAATGAAAAAATACTTTATTATAGTATTTTGAAAAACTCTTGAGGTAAACTACATGAATATATAATAACAAATAATTTTAAATTTGTAATAAAAAAGAATTCTAAGGTAATCTTTACGTGACTTTGACAACACTATTCAACTTTATATTAATATTTCTATGTAACGTGTCATTAAAACCCCACAACTTTTATATGTAATATTTTTTTCGAAAATGCGTAGGTTTCGGAAAATTAGGGGTTTCGACACTTTTTATACGCTCTGTATATTCTATATGTCAAATTCAAGAAAAATTCTTTGAGAAAAAAAACTCGAAGTTAATATGTCATGATTTTTTCTGTTTATTACTAATAGGTCTTAGTGGTTTAACTACGACATCAGTACAGGGTAGTATCGTACACGGTACACCGGCGCAGCCACCAGCCACACCTTTAGATTTAAGTCCACTTAGGCATCATAGATCACCTGCCACTACTCCTGTGAGTTACTCCCCTAGCAATAGTCCAGCATTGGATATGATACAAGAAGAACATCCTGTAGAAATATCAAGGGTATGTAATACTTTATTAAATATGCAGAGTAATTTATTTTAGACATCCATCTTAAATATTTTTAAAACGGTACATTTAACAAAGAAAAGTTTTAAACTAGAAAAAGAAACTCCAAAAAAGAACCGGATTCCCGGGTATCCGAGTACCCGCCCGCTCACCCGATACCCGTATACGGTATATGCACTGAGAGAAAAAAATAGTTGAAATAACTATAATCTCACTATATTTTATAGTTAATTTTGGCATCAACCATATATTTATAGTTTAGTTAAACATGCAAAATATAGTAAAATGGACAGATTTATAGTCAGCCTTACTATGACATGAATTAGTCTAACCATATGAAATGGTTATTATGAACCAAAATTTGCAATCCTACTATATTTTTACTTAAAATGATTATAATTTATGGTAAAAATTTTACATGGGTCAGTTATACTATGTCTATATTGTTATTATAACCAACATTATGGTAACATTTACTATAAATATGATAATTCTAACTATAATTGTTTTACTATGTCATTATGGTTCTAAATACCATATATTTTTCTCTCAGTGTGGAATCGGTTCCCCGAGTACCGGGATAATTCGGGTACTCGTACTATGCTGGTACCCGTACAATGCAGCTACCCGTCTCGGTGCGGATTGCAGAATAATAAAACATAAATTCTCACACGCTTCAAAAATTGTATATAAAATATATGGAAAAATGCTTTTATTAAATTTTGTAGTTTTTTATAATTTAGTTTAACAGAATAGAATAGAGTAATCAAATAATCAAAGAAGTAAATAAGCTAATCGTTAGAAGGACCAAAATCCATGGTCGAAAAAAGCATTTTGATGATTCTGACCAAAATCAATGGCCGTATTGTCATGACGATTATAATAATAGCCAGTAGGGTCGATTAAGGGGATCCTATAGTGGCAGTCGTTACCGACATTTAGTTAAATACATACAACTTTTAATTGACTTTACGGAATTGCAAAACTTTTTTACAGAATTAAAGTACGCACAAAAATGTAGAGCGCTATAGTCGATTTTATATAAAAAACGCAAAAAAATTAAAATTTTGGGCACACAGAACTGTCACTGACGACAATATTTGCTTGATACAAAAATACCGCAGTTTATATTTACAAAATTAGATACAGGCGCTGTAGGGAAAACATGTAAGAACAATATGCAATTAAAACTAAGATTAAAAGCCTAGAAAAAAAGTTGCATGCTTTTAACTTTTATGCAACAGCACATGCAGGTTGATAGAATAAGCAGTATTGCGTGTAGCGAGAGATGGCGCAGCAATCGGACAAGGACAAATGTATCGTATAAATATCTCATTAGACAAGGATATAGGTAACATAGAAAATAAAAAAAAGATTAGAAATGTTGACATTATCAACATCGTCGGAGTTTGGTCTTCGCTATAGGATCCCCTTAAAGTCTTTACTGCTAATTAGGTTTTTCAGAAATTAACTTATGAAAAAATTTATAAAAATGCACTTGCTAGTATTATTTGTAAATAAGCTTATGTTACAAATTTTATACAATTCTTAATATTTTTTATTTTCCTTATAACTTCTTTACAAATATGTTAATTTAATACATTTAAGTAAATTTTGTGAGAAATAAAATATAAAAATTAAAATTACTTGAGATCAATATTCATTTCATTATTTGCTTAGACAGATTTTTATTATTCTATTTTTTTAGAAAATTTTTTCTTTAACTGTAAATGTACAGTGATGAGATTTAATTCGGTCTCTTAACTGTGATCATTGACTTACTTATTTAATCGCCAAATATAAAATATTGGATTGATAATGAGAAGAAACCGAATTAAATCTCGTTATTGTACATTATAATGATATGTTATATAAAATTGTTGATTTCCTATATAGAATTAATAAAAAGAACAAAATAATGTCTTACTTTTGTAGAAGTTCAAAATTTTATTTAAATATTGTGTTTTAATATAATTCTGTTATAATCATTTTAATATAACTTAATATAATTTTATTGAGTTAAATTTAACTTAAAGAAAAACATGAATATTTAACATTTCTTTATATCAATATATAATAATAGCCAGTAAGTATCGATGATTTTCTTGTTTCTTTTTCTTAGAAAAAAAGAAAGTAACGGATAAAAAATTTGTAATATGCTGTAGTACCACATAATCTTACTTGAAATGTTTAATTTTTAATTTTGATATTTGTTTACAGGTACCACCACAAATTTCAGTAACAGATGTTCTTGGAGGACAAGTGACGTTAATTAGTTGCTCGCCATCTCCATCTCCATCGCCAGATTCACTTGAAGATGCATTACCTCATTACAACACTCTTCCGAGTTTTATTATTTCAGAGCCGTGCGATCCTTCAAGACCTAGTATAACACGCGGTATCGGTAGACCGCACAATACGATACCTACCGAAGTCGAGGTTCCTTTATCCGATGAGTCAAGCAGATTAAATTCCGAAACTATATTAGGTCGTGTCAAACAAATAATAGATGCGAGAGCACCACCGAAAGGTTTTATATTTTCAAGAGAGGAAGTGGAAGGTAGTGGACTTAGTTTAGAATATCCCGGTGGCGTACAAATTGAACTTAGGGTATGCGAATCGGAGGAAAGAGAAGCGAAAGGAATAAAGATGCGTAGGATTAGTGGGGACCAATTGCAATATAGTCAACTTTGTCAGCAATTGATTTCATGTATTACTGTTTGACGACAACCAGCATGTAATATAATATGTTTTTATACATTACGTTACATTCCTAGTGTAACATACACTATTCATCACAGTATTGCACACGTTGCATATACACAAATGGTATTTTTAAATTACCTTCATTCTTCATATATATAATAACATTACTGTTATTATATTCGTGTAACATTCAATGTATTATACGTTTTTTAGTGTTTGTTTCGAGAGATAAGATAAGAGCCATCTTATTTATAATATGAAATTGTAAATAGGGAAATATATTAGTTGTATATTTATATCTTCTGAAACATTGAAATATTATATTAGATGCATGTTTAATAATTTCCAAAAAACATAAACAATTTATTTTCTTTATATTTTAACTATAGCAGATGTTGTGTAAACACATCAAGTACTGAAAAATTTCAATGAAAAATTTATTCATGATTATGGAATTAATAATAGCACCCAGTGTAGATGCAAAAAACGACTTACTGATTCGTCCAGTCTATTTGCATTAATTCAATACATATACTGACTGAGTGCTATTTATGTTTTCTATTTTGTTCATAATATTTTTTTATCAAATATATTTTTAATGTTAGACATAGATAAAATTTCAAGTTTTTTAATTTGTATTACTTTGAACTATTTGTAAACTTAATTATATAAGGAAATGGGAAATGAGAATATTGTAATTTGTACTAGACAAATATTAACAAACACAGTTCTCTTTCTTTGTGCCACATACAATTTATGAACAGATAACTATAACATAAAATGACCTTACTGTAAATAGTTACGTTGTGGCGAGATGTCATTATTTACATGAAACAAAAATAAATGACAAAAATATACATTAAACTGCGTTGTATATATTACAGTAAAAACGTAAAATTCAGTACTTGTATACACTTACTAGTAAATGGTTACATTAAAATGTTAAAGAAGGTAATAAAAAAATAAACATGTTTACTATTACTAGTAAATATATACACTTACTAAAACGATTCAGTGTGTGTTAAAACATACTGATATAATTTGCGAATTGTAAATCTTATTAACAAGTGGTATATTGATTGAATTGCGTGCAACGTGATATATTTTATTTAATTGAAATAAAAGAACAAAAGTAATTCTTGTTTAAACGTCCAAACTACTTTTTAGCGATTTTTTCCGTTAAGAAGTAATATAGATGTTTTAAAAAATGGTAATTAGTTGATGAGATTCGATGAATATGAATGAAAAAGACTCTTATATCGTAATTGGTTTAGTTTCATGATTATTGTTTTTTTAGCATGGTCGAACATTGTCATGAAGCAGTATGTAGTGACTGTTTAGTGATCTACTAGTGGTGTTATCCGCTATGAAATATTATGCATAAGACAGCTTACATTAATCAATAAACTATCAATAGACGCTATATTATTGTTTCATGACAATACTCAATCACATATCTCAACAACAATGACAGTCTTCAAATTGAACCAGTAGCAACTCAGATAGCAACGTGTCTGCATTGTTGCTGGCATGTTGCCGATAACATAGTATGTGTTGCTATCAGAATTGTGGCAACTGAGTCCGCATTTGTCGGCAAGTTGATGCCTTCACGATATAACAATTTTGTATAGCAACTTACTAGAACAACTTGTTAGCAACTTAAGCTGCGATCTAAAATCGTCTGATTCAAAATTCAAGCTGTTACTGTCATGTTGCTGTAATAATTTATAGGATCACACAATGCTGTTGCTGTCATATTGTTAGCAACGCGAAGTAAATTTGATGCTGCTCTCTTGCCGACAAATTGCTGGCAATACATATTTCCAATGTTGCCTGCGTTTTACTTCAAATATTAAATTACTCGAAATTAATTGAAGCAAATGTACGGAAAGTTGCCAGCATCATAAGCAATCACGTTTGCGCGATTTTGCTCAGACACGCTTTGCCATCTGAGAATATAAGACTCTCCTCATCCATATTTATTGCATCTTTTCTCCAACCGATTACTTCTTTAAACATCGATACTATTTTTTAGTAGAGAAGATATTAAAAAATGAAACAACAGTCAAAATCGCTTTTGAGGCATTCCAGAAATTCAAATTTCTATGCGTGGATATAAATGCACTTATATCATGTTCGGAAAAGTGTATCTGCAAGCGTTTATATTGATTAATAAAATTTATTTTAAGCAAAGTTACTATCGTTTTTTTAAATTTCATTGAAAAGTTCACTATTTTTTATATGCAACAACTTAATAAGATAATAATTTATCATAAAACTAAACACAAAAAAGTATTGTTTATAAAATAAATATTTTTACGTTATTTAAAATATGGTTTTTATTTATTTCAGCATAGTAAACTATAATTACACTTTGAATTATATGTTGTTTGAATATATTTTGCTAAATTAGAATAACAAGTGTATTTGCTAGTAAAGATATCAGTTTCTAGTCATTTTATTGGTAAAGT
>JASTWL010000276.1:0-247190 GCA_035220575.1 Temnothorax rugatulus | reverse complement strand
CATCGCGGCTGTCTCGCGTGAAGTAATTTTCTCCTATCAGTCGCGCGCGAAAACGTGATGTGACATTTGAAAACGATTAGATCAGGCGATTGAAGTGTGACTTACATTCCATTTGTGCATCGTCATGTATCGCGAATCGACGAATTTGCATCACTTGGGCTTTCATTAGCATTGCAGAATGTGAGGAACTGAAAATAGAAATGTTTCTTATCGCACGAGCTTATATTTCTGTTTGTATGATCTTCCGTAGAGATTCTGACGTTTATACGTTAACGTTGCTTTTTACATCGGCTATAATATTACTTAAATATAAAGAACCTTGAAATAATAAGTCGGGGAGAAATTCCAATTCGGACGTTTCGCGACGATCGCGGTGAAACGAACATTCCACTCGGCATCCGCAATATTCGGATCACCGTTTGCATTTTGTACCGTTCTACTTAACGCTCGGGGCGTTTAACGAACATTACAACGGGCAAATTTAAGCAATTGAAATGAATGTTGAATTCGGGTCAAACGCATCGTATTTACTTGTGAATATATCATGAAATGTATCTGAACACAATTGGAATAATTATTAAAGATAAAATTAAAAAATAATAACGCGGTATTAAATAAATTTTAATTATAATTATGGAATATATACGTAAAAAAAAAACAACATAATTTTGGATTTTTTCAGTAATTATTACGTAAATGTCTAGATATGATATGACGTATCTATCTACATAGATTTAACTGCCTAATTCCATATGTAAAAGGCATCCATGCAGTCTACTGTATCTTAAAGTGCATATGCCGTTTCGCAAGACGCGAAAGAGAGCATTAATTTCCAGGCATTCATTGTCCACCGCCTTGAAATCCGTATCTATCTGGATACGTTGGCTCGTAAAAGGAGCTTGACAAGTGTCTCTAATGCGCCGTTTATTGCCAAATTTAACGATGCCATCGTAAACGCGAGAAGCCGAGGACGGATCTCGTGGGACCATTGGAACAATGCTTGGAAATTGTCGCGCGCCGTCTCTCTCTCTCTCTCCTCTCTCTCTCTCCCTCTCCCTCTCTCCCTCTCCCTCTCCTCTCCTCCCTCTCCCTGCTCCCTCTCCCTCTCCCTCATCCCCTCCCTCTCCCTCTCCCTCCCCTCTCCCTCTCCCTCTCCCTCTCCCTCTCCCTCTCCCTCTCCCTCTCCCTCTCCCTCTCCCTCTCCCTCTCCCTCTCCTCTCCCTCTCCCTCTCCCTCTCCCTCTCTCTCTCCTCTCTCTCTCTCTCTCTCTCTCTCTCTCTCTCTCTCTCTCTCTCTCTCTTTCGGTGACATTCGTTCCTCATCTTGGCAATACGCGCCCAACCCAATTCCGCCAAGGGTGACAGAAGCAAGATAAGATTACGGCGGAAATCCAGAAATTGCGAGATGAATAGTCACATATCGCTAAGAATGCACAGCTTTACGTAGGAGTGCTGTTTTTCGGTCAGTCACGGTGTGAGACAAGTCTTGTTTGTGTTATAAAGAAATCTAAAAATAAATTTTTAAAAAATAAAGAAGAAGCTAGGAAGTAGGAAAGAAACAATAGCAGTGCAGCTTGGATTTCTTGAAACCAAATATATACGTATATATATGGAAACATGCATTTTTATTCGGACAAATCAAAATAAGTAAAAGTTTCTTTGATCTAAAAGACATACGATAGGGAAGTCATACAAATTATATTAAGCAACTAAATTGGAATTCTGAAAAAATTCTAAAGGAAGTGAAGCTTAAGAAGAATATATACAATCTTCCGCTATTCTTATAGTTACAAAAAGAAGCGCACGGTTAGAATTGATTCGTCGATGTCAGTATTAAAGCCATCGTAAAATCCGTAGGTATCTTTAATCTTCCGTGTCTTTTAGATATCGAAATTCAGTAATACGAGATCCCCGGGCAAAAAATCAACAGCTAATCAATTCGCCCGTATATTCATTTGCGAAACGTGTGGGTACGGCGCAGATGGGGGGTGAGACGAACTCGGCAACGCTGATTATAACTCATCGCGGCTCCTCGCATATTCATAGAAAGCTTGTCGTGTGATTTACGCGCATGTAATACATTTGTAGGACTCCCCTGGCGCGTTTCTGCCTTGTGATTCTATTCGGGTAAAAAAAACCGAATACGTCATTCGCAGATACGGTTAAATCATCTTTATGAGACTCACAACGGTATTACAAAATGGTGTATTTGTGGAACATTAGAAAGAAAGTAACAACTAATGTAATTCCTTATCATAAACAAATTATCTGATATAATTATTTTATTTAGATATTTATACATATAAATATTTTCTCATCAAAGTCTGAGAAACTTTAATATATATTATTGAAATATATAAATTACGTGTTATATTAAACGTCAGTAATTCGTATTACTGGCGTTAATTAGTAATACGCGACTAATAGTTAATTAATTTTAATGAAATCTTTCTCATATGTACATCCCTATATATATATATAGATCAAAAAAGTATAAAAGTTTTTATACATATCATATTTTTAGAGAATATCGTACAAAATGATCACATATAATATTCAGAATTTTAATTTTAAAACAATTTAATTCTGGAAATATAAAAATTAACATTTATATACATTTACGTTACAATATATTTATGAATCATATAACAACAAAAAACGTACATAAGTTCAAATTTATTAACTGAAATTTTTTAAATTACTAGTCCTATTTCGTTCAAACAGCTGTGACGAAAATAGCCGTGACTTCGGCAAACGGAAGTTCGCTTCTTCCGACTTCGCCTTCACTCGAGGCAAACGCAGAGCGTCTTTGCGCCGACCCTTAAGCAAAGGCTTCCACGCCTGTCTGCATCTATAATCATTGGTTTAGATCTGACATCGCACCCCTGCGGAGTTTCAGCGAGGGTAGGTTTGCTGGGAAGGGAAAGGGCACGGCGGGAGGGAGAGAGAGAAGGGAGTATATGGCCGCCGACTGGAGCGGCTTTGGAAGGGCTGTTTAAGTGGCCGGCGATAAGATAACGTCCGGAAGGCGGGTAACGGGCAATTAATTCGGGAGTAGCTTGAGTAAACAGTGCCGAGAAATTAAAAGCTATTTGTCACGGCGCGCAAGAAGGCCGCGGCGCCGTGGAGAATAGCGCCGGGCCCTCATAAGCTCGAGAATTAAGATGGCGGCGATACGCACGGCAAGCGTGTGCATAAAACGTATGAATTTCGACTTGGTTTACTTCGCCGCGCGAAAAAGGATAATAACCGGGTAAGCAGATGAGAGATACGCATCATATCGTGAAGACAGCCCTTTATCCCTATGTTAATATTGTCTCCGAAATCAGAACTTCTTGTAGAAGAAAACCGCGACAACCAGCTTTGTCACCCTTATAGATATGGCGGGGCCCTATATCATCCGCGTGTATTATGCGTTTGCTCGAAAAGCGATAACATCGGAACACCGTTCTGATCTGATGCTTATCTAAACACCGTTTTAACACATTCGATTATACGAACAGCTAACAAAAGATAAACATTCCACATGAATATCCGTTTACACAAATATTCTTTAGCAAATATTGTATTAGTGATAATATAATATACATATGTTGTATATGGTTGTATATATAATAGTTGTACTACATATAGTTGTATATATAGTTGTACCAGCAATAAAAAATAATAAAATTAAGTTTCTCATCTCCATTTTACTCATGTTAATCTCTTACATATATGCTATTGTTAAAAGCTATAATTTTTTTTAAATTGTAATCTCAAATAAAAAAATATCAATTAAATAGAAACGTGCGTTGTTTTTTAGTAATTTTCAACTGAACAAGCACCATATACAAGTATAAGAATTCCAAATAAATGGGGCGCTGTGCGTAGGGAGAAATCCAACGCTGTTTTTACCGATCGACGGGCGCGTCGCGCGGACTGTCGCGGAGTCCCGAGAGAATAAATTGGAACTGTCTTTGGCGACGCGTCACGCCATTTATTGTCATTTGTTCGATACCAACTACCACAAACGCGTGCCTGTCTTTCTCCAGCAGAATCGACATGACCGTCCGATTTATTCGGTGGGATTTATACGAGTCGTTCATTTTGAGACATCACTCATTCGCGGTTATTTTCAAAATCTCATAAAAATGTATATGCCCAATCAATTTGTATCTTATTTTAACTCGGTGCGTTGAATTGCCCGACAGATGCATTTCGTGTATTAAATAAAGATTAAGATTAAGATATAGAAAAGACGTAAAGATGTATAGAGAATAAAATAGAGTCTAAAATATCCTGAAATGCGGGTTTCGAATGATTTTACGATTGAAAAATGGTAAATGTATATCTCTTTATTCAGAACAGGGTGCTGAAGATAACAAGATATAATGAAACATTATCAGACAGCGAGAGAAAAAAAACACAGCGAAAGAAAAAGATGAGGAGCATAGTCAGTATAGAGTGTTGAATTATGTGTGCGTGGAGTTCCGTAGGATGGGAGATGGAGGGAGGAGTGAGGAATGAAGCTCAGGGACTGGAGGGGTAATAACTCATAGAGTACCGTACACAATACCATTGTGTGTTCGTTGTACAGATTCTGCTGAGAACAGGACTGTGCGTATATATAGGGTGTTCCTGGAATAGACCGCCAAGCTTTAGCAGCACGTTCTACTCATGCGCAGTATGTGTCCGTATCAGGTGTCTTAGACTCATCACATGTATTTTCTTCCAAATAATAAGAATAATGATATTCTTACTACTTGAAAATTTACGATTTGTAATCCAGAGAAAGTTTTGAATTATGTAAATTCTTCGTAACATTAATATTATCAAATAATTATAAGCGGTAGAAGATGTGTTTTAACAAAACAATTAACATTTAATTAATTAAACATAAATTTTCTTATATAAACGGAAGCCAGCTCTTCTCTTTCTCTCTTTAAATTTGAACGATCAGCTGGAATGTTCGCTATATTTCTAATTGTAGAAAATAATGTTATAACGAAGAATCTTATTAGCGAGTATTATAAAAGTTTTTACATTTAGATAGATGAGAAGAAATAGGAAGAAGGAAGAAAATAAGGAGAAACAGAAAGAGAAAAAGCGAAATCAAGAAAAGTAGAAAAGGTTCCGGCGGAAAAAGAGCGGTATAAAAAGGGCGATACAAAGCTTTCGAGAAAAGCGACGCAACATCAAAGAAGCGAAAAGAACGAGCCATGCGCATCAGAGACAACAATTTTCACCCTTGGTTAGTCTATCGCACGTACATCTTCTTACATCAGTTTCATGTTTTGAGTAAAATAATACGAAAATCAAATTAAATAAATCATCGTGCATTTAATTAACTCAAGCAATTAGTATCTAGTCAATTACGCAAAAGTTATATAATGAGACGATTATTTATAGAAATATCTTTTTTGCATCGGAAGGTTGAATATATAACTTACATTTTATAATCCTGAATTTTAACGTTGTAAAAATTTATAAAAATACAATGTAAATACCAATTACATATTTTAATAAAGAAAGATTCATAGAAATTATGCATCTTAACATAAACACTGAATATAATATTAAAAATAAAATATAATTTGCAAAAATATTTATGGAAATTGAAATATCTCTTAAATTCTTTCGTATTGGTTAGAAAATTATCACTAATTGTAAGTATAATCATCACTAAGAAATTACAGATTTTCCAACCTCTTTCCATCTTTTGTGTTTCACTGAGAAAAACAAACTCTAATCAAAAGATAAAGAGTGTTGGCCAATATTGGTACGAACAAGCGTCGAAACTGTGAAAACCCTTTATGTACGATGTAATTTGTCAGCCGGCTGGAAATTAAACGGAGGCGAATCTGACGGCTGCAATCTGATGCATTGGTCGCTTCTGGGAAATTGCAGTTTCGCCCGAGCTTTCGTCGACATTTCGCAAGGAATCAAAGATCGCTTTGACCGCAATCCCGTGGCCTGATGATAGTCACCCGTGGGCTGAGGGAGCGGTTGCGTGCGATACGCGGAAGTCGTGTAGCTACCGGAAACGGAAATTAGTTCCGGCTCAGAAACAATGGCCCCTGGAAGGTCAGGAGGAACGCAATTGTCGCTGTCGCTTGTTTCATAGAGAAACTCGCTATCACTGCCGGAGGATGCCACCAGTAATATGTCTCATGTTAGACAGAAAACAATAAGTATAATAAAAAATATTGAACGAAAATAAGCGTTCCTGGAGCGCAAACCGTCTTGCAATCTATAAATCAATTAGTATGAAATAATAAATAAAAATGTTGATCTCTTATTTTTAAAAGAATAAAAATTATGTAAAAAAATTATTAGTCAAAGTAATACATATAATTTTCAATTAACATTACATGAATTACGAGTATTTTTAGTCCATTCATTTCCATCTACGTGCACGCGCGCGCGGATTTCCAATCATCGCATCGTGGAAAAAAGAGGAGAGAAAGATGATAACAAAATGATTCCTCATTCGCTTCGTTTCCGGCCAAACAAGTCGAGTCGGATCATAAGCATGATACCTTACGAAGGTTATTGAAATATGTATGAAAGCACAAGCGCGCCATATAAGCAGAACAACGAACGACGTCCTTGGTCCTTGCTTGCCACGTATATATTCGTCTGGTCCTTTGAGTTATTATTCAAAGCGAATCGTAGGAGGGTCGCGCGGGATTAAGCTTCCTTTTACATGCACGAAAACCTAGGTACAAGGAGACAATACCGGAACCTATTCTCTTCATCATACATCGTCCACCTCTCATGTCCCACCTCTTTCGTGTTTCGCGGACACTCGGTGTTGTCCTGCGATCACTACTAAAGGCAAACCCACTCTAAAACGTTAGCACATTGAACGATCGCATATTATATTACTGTTTAATAAAATTAAAGTACAGTGGAAAAAGAAAAAGATAGATAGCTAAATTATAGATAAAGAAAGAGAGAGAGAGAGAGAGAGAGAGAGAGAGAGAGAGAAAGTGTTTGTTTCATTTATAGGAAGAGTATTAGAAAGAAAAAGAATTGGCAAAAAGAAAGGTTGGGGCTACAGGCGAAAGTTAGTCTAATCCCTAAATTCTGAGAGCAGATCTTTAGACAAACTCTCGGCAGAATAGATTGCACTGACGGGGCCGTGTAGCAACGGCGAGAGAGAGGAAGGAAAGTGGTAAAGCTCAAGTTGCTAACGAGACACGTCGTCCTCCGCCATGAAATGAACTCAGCCACCGTCAAAGCAAGCATGAGAAGATCTTCAACGATGCAAGTACTATGAAATACGAGTATGAACAAAAGTAGCGCGCTGACGCTGACTAATTATTAGAGCAGTTCCGAAGAATTTCGATCTCGGCATAAACATCGACCAGCTTTTATTTAACATGGACAAGCCGTTATCAGAAAAACTCTCATTGTCTTTTCTGTCAATCACTGTGACGGCGCCCAAGTTACGCGGGACATCTCGTTAAAGAATAGAAACTCGATCGAGGCGTGCCCTTCGTAAAATGTCAATTAAAATATTAGCGAAAAATGAGCCGGATATCACCTTAATAACCCAGCTAACTTTCTAATAGTAAAAATGACAATATAAGAAAAATTAAGCTATAATTATTAATACTATAATGGATACAGCAATGAATATTGTGTAAACATACGGTGGTCTTGCAATTAATTTCGATTTTTGGATACTTGGATTTCTTACATTTTTTAAATCTTGAATTTTTTTTCGCTTAATGTTAATTCACATTTACATTTTATATTTACAATTTATATTTTCTTATATTTCTTTAACTTTTTTCACTTTACGTTAATTCTTAAAGTTTCTTAAACTTTTTCCTACGTCATCTACCATACTTTATTGTATTTAAGACACAAGTTCAATCTTTTAAGATTTGATTGTATATATTGTTCTACTTACTTAGTAGATTGCTAGATGCATTAAATTTTTGACATCACAACGACATGTAAAAACTTATAAGCATCATTCAATTTTTATTTACGAATGTTTCTTACCAATGAACTTCCAACCTAAGCGTGACGTATTTTGAGAGCAAATCCATTCTTTACGTATGACAGATCTCGCGCGAAATTCAATGGACGACAGAATACTTGTAATTGATGATCCTCCGCAACAACTGTTGCAACCGAGAGATCATGAGGTATATAGAAGCCAAAGCTTGACCGCAAACAGACTGACCCAAGTTTAACGAGTCAACATTGAACCGCTCTCGATCTTGTGATCGATTTCTCTGCTACTCGCACTTACGTAATCGTTTATTATATTAGACAATTGCGTGTGTCCTCATTTATCGTTTGAATATTTAAAATAATATAAATGTGACTTAAAATTTAAGATATAATTTGACAAATACCAATATGAATTTAACCTAGTCAATGTCCCTCAATTTCCTTTCATCTATCAAGTGCCTTGACACAAATCAACAGTTTGGATTTGCTATGCCGCTTAGATTATGTCTTAAGTTCTTGACTGTGTGATTGGCTGATTTGCTTACTGCTTAAGGAGGTTCGATCGCTACTCGTGAATCAAAAATGCGATTGAAATAAATGTCATTACAGCGATCCCGAATTATATGCAATATTAGTATAATGAATTGTGGATGCTATTTACGTGCTATATTCTTCGTCAATTATTAGTGTATAGAATATTAACAAACATATACTGGGGTATGAGAGCGTCAACGACTCGGGAATTACTTATTTGGCCAACATTATAGGTTAGAATCGGTCACTTTGTGACAATAAGCTTTCTATACTCGAAAGCCAACTTAGAGCCTTAATTTTTTTATATGATTTACATAAACACTTTACACAAATAATCGCAAAACTTGAGCGATATTGACCATATAGTTTCTTTGTAATATAATTCAGAAGTTGACCACTTTTAGCCTATACTCTTATGGAGAAAGTCGCTCCGAGGTAGATTATCACTGGTTTAGTACACACTTAGCCAACTTAGGACTTTGAAAACCTAGCATTTGATAGATGAAACATCAAGGATTGTGTAAAGACTTTGAAAATCGGACTTTACCGTGTGGATTGAAGGCTTTATCGTCACAAAGTTCAGGTCCCAGCGTAGAATAAGCGATTCCCGAGTCGTTGACGCTCTCATACCCCGACATATATTTATTAATATTCTATACACTAATAATTGACGAAGAATATAGCACGTAAGTAGCATCCACGATTCATTATACTACTATTGCATATAATTCGGGATCGCTGTAATGACATTTATTTCAATCGCATTTTTGACTCACAAGTAGCGATCGAACCTCCTTAAGTTTTTTTGTGTATCTAACTCTTTGACGAAAGCAAACTCGATATCTCGTTAATAAAATTAAAATTAAACACTATCTTCTATAGGGGTGTATGTAAAATCAATATTAAATATTTATAATTCAAAATTTTGTTAAGATAATTCAAAAAACTCGAATTTTAAGGCCAGGGATTTTGTCGTTATCGACGTTCGCGCTGGAATTCCATCGCGATGTACGTAGGCATCTCTGACAAAACAGACATCGCGTCGCGCCAGTCGTTGCGCCGCGCCAGTCGACGGAGTTATGCAAACTTGTCGAGATTCGTTTGCCGAACGAGACGGTACGAATGTCCTCGTTATCAATGGAGCGTAACTCTTGTTAAGCCCGACAAAACACTCGACTCAACTCGACTTGACTCAGTTCGGGGCTTGGACTTCTCCTGTAGTTTCTGAATTTTGCGGACCGTGGCAAATCATGCCGTCGCTTGTGAAAGCACAACAGTGTACAAACCTTGCGATTGCAACTAAGGACGCTTAAATGATCAAACACATATTCAAAAGTTCCAGCAATTAGAAAGTTCACGGTATAAGTGTATAAGTGTGTGTGTGTGTGTGTGTTAAGTGTGTGTTAAGGAATTCTCACGTTTAGAATATAAGAACCTCCGAGAAGCACAATTATCCCGAATCACAATTTCCAAAAGGTGTTCCCGGCAAAAACAACCGTTTAACTCTCGTCCAGCGACTGGCACGTAACTTTTGCAGCGTGTACTTTAGCTACATTTTTCGTGAGCTCTCTTAAACGTAATTTTTTTTCTATCTCTCGGCCGCACTGGGAGCCTTGAGAGAGTCTCGGAACCTTGCGTAACTTCCAGGTTACAACCCCAGCCACATTCGGTATCGTGCTCGGTAGGATAATTATTATATCGCGAGAGCGAATGAGAGAGAGAGAGAGAGAGAGAGAGAGAGAGAGAGAGAGAGGAGAGAGAAAGACAGAAAGAGATATTACTGCTTGTAGTTGCGGTTGGTATTCGCGACGAAGTACAGGAAGGGGCGCAGCGTAAGTAGATAAAGCAAGTTACTCGCAGCCCGACGTCGTAATGTGGCCGCAACGCTCACTAAAGGCAAATTTACACGCTTTGCTCTGGATCATTATTCCGAATGAATCATCCGAAATAGAAGATAAGCAAATTGCATAAACAGCTTCTCCACATATATAGGTTAGTGTACGTGCGCGTGTAAAGTGGTAAACGAGATGTAATCCTCTATCAATCATTAGTAAAATGTGTCTAAAAAAGTAAATTACTGAAATAACTGGAAGTGTCTCTTCATTCATTAATATTATATTTTACACGACTTTCATATATCAATCAATTCAAGTGATCGTTCAAGTGATGTAAAATACTTCAAAATATGTTTTCAAAGTAACGTGATATTTGACACATTGTTCACCTGAATTAATATTAAAAATAAATGCTCATTTCTATACGCTTACTTTGATTTTCTATGGTACATATTAAAATAAAAAAATTTAATTTAATAACTTTTCAAAAATAAAAGCCATGTTGAAATTGAAAGTTAGTTCTGTATGTAACAATATCGATGTATATTATAACTTTCATAGAAATGGGTTTTTCCACTGTATCACGAAAACGAAAATTAAACAAATGATGCTGCCAAAGACCTCTTCTCAACTTTCTCTGGTCTTTCTATCGAAGACAAACAAGGAAGTTTGATATATGTTCGCTTGACAAGCTTCCTAGACGTGATGAAGAAATCGGATGTAAGAACCTGCGTTTTCTTTTCTTCTTTTTTTTTTTTTTTTTATTTACTTTTCGTCGGTTTGATCTCGAAGCTGCGGGCTCGGCAAATATCCACTGTTTCCTTACAACTTGTTACGGTATAAGCTTTTTAGCAATAATATCAAGAAGATTAAAACGAGGTTAAGTTGAAAACTCAAATATCCTGTTCAAGAATACTTGAGTTTTCAACTTGGATACTTTTAATTTATTTTAAAGTTCATTGAAATATATATTAATTATATTTCTTAAAAATTACACTCTTTTTATTTTTATATTAAAAAATAAATTTATAATAAGAAATAATATGACGTAATAATATTTTGCTATAATACACATGCGCACACATGTGTATGTACAACTATTCAATATATCGTCGTATTAACTTTCTATTCATACTTTTGTAAAGTATACAGCAACATTGTATGTTTATTATAACGACAGATTAAGCAACGGCCATTCCGCTTCTCGACTCGGCACGACTTTTGAGTTGACCTGGACGGTCGGTCGGCCTATTAAAATTCATCAAGAGTATAACAAGCAATTGCAAAGTTCAAATGCCAGCACATAGAAAACGTTATCAATGTGAATAATCACGTGATCTGATCTAGGGATACAAATAAAAGTCTCGTGGAAAGTCTCGTATGTCTCAAGAGAATTTCTTATACATATATTATTCAAAAATAATTCTAGAAATTTAGTGTCAATTATTTATTATTCAGTTATTTTAGCAAGTTATATTATTTACAATGCAGAAAACTGAGCAAAACTGCATTAATACTAGCTTCTAGTCCAATGTAAAATAAATATCATAATCTTATTAAAATTAAATTAATACGTTTGATTCGCTAATTAGAGAAGAAAAATATCTTTGCCGAATAAAGGATAAATAAACGAAACAAGTGAAGCAAAATATAAATATTTGTAAATTGCAATGTCTATTGGTAAAATTACCTATCAAGTATCACTCTTTAGAACTTTTCTAAAAATATTCCGCCGGAATAGAATACGTGAAACAGAAAGTGAGTGACTTTTTCGTAAAAGCCGCAAAGATAGAAAGTTCGCACCGACTTGATCGACTCACATGACGACACAGCAAAGCCGGGTGGTCACGTTCGAGGAGAAACTGACCGTACGTTAAAACTCCCCTGAGCCGCGACTCCTTCCCTCTTTCTATCTCTTCTTTCTCTCTCAGGACCTTCTCTTTTTTTCCCTCTGTCCCTTCGGACCATCCCACGGCAAAAGGCGCACCATTACGTGATAAGATGGTAAAGTTCTAGAATTAGAGAAAGGCTGAAGAGAGGACTGACTCGACATCGTCATTTATGCTCTCTTCAAATATAAGTTCGTCACGTGTTCTTCCATCGCGGAAAGAAAAATAACTGTGTGTCATTATGGAAATATTTGTTTAAAACTTTACAAACACTTAACAAATATTTTATTTTGGAAATGACATTTTAAGTGGAGTGCAAAAGTTAAACGCCGCGGACACTTCGCGCCGCCGCGGCCGGTCTTCTTCGCTTCTCAGCTCCACGACGCTTCGCAATCTCGTCTCTCTTCGGTTTTCCCCTGGCACAAAAAGGCAGTGAAACTGCGAAAATGTTCCATACGCATCGTTCCGCGAGGTTAGGTTAGGTCTTTCAACTTAACCTAAAGCCTGCAGGACCCGATCCTAGCGATATCAAGCGGAAGAGCAATTCGTCGTAAGGTCCTTTGTCGTCTTGCAGACGAATTTCCGACAAAAGAGTCCTTCGAGGCTTCGTAACCAAGTCTCATTCTCTCTGTCTCTCTTTCTCTCCCTCCCCCTCTTTCTCTCTCTCTGTCTCTCTCTATCTCTCCTCAAATGCTTTCAAAGATACTCCGACTTCTAGTCTGCCAGGAATTCGACGACTTCTCGCCATTAATGTGCCGCCATTCTACGCTTCATTGTGCGGTTGCTTCTCTCTCCGAGCGCGCGCGCGCTGCGACGCTTTTATCGTCACTCGCGGTGCCACATATGCGGCCGCCATTGTTTCCAACTTGGAAGAACTTCTATCAGATATCCATAAGTTAGGGCTAAGGAATCGATCCCATCGTTGGAGAATTCGGGAATAGTTCCGGGCAGTTTTCGGTAACGAGTAACGACTGCAAATATGAATTTCAACTATCAGACCCGCGCGGTCTTGTTACAAAATGCATGAATGGATAAAAGTAAATTATGTAACAAAGTTGGATGAAATAGGACAGTCTCGTGTGACAATGTAGAATATGTCATATGTAAATTTTTTCAATATCAAAACACCCACGACATACACACACACACACACACACAAAAGAATCCGAAGAGATATCCGACTGACATACCACTCATAGCGTTCACTCGCCCACATACGAGATAAAAAAAACGTGTATTTAATGAAACTGAATGCTTAATAACACAATAGAAAAATACAGAAAAAACTTTGTGAACTGAAAACGTAAATTGCAACACTTCTCTTCTTGTGAGATTGCGTCTTAAAACAGACTCGAAGAGAGATACTTGCATGCTTATTTATAAACTGAAAGTCCTAAAAATAACATTTTTATTTCGAGTCGATTGCCTCGCATTAATCAGGCACAGCGGATTATAATAAAATACGTTATATTACATTTTGCGTTATATGTATATATAAACAAATTAAATTACAATGTAATTTCATTTGTAACTAAAATCTTTTTACCTCGTCAAACATTTATATTCTTCATGTATAATATTGCATTATCCACAATTATTTGTCCCAGATATTACGTTGAAAGCGTAATAATAGAAGATTTAATACGTTTAACGAGTTTTAACATGACACATTTCATACGACTTAATTATACACGTTGCTCGTATATATAGGGAAACGCAATTGCGTGTCTTATACTGCCGCGTGCAGGCAAATTACCTATAATAAATAAACAAATTTGCCCGAGTGTTCGATGTCGATGGAGTTTCCTTATTCGCGGTTGTTCACTCGTAAAAGCGGTTTACCAGCAAGCACGTAGACAAGTCGTTAATTTCTGTATCGCTCGTAAATGCGAAAATGCACAAATTCGCGGCACGAAACTATTTACCTCGCATAATATCAATGAGCCATAGCAGTGATGGCTAAACGTCATATTAATATGTGTAACTACTTAAATATCATCTATTATTTTTTTTTTTTAATTTAGTTGCTTAAACATCTTATATTATTTATTTACTGTTCTTAAAAGTAATATATATATAACATATACAAATGTACAAAGTGCTTCAGGAAGTTCTTTTAAAAGATCCTTCGATTTTGTATGAGAAAATGTGATCAACAGAAATATTTTATTCAAAACTTTTCTGTATTCATATGTAAAGTATAAAACTAGAATGTAAAAAAATAGCGAAAAGAAGTTAGTATATCATCATAATAACTTCACGACGATAAATTTCTCACAGAGCAGAAAATCCGCGAACAGATTCTCATTTGAAGGATCTTTTAAACGCGGAGGTACAATATATAACATACTTTAAACTTAGAAATACTTTAAACCTTTTTAAATATTAATTCATAGCTTTCAATAACTATAGCAATTTCAGTATAGCTACAAAGAGAATTAAGTATCATGCAGAAAGTGATAAGGGTTTAATGCACCTTTTAAAGAAAATTAATATAGTATATAATATAAAAAACAAAACAAAACTATCACTTATCTCTTTAATTTATCAATCTACTAATTTGTGTTAGCTAAACAAGACAATTAAAATTTATTGTTACATTTATCAAACTTCTCTCTCTTTAATTAACCAACTATACAATTTGTTACCGTAAAATGTATCAAAAAGAATATGTATCGCGTATAATGCTCGTACATGCAGTAATATCATTCTAGTTAATTAAAATTAATCTCGTAGTTGTTGCTGACATTGGCAAAGTCACCCGTACGAAAAGCCAGGGTAATACCATTTATCATAACGCGGTGTAACTCTCTCTCTCTCTCCCCTCCTCCCCCCTCTCACTACTTTTAACTTATAGTTTCGCGATGAGTATGTATGTGCGCACGCGCGAATACGAATTACGAATGCGCCGCTAACTTTAAAGGTAAGTTTCAAAGTTGACGTGCATAAATAATAACAAGCCCCATATCGCACAAACGCCTAGACGCCATACAACACTTTCAGATTATTGCGCGTGTAAGTGAACAACTTATCTGCGCGAGCCCAACAACGTATCGTGTGGTCTACTACAGTTCCTATATCTTTTAGATTTGCACTATTAAATTTTTTTTAAGGATTCTGAAATATTCAATTACTTTACATTTACAATTACATATGTAATATGTAATTAATTTAATTTATAATAAAAAATAAGTTACTAATAATTATATTTACTTTCATTTAAAAAAATACAATGTTAATAATTTTTGCTTTTAAAAATGCTAAGGAACGTATGTCTCTTTCTTCTAAATGTAATACTTGATTAAATATATCAGATGAAAATTAATCAAAACTGCACAATATATTGTTAGACATTTTATCACATTTTCCCATTATTAAAAATTTAGTTAGAAAGTAATTAAAAAAATTATTTTGTTGACTTGATAGAGATTTCGTTCCATTAATATTTTCCAAAAAGATAAAGAAAGGTGGCGCTTTAAGTGGAGGAGGGAATACAACTAAATATAGACAATCCGCTATTTCTACGACGAGACACGTTCGAGCCTGTGCTTCTATTCGTACAATCTCACGTTGCATCTTTACGATTATCGGCCATATTGTGATTCTGTGCAAGACAGAACTCATTTCTATCGAATATCCAATGTCGTTAAATCTGACAATAGTTCGATAAATATTGTTTATTTTGTATATGCGCATGCGTGTAGCACTAAAATAAAGGAACTAATATTGTTCATATTGAATTTAGATCTTCCTCTGTGACGGCCAACATTGCGTTTACATTTTCATGATCATCTACAATAAATGTATATTTATAACTGCATAAAATTTTATTCTGTTTTGCTTTTACTCGCAGCTTACAGCTATGCATATGCTAAGTTTACAAAAAAAATATTGCACAAGAATACTTCATACACTGTCCAATAAATAATTTATAAAGTGTCTTTGATATTTTCTCTAACTAAATTGGACATTCTCGTTTTATATTCTCTGCAATGATAATTAGCAAAGATATATTAATAAATAATAAAACACGGCGTAACAACAAGAGCATTAACAAATGCAACGAATGTTTCGCCGACTTGCATTTTTGTCTTATTATGATCGCAATCAAAGCAGAAATAGTTTGTTAATGCACTATATCTGAATTCGGGAGCTCAAATGAGAGCGATGGCGGACAGATTACAAGCAGCACGGCTGGTCCAATGAGGTTGCAGCCCGGCGAGCACCTCGTCAGCGAGGATTGCGCCAGGCGTTTCATTTGCACTGGAGGGATGCTTTGGTAAGATGGAGTGGAACAGGCCGGAAGGTAGAAGCGGATAACTCAGGACGTGACGTCGCCGTAGCTCGTCTTAACAAGAGTTTCTGCAACGCTTTTCTCAACTAATCAGATTTAACTGCTTCTCGGAGGGGACCTTTTCGCAAAACCAAACTACTCCTCTATCGTCAATTATTCGTCGCTGCAAATAATGTCGCACGAATTTATATTCCACTCTCTCGAATTCCGACGTCGCTAAATATTATTCAAATACAGCTAATTGGGAATTTGTTTCAAAATGGCAGTTCATGGCAAACACGAAGATTGACGCGATATATATGTATGTATATTAATTACAGAGATTGTAATAAATGTGTATATATTAAAAGGTGAAATTGTCGCGTTCGCGTCACACGAGGGGGTCGATGGAGGTTCACCATCGATTCTCCGAATTGGTGCTATAATTTCGTCGTTAGTAGATTGTAGAGGCATTACCGGAAAGCATAGTCAAGCGCCTAATTCTCTGTGACAAGACTTCGCAATTATGTTCCCAGTTTCAAGGAAGCATAGGTGCAGGGAAAATCGACGAAAGGACACTGGGGAACGTTAACGGCTCGAAATGAGCATCTAACAATGCGACAAGGAAGATGTACGTACTCAAGAGTAATGTTACCATTTGTGCAGCCATTATTGTAAGCCATCCCTTATTCGAAAAATGTGGTGAAAAAATTGCGTTTATAATATTGGTGAAAATAACAGCCGTTAAATCCCCATGTTTAAAGAATCGCAAGCTCCACCGCAGCATAACACGAGTAGAAATATTTAATAATTTGAAAACGTATTTTACCTTTCGTTTATGTATGACGAGATTACGTACATATTTACACATGCATTCGAAAACTTTATTCTAAAATCATAAATATGAAATATAATCCAAATAACTAAAATTCTCATCCAAATAAAGACATATTAAGAAAAAAGAGTTCTATACATTCTTCTTCCAAAAATTACAATATTGTTTTTGTAATTACTCTTTTTACAAATCAATATTTAATTACTTTATTTTTTATAGAATAATTATTATTTTATATATTTAGTCTTTCGTATGAATTAGACGAAATAAATTGTATGTATATAAATTTAAAAAACATTTATTTGTAATAATAATAAGTAATAATAATAACGTGTATACTGATGACTCTCTTAAAAATAATATTTAAAATATTTAAAAAAAATATAATAAAAGTACAAAAAACATTTAGCAGTTTGTAAATGATTGCAAAGCAAAATATCAAAAACAAAAACTTGCTATGCTTGTAACAAAAAAAAATGTATAATGTATAACATAGTAATGTATAACATAGTAATAATGAGACATTGTGCATAATATAAAAATGAGAAGTAGTTATTAAACTTGTTTTCAGAAAGTAGCTTTCCTGAAAGAAATTAGAATTATTTTCACTAGATGAAACTCGAAATCAGGCCATGTGGGCTATACGTTAAAAATTCAACGAGAATGCGGCGCTTTCGGGACAAACGCATAAGGTTAAGGGCGCGGTTAGGTTAGGTGAACTGGATCGTTCACTGGAAATAACTTGAAACAGATCAAGCATGGAGTTCCACGGAGTTGAAAAGTTACGAGGCGCCGAAAACTGGAATACCTGGAAGTTTGCTATAAGAAATCTGTTACGCGGGACCGAGGACGCATATGAGGTTTGTCTTGGCGAAATTGTAAAACCGGAACCATTAACGATTAATGCAAGTAATGAGCAACAAGTGCAGTATCGAGCGGAAGCTAAAGTTTGGGACAAGGCGGATCGTGCTGCAAGTCAGATTATCGTTAGAACGCTGGAGGCCAAAGTAATGACACTCTTGGTTAAGTGTGAAACTGCTAGAGAAATGTGGCTAAAATTACATGCGGTATTTGAGCAACAAACTAAACAAGCTGCTCACACTGTTCAGGCTGAGTTTTTCAATTTCAGTATGAATCCAACTGATGATATGGTTACGCATATTGCCAAATTTGAGGGACTAACCTTGCGTATGCAGCAGATGAATGTAAAACCTGACGAATCATCACTAGTGGTTAAACTGTTGGACACGCTACCGGACGAGTATGAAAGCCTTCGTCAAGCTTGGTGGGCGAGACCGGAAATTCAGCAAACGTTCGAAAACTTGGTGGGAGTTTTAACGTCTGAAGAGTCACGTCGGAAGCAACGAGCGGGAAAACAAGAGGAACTAACAGCTCTATTGGCAAACAAGGCTAAAATCCAAGGAAAGAAGGAACGTAGCAGTAAGAACCAGCATCTGAAGAAACCTGTTGAGTCTGAAGTAAGCAAAAATAAAGACAAAGTATTCAAATGTTACAACTGTGGCGGAAGAGGACATATTCGGCGAAATTGTCCGACTGTTAAACCGAAGAAGCCAGAGGGACCAAGTACAACGACTAGTAGCAACAATGAAGAAGCTTTCATCAGTGAAGTTATGAATGTTGAACTTAATAATGATTCGTGGATTGTAGATTCGGGCGCGACAGACCATGTTACACATCATGGCGAATGGTTTTCATCGTTTGAACCTTTTGAAACGCCAGTTAAAATTTACATCGGAGACAAATCTACTATGAACGCTCTTGGAAGAGGAACGATTAAGTTTGACGCGCTTGTTAATGGAAAATGGCTGCCGTGCAGAATGGAAAATGTCCTATATGTGCCGAGTGCTCGAAGAAATCTATTCTCAGTGATTTCAGCACTTGATAGAGGTATGATATTCAAGTCTTTTAAAAGTAATTGTGAATTTGTTAAAGGTTCCGTCGTCAAAGCCTGCGGGATACGAGTTGGACAACTATTTAAGCTAATGATCCGTGTAAAGCAGCCGGAATCGTCTTGTGTTAATGAGGCCAATCTGTCGTCAAAGGATACTGCACAAATCTGGCACGAACGACTGGGTCACCAGAACATACGTCATGTGAAGAAAATTCTCAAGAAACATGAAATCGATTTCGTAGATGACAACTCATTTTGCAGCGCCTGCGTTGAGGGTAAACAGCATCGTAATACTTTCCAATCACGTCAACAACGTGCCAATTCACCCGGTGAGATTATTCATGCAGATCTCTGTGGTCCAATGGAATGTACGTCACTAGGCAAAGCAAGGTACTTCTTATGTTTCACATGTGACTACTCAAAATTGCGCATGGTTTATTTTCTAAAAGAAAAGTCTGAAACTGTCGAGAAAATTGAGAGGTACTGCAGGTTGTTAAAACTCAATGTGGACATCCCATGAAAGTCTTTCAATGTGATGGTGGTCTAGAATTCGATAACAGCAAAGTCCGAAAACTGTTGGCGTCAAATGGTGTAATATTTACTGTAACCAATCCGTATACACCACAGCAAAATGGTTGTGCTGAACGAACAAATAGAACTGTTGTTGAACTTGCCAGAACAATGCTGTTATCGAGGAACTTACCAAAACATTTATGGGCTGAAGCAGTTAACACTGCTGTCTACACACTTAATCGAACAGGACCAAGCAGTATTGACGAGAAAACACCGTATGAACTGTTTACGGGGAAGACAGCGCACTTGAAGAATTTTCACGTTTTTGGTACTACCTGTTTTGTGCACGTACCAAAAGAATTGCGGAAAAAATGGGACTCAAAATCTGAACCTGGTATTTTCGTCGCATATTCGGACAATATTGGTGGTTTTCGCATCTGGCTACAGTCGAAGAATCAAGTCATTCGAAGCAGAGACGTTGTGTTTGAGCCTGAGACAGCTGGAAAAACAATAGCGTTGGTGCCTACTACAACAAGAGACGGACCGAATGAGACTGCACAAGAGCCTGACTCCCAGGCTGATTCATCTTCCGACAATAACCTTGACAGTCCAGTGTGTAGTTCTACGCCAAAAGAATCGACAAAACAAAATTTGCGAGACAGGAGCAAAATTCAACCTCCACGTCGTTTGGTGGAATTAATGTTGACTGAGGTTGACGAGCCTAGGAACTACTCGGAAGCAATTAAGTCAGCGGAACGAATACACTGGAAAGCAGCGATGGCAGAAGAAATTGCCTCGTTGAAGGAGAACGCGACATGGACATTAGTCGACTTACCAGTAGGTTGTAAACCCATATCTAATCGTTGGGTATATCGCATTAAACGCAACTCTAAAGGTGAAATTAACCGTTACAAAGCCCGGCTTGTTGTTCGGGGTTTTAGTCAACGCGAAGGAATTGACTACGAGGAAACATTTAGTCCTGTTGCTCGCCTTGATACGGTACGAACGGTGCTAAGCATTGCTGCAAGTAAACACTTAAAGCTAGCACAATTTGATATAAAAACGGCCTTCTTGAACGGTACAATCAAGGAGGACATTTATATGGAGCAGCCTCAAGGATATAATGATGGCACTAATCGTGTGTGTAAGCTTCAGAGAAGTTTATACGGACTCAAGCAATCACCAAGATGCTGGAACGAACGATTCAAGAAATTTCTACTCGATCTCGGATTTCTTGAGAGCACAGCGGATCCGTGCTTATTCTATAAAATCGTTGGTGAAGATATACTGATAGTCACTCTATACGTTGATGATGGCTTGGTAGCTGCAACAAGAAAAGATCTTATTGAGGAGTTTTTGAACAGATTAGAAGCGGAATTTAAAACAACTGTTGAACCGGTTGGATGTTTTCTGAACATACTGATCAATCAAGAAGAGGATGGATCAATCTTCATCACTCAAGAGACGTACGCCAAAGATGTACTCAGAAGATTCAACATGGAAAACGCGAATCCAGTCTCTACTCCATTTGAGAAGAATCAACCAATAGAAGAAGTTGCTGATGCTGATTTGACGGATGCCCCATATCGAGAAGCTGTTGGCTGCCTGATGTATTTGGCAGTAGCTACCAGACCGGATATTGCCTTCGCAGTGAGCTATGTGTCTCAATTCCTTGAAAAACCTAAGCAGCAACACTGGATTATGGTTAAACGTATCCTAAAGTATGTTAAAGGTACGATAACTATGGGCATTCGATACAGTAATTCTGCAGAAGAACTGGAATCTTATAGTGATGCAGACTATGCAAGTGATCCGGCTACTCGAAGATCGGTTAGTGGAGTTATCCTTAAATACAGCGGTGGAGCCATCCTTTGGACCAGTAGACGGCAACAAAGTGTCTCGTTATCCACCACAGAAGCTGAATATATAGCTGCCTGTGAAGCTGCCAAGGACATTGTATGGATAAATAGACTGCTCAACGAGATTTCACCTCTAAGTGACATACCTGTACTTCGTGTGGACAATGCTAGTGCTATTAAGTTGGCTAAGAATCCAGGTTTTCACAAACGCTCGAAACATATTGATGTGCGTTTTCATTTCGTGCGAGAGTTAGTTCAAAACGGTCAGATGAAAATAGAACACGTATCAAGTGAAGACCAACTTGCAGACATTCTTACTAAACCAATTTCTCGAGTACGATTTGAGAGACTGCGTCAATTGTTAAGTATAATTGAGAAACAAACTGAATAAGGACATTAAGTTTTCCTTTTTTTCTTTCCTTCTATGAGAGGGCTTTCTTTGAATATATAAAATGTTAATATTTTCTTTATTATTGATTCAAAGTTTTAGGAGAAGTGTTGAGGTAAAACTCTTTAATCATATGTGTTATTTGTATTTGGCGCTAGATGCGTTCTCATATCTCTACGTGTTTAGTTCTTTTTTAGTTTTATAGTTTCCGCTACTGCTCACGCGCGCCACCGCACTCTTGTCTTGTCGTCCCGCGCTTTTTGCCTGTACGCCACGCAGTTCACGCTTTTTATTGTATCGGCTGTATAATTAAAACTACTGGTATAATCATATTGACTGTTTTCTATTAAAACATCAACAAAGACGATGTTCAAAAGTAGAGGGATGACCCTTTCCCACTTTGGAGGCACTTCTCCAAAGGACAGTGTCACAGTGGTATTCTGCAAATTGCGATCTGTGTCCCAATAACAATTTAATAAGCCATGCGATCAAACAAAATATAGAACGGCATTTGAATCGTTATCATAGCGACGAAGTAAGTATAATAAAAGAAGAAATCATTGCTGAATGGTCGGACCATTACGAAGTCAGAAACGATGATAAAAATTATCTATGGTGCAAATATCAAGAGTTCTGCAAAAATGATAAAATTAAAGTATATAATACAGATTGCTTATAATCTCATTTGAAAAGTTTTCATCCAAACAAATATTTAATGTCTCGTGGAAATCAACAAGAAGGTCAACAAGGGTAAGCATCTTATTATTAAGTTATTATAGTCTTTTAATAAATAATAATTGTGTTTAAACATTCCATTTTAAGAAATGTGAGTAATAAAAGTCACGATTCAATGATCAAATAACATACATGACTGCAATATGATCTTGTAATTCTAATTACATTACTAGCTTTCTGATTTTTTAATTATTTAATCACTCTGTGCAGGTCCAATATAATCACTGGACAGTCCAGCAAGACTGGACAAGAAATACTTATTGTCAATCCCGAAATAGTAAAGGAGGAATTCATCGAATCTCTTGGAACAACTTTTCATGGAGCTAATAATGAAACAAATGCTGGTCCTAGTTCTTCTAGCCAATCTTTTGGAAATGGAGACGATCAACAGGGGTAAGCATATTATAGTCTTTTATTAAATAATAATTGTGTTTAAACATTCCATTTTAAGAAATGTGAATAATAAAAGTCACGATTCAATGATCAAATAACATACATGACTGCAATATGATCTTGTAATTCTAATTACATTACTAGCTTTCTGATTTTTTAATTATTTAATCACTCTGTGCAGGTTCAATCTGATCAGTGGACAGTCCAACAGTGGACAAAAAGTACTTATTATCAATGCCGAAATAGCATGTGAGGAATCCATTTTAAGGCCTTGATGATCATTTGCCAGATAACCATTTGCCAGAAATTTTATGGATTAACTAGATTTTTCGCCCGCGCTTCGCTAGATAATAAATAGACGAGGAATTATATGACGTAAATCTTCTATTATTTTAATAAATATAAGATAAATAAGATTAGATGCTGCCCAGGTAGCAAGATGACGTCAAATTGACGTCTCTAGACGTCAATTAGACGTCATCTTGCTACCTGGGTGGTGATAATGTAGAAATGTATCATAATCATAATTTGATGATTTCATAAAGAAGAAGACTAATATCACAACAGTTTTATGCTTCCAGTATAAAGCATAAAGAATTAAAAGATTATGCTCGCGTTACTCGGTCACGTAAAAATATTTGTTACACTTTAACTATTAGAAAACAAATTAGGTTCGCTCAAAGATTACAAGCAAAAAAAGGATTTGAGGACCGAATAAAATTTGGTCCGCATATATTAATAAAGCATATTCAGCAATTGCCGGACTATGACTTATTTAAATCTTTTGTAACCGAAGGCGAATTATATGAATATAAATACATTCTTTCATTTGTAATAATTAACAGAACTAGTTATAAAATAGACATGCTTTTAGATACTGATAAAATAGAAAATTTAGTTCAGTGTGGAAAAATTAAATATATATTATGCAATGATAAGCGTGATATTGCATTTCTTCTTTTGAATATGAAAACTAAAAATTTCATTAGACATGTGCATGGATTTTCAATAGAACATACATCAGAATGGTATCTTCATACTTTTAAGAGTTAAAATTATAATAAACCTTTGAATATACATATTTTGCCTGATGGGGAAACTTGCGTTCCTTGTTAACATGTAATACTTTTTGATTCGTATTCTTAGATATTAGCAATATGTCATTGCTATCGCAACAATATTAATTCAAGAAGTCAAGTATTAAGTATTTTTTATTTGACCTGTGCGACTTGTAGTTAAGTTAAATATTACTATGATAATATAATTTTGTTCCATTTTACTTTTAGTATGTAAGTATTTTAAATAATTTTGTACCGTTTTTTTTTACTTTTAGTATAAGTATTTTAAAAGTTCTTTTATATAACAAAATGTCAATGCGCGCGCACAATTTTAATTATTTATACTGATGACTGTACAAGAGAGGCTGTGTTACATCCTACATTTATAAACACTTATGCGTATAGTACGAATATGTATAACATGAAAAACGTACGAATATTTTTAAATAATAAGTTTAACTGTGTATTGCAATAATACTTTTTCTTTGGAGAATATACTATTTTTATACACATGTGCATGTTATATATTTCTTATCCATCACAGTTTCATATTTATCATATTATTGACTTTAAAACAATATCTCTTAACATGCTTCATAAAAGCGTTTGCCTCATTCTCCACAGAAAAAAGACTCCAATTGCTAAGCGACTGAATCAATTTTAATGTTTTATGTAAACTATTTCATTACGTAATAAATGTAATAATACATTTTAAAGTTATTAATTCGAATAATTGTACAGTTAAATCTATTAGTTTTTTAAAATTAATGAAGAGAGTGAGTGATGGAGTGGACCAATATTACAAGTATTTCAATCGAGAGTAAGATTAATATCATAATATACTTGTGTGTGGGCTATATATAAAGTTCTCTTAATACAGTTAACATGTTTTGCAAACTATTAAAGTTTTTGAAAGCGTGTAAATTGTATTAAACTCTCTTTATTAAGAGAAGCAAAGTACATATTGTGATATTAACCGCACATTGGATTACAATACTTGTAATACTGGACTATTCCATAACTCTCTTTGTTAATTTTATTTAAAAGCAAATAGACTTAGCTGTACAATTATTTTAAATAAAAACTTTAGTAGTATTAGTGTAACTTAACGGTTAGTGTAACGGAATAGTTGAAATAGCATAAAAATTGATTCAATCGCAAAGTAAATGGAGTTATTTTTGTTTGGAGAATGAGGTAGATTAACGTTCCCATTCTTTCAATCAACAGTTAATACGAATTCGCGTAACCTATAGAAAAGTCTGAAGGACATATGATATTATTCCACGCAACACTACACTTTACCAATTCAACCCAAGAAAAAAATAAAATATGCTTAGTCCTTGATACATTCTATAACTTTACAGGGTTTTGTAGTTACTTTGCGGAATAGTTGAAACAATTACTTATTACTACTCCCTTGTACTGTACATGTTACTTCATTCTGTCAATAAATGCTACTATGTTTGACTAAATAAGTACGTTCCTTTAACACCACAACAATGCAGTGAGTCACCTTCATAACTAGCTGATTAAACTTTACTTTCAGTTGCTTTCATACAAAAAACGAGTTGAAGGAATAAAAAAATTTAGTTCAAATAACGGAGTAACTTAGTTGGCCATATACAACCCCGAAATTTAGTTTCAGTTAACTCGATTCTACTTTTTCAGTGTGTATATATATATATATATATATATATTTTTTTTTTTTCTTTATGTAGATTCTTTCGTAACTGTGTGAAGTTGGCCAGGGAAAGGGCCCCCCACTACTGAAAATCCAATAATAACTATTACCATTCGTATTATTAATTACAGTTTTAACTAACAGTTAACGGGAGTGGACTACCAAACGTTAGCATGCGACTAACAAACGAATGCACAGTTATATATGATATATGCAGTCTGAAAAACTGAGTTTTACAAGAGGGGGGGGGGGGGGGCTAACTTCACGCGCATATGTATTTTTTCGTATTAATTACAATTTTGACTATCAAACACCACTAAACGAATGGTAATAGTTATTACTGGATTTTCAATAGTGGGGACCAACTTCACACAGCCTCGATCGCATTCGCGAGCGCAATTACTCGCGTCAAACCAAAATATGAAGCGTTGGCCATTGCGTACTTACAGGAGAGGCGGAGGGCTGCGGATGAGAGAACGACTTTGGCAATCGGTATTTATTTGCACCGGGAACTCGTGGTGAATTTCACGGACACTGTCGTGGTTCGACTCGCTCGGAAATCTTGAGACGTCGGTTGTCTGCCGGAAACGCGAGACGGAGATCTTGCCGAGCATCAAACTTGATGCCGTTACGACGGAACGGAGGAAATCTTGTCCGCGAGGCAGACTACGAACGCGAACGCGACACGCGATGACAGTGATTCTTTGACAATTACGCACTTTGAATAACTGATTGGGCGGCGTGGCGAAACGAGTCTACCACAAGGCCGTTCTCTTCCGCCCGGCGAGTTCTCGAAAGACGGAAACGGGGGGAGAGATCCGGAACGCGGCGCTCTCTGATTGATCCGATGATTGATGGCGTTGCGCGATGGGCACAATTTTCGCAAACGAAGACACTGCGCGTGTCCGGAGTTGCGCCGTGCTCCGATTCTCGACAATGCCGGCGGCATGCTCGCACCTGTGCGTGGGGCGAGATCGACGCGTGATTGACCGCGCGGGGCGGCGTGATCGACAACCCCGTGCGGATCGAATCCGTGCCACGAGACTGACAGCAGGCACGTAGCAGTCAGCCTCGCGGCCCGATTACATCGAGAATATGTTCGATCCTTAACACAGATGTTTTGCGTAAAACTAAGAGTTATTACACAACTTAATATTTATTCTTTTTACTAAATAATTAAAATTATATTAGTTTACAATATGCAAAATTATCAACTGTAAAAGAACGATATGTTATGTAAAGATTCCATTATCTCCTAGTTTATTCTAAAAAAGATAGTGAGTATTTTTGTATATCTCACCGAAACAAGAGATATAGGTTTTCTTTATTCTTAATATTTAATGTTTTAAGTATTTAATAAAAATACTTTTTTATTTTTATATTTTATATTTTATATTTTTATATTTCCCTAGAATGCAATGTTTTCGCGGTTTTTGCAAAAATTTTATAAAAATTAATCCTATCAAAGCAATGATTGATTTTAAATATAAAAAATAATTTGTTCAAAACATTTTTCTTAAATTTATTAGCTACTTTTTCACAAAATTATACTATTGCAATGATAAAAATAATGCTAAAATTCAACACTTATGTTCTAAATTTTTAGATTCATTACCAATAAGTAATTTAGTTGATGCGAAAGATTCTACACACGCAGGAATCATAAGAAAAGTTGGAGCGTTACCATTTTTCTGTCACTACTGGACAAAGGAACAGAAGTTACTCTATAAATTAAACTCGAAAAGAGACGATTCATTTATGACAATTGACACTACAAGATCGATAGCGAAAAAAATCCAATATAAACCCGAAAAATCAAAATACATATTTTTGTATCAATGCATGAGCGCTTCGTCTGTAGGGAGTGTACCTGTTTTTCAAATGCTGTCTGCTGATCATGCGATTGCGATAACAACTTGGCTTTTAACAATATTGAGTGATAATGTCGCGATTCCTAAAATAGCTGTGTGTGATTTTAGCATGGCCCTGTTGATATCTATTGCAATTGCATTTGGGAAAAAAGCTGATTTGCAAGATTATATGAACACTTGTTTTGAAATTGCAATAAATAAATCGAAAATTCCTTGCAACATATATTCGTCGCATTTTTACAAATGGATGCTTTTTAATACAGGTCCATCTACACTAGTGGTGGGTACAAAAACGCCGAACTGTTTGAAAAAACCTGTTTTCCAGCAAACAACGAACGAACTGTTTTTCCAAATGGATCCAAACAGTTGAATCGGTCTGATTCGTGTCTCCTTTCTCCCCACTGCTCGCTTTCCTTTCAAAAGAACTAATGGCTCCTGCACATAGGATGCAACAAAACGGCAAAGCGACAACACGGTGGCCAATCATCGTCTTGCTTTTCTAGTAAGCAGTAATATATAATTTTCACCGATTGGCAATGCGTTGCCGCGTCCTGTGTGCAGGAGCCAATGGAACCATAACAACAGAGCCTGCGCTCATTGGCTGTTTCTTCAGTTAGCACGTACGTGACGTATGATATACGTATGTGTATCTTTTGTTTTTCATTGGGCGTGTACGTCCCGCTTCCAAGCGTTTTTCGTTCAAAAAACAGTTTCTTGTAAGTGTTTCTGAGTTATATAGTTTTATATTATCGTACTCAGTACTGTTTGTTTTATTTTGATTCATATTTTCTAAATAACACCTAACTTTTTTCAGTTATTCGCATTTTTATAATAATGGCTAATAGACAAAGAAGTGATGTTTGGAATTATTGTACTAAAAGTGATAATGTATGAAAAGGTCATTTGCAATATATGTAAACAATCTATATCGTATAAATCCACTATAACAAATCTTAAAGGAAATTTACAGAGAAAGCATATTGCCATATATACAGGATTAGAAGAACAAAGAAATACAAGTTTAAAAAATGCAATTGTTCAAGACAGAAATACAAACAGTAATCCCGAGGAAATTGAATATGACAATCTTTCAATTTCAAGAGTTGACACTTCTGCTATCTTATCGTCGACTTCCACTTCTTCCACTATACAGCCTGCTAAACGCCAAAGATTAATAGGTTCATACATTGCAAAAAAAATTTCACCGAATAAAAAAAAACTTATAGATCGGGATTTGATCGACTTATTCATAAAAGACTTTCAGCCGTTTAGCATTGTCGAAGATGCCGGTTTTTCTAAATTAATGAAATGGATACGAACTTCCCGGAAGAAAAACTATTTCTTCTGTAACAGTCCCAGCATTATACCACAAATGTTTAAATTCAACAAAAGAAACTGTACTCAGAGAAGCAGAAACTATATGTATTACAACCGATTGTTGGACTTCATCCATTACCGAAAGTTACATAGCAATTACTGGTCATTATATTACTAAACAATTTGAATTTAAGTCAGTTTTATTAAAGTGTTCGAATTTCACTGGAAGTCATACAGCTATTAATCTAGCAGCAGAACTTGGGAATGTGATAACGGAGTGGAATCTGCAAAATAAGGTAAATTTCGATAAATTCTATTAATTTTAGTTAACTGGTTTATATACAGAATATATTTTTTAAGGTAAATTTGCCGTTTTTGATAATGCCAGCAACATAATTGATGCCTTTGAGGAGGTTCTAAAATGGAAACACTATGGTTGTTATGCACACAAACTGAATTTGATTGTATAGCGATCTCTACGGGAACTACAACTTATCCTAGAAAAAGTTAAAAAAATAGTTAATAGGCCACTTTAAAAGAAGCACTACTGCTAGTGAGAAACTCTTAAAATATTAGATATCATCTGGCAGCTCTCAAGCAAAACGCCTGATACAAGATGTAGCCACCCGGTGGAATTCTACATTATTTATGCTCCGTAGATTTGTTGAGCTGGAAGAAGTTATCAGGGCTATAGCTTTAATAGACAAAGATTTACCAGTTATAACAAGCGACGAATGGCAAACTTTTAGGCAGTTATGCGAAATACTCAGTCCATTTGAGAAGATGACCAATTTAATGAGTGGCCAGAAGTATATGACTGGGAGTTCAGTTATTGTAGTTACAAGATGCCTAAAGGGTATTTGTGAGAAAATGGAACAAAAACATGAATATTCAAAAGCAGCCAAAAACGTCATTGCATCTTTGAAAAATGGGCTTGAAGAGAGATTTAGGCATATAGCCGTACGTTTACCCTATGCACGTTGTTGGATCCGCGGTACAAAAACTACGTATTTTATGATCATTCAGCTTTGGAAAACGCAAAAAGAAATCTTCGGAATTTAGTTGTAGGAATTATAGAAAAAAAATACCAAAGCCAGCTATAACCAGTCACAAAATTTTCAAGAGCCATCAACATCGGCAACTTTACCACCCCCATCTTCATTAGGTAATGCAAGTGCTTGGTGCATATTTAATGATATTATAGCAGACAAACATGAAAAAGATACCGCATTATCGAGGGCAAAAAAGAAATCGATACTTATTTCAAAAACGACATTTTACCTCGCCTGAATGAGAATGGTGAAGTAAATTGCCCACTGGATTGGTGGAAAAAACATCAACATGTTTACCCAAATTTGGCTGAATTGTTTAGAACAAAATGTAATATAGTGGCAACGTCCGTGCCATGTGAAAGACTTTTTTCTAAGACAGGAAACCTAATAAGCGACAGAAGGACACGACTGACATCGAAGAAAGTAGAAATGATTATGTTTTTAAATGCAAATTCTAATTTGGAATTCTAAAATAATTTTGGTTCATTTTTTTTATTATATCTCCAATAACTTTGGTTAATTTTTTATATTTTGTCAACGTAATAAAACAAATATATTAATTTTTTCTATTCTATCTCCAATAATTTTGGTTAATTTTTTATATTTTGTCAGCGTAATAAAACTAATCTTTGAACTTTTTTCCATTCTGTCTAATCTTTGGTTAATTTTTTATATTCTGTCAATGTAATAAACTAGTCTTATAAGTCTATCCGATTATGATATTTATTTATTTTATTTGTCAAAATTATCCATGTTTTCAGATTTAGATATAATTATTTTAAGTAAACTAAAAATTTTATTAAAACTATTTTACATTCAGAACGCATGCAACCTTTTGCAGAGCACACACACTTTTCGTAGAACGTAACAGTAAGATTTCGACCAATCGTGTTGCTCGATTCTTACTTCTACGGTTACAGATAGCCGAATCGAGCAACGCGATTGGTCAAAACCTTATTGTTACGTTCTACGAAAAGTGTGTGCTGCTTTAACGTTCTAAAGGCCATTGTACGTAACAAAGTTTTAGTCATAATCGTAAGGCCGTAAGAAAATAGACTAATCACAGTCGATTATTCTCCTTGAGCTCGAAGAATAATCGAGTGTGATTGGTCTATTTTCTTACGGCCTTACGATTATGCCGAGGTCCCAGTCTACAATAGGTGTTTTAAGCCCTAAGCCCTAAGAAATTGACCAATCATAGTCAATTATTCTCCTCAAATTCAACTGTGATTGAACAATTTCTTAAGGCTAGGGCTTAAAACACCTATTGTAGACCGGGACTTATGATTATGACTAAAACTTTGTAACGTGCAATGGCCTTAACTATTCGTGCGTCACGACTGTTGATTGTTGATTCGAATAACCAACAATTAATACAATTATGACGCACAAATAATTAGAAGGTTGCACGCGGTCCAAATGTGCCCCTTTTTTCTGTTTTAACCTGTTTTTTTTTCAACAGTTTTTAAAAACAGTTGTCATTTTTCAACAAACAGTTCATTGGTGTTTTGTAAAAACAACAGAAACCACTAATCTACACACTATCGCCACCAGGTGATTGACATATATATGTCATGTATTAAAAAGCATCCATTTGTAAAAATGCGCCAATTTTTTATAAGATCAATGTGTCATGCATATCAAATGCAAGAAATTGATAATTTAGAATACTTTTTAGAATCAATTTTAGTAGTAGCACTCAGTCACACTTTAATTTCTAATTCTGGCAAATTACTTCCATCCCAGATACGTTTTGAATATGTAAATTCTATTATCAAAAGGATGCCAATTGCTAAAATTAACGAAACTGATGACGAAGAAATAGAATAAGTATATATGTGTAAGGAATACATGTGCTTTTTGATTCCTTTGTACAACTGCTAGCACACGCGATAGGAAAAGAAAAATCTTATTAAAATTGCGTTCAGGGCCCATATTCTGTACACGTTTACCGACAACTATCGGCTCGATAAGCGTCGTTGCGCAGGTTTTTCATATCGTATAAAAGCTGCGTAACGACGCTTATCGAACCGATAGTTGTCGGTAAGCATGTACAGAATTGGGCCCCAGGATTATCAGTTACCGGATTTTACAATTAACGAAAAATATTTTAACCCGCAGAAAAATTATTGCTACCGATTATAAAATTCGTGCAGAAATTTTAAAAGAAATAAATATATGTAAAATCTCAGACACGAGGCAGTTTCTTGACGCCAGTTGCAATGTTGATCACATTATACAGACCTACCAAGTGTTACCAGATTCACAAAATGTTCCAGCTGTAGCTATATGCAATGCAGAAATTTGCCCACATTATGCATAAATGTAGAGATATTATTCAAAAAAGGATTTAATTATGTACAAGAAGCTATCAATGACACGGAAACTTTAAATGTAAACCAAGTATTATGTAGGAAAATGTCCAGCTACTTTAGAAAGGACACACGATTACGGTCCACATTTATTTTTAGATACTAGTATAATTTCGGATCCAACTTATAATACTGAACGCAAAGAAATATCTCTTGAAAGTTTGACCAAAATAATCAAACTTGATAAAAAAAGTTACACGTTATGCGGCATTGTTAACTATAAAGGAAATCAGAACAAATCTTTTCAAGTGTTAGGACATTATACAGCTGTAACATATACCGGATTTTCTTGGTGTAAATATGACGTTCTTAAATAGAAAAAAAGTTATATATTACCTCAAGAAATTGTGATACCACATACACTAATGTACGTGCAAAACAAATAAAATTTTCTAATTTTTTTAAATTAAAGCTATCAATTATTGTTTTTTGCATTTTATTAAAGATTGTTCGAACCTCTTTTGTAATTTTCAAAATAATTTGTAAAAGTATTGATTTTAAAACTTGATATCTTAGATACTGTAATAATTAAAGTTATGCAGTCTTCATTTATTTTTTTCCTTTTGTCGAATGTAATTCAGAATTTCAGTTTCGATACCAACTCAGGATTTTAACCCTTCCATTACCCTTGTGTTAGTCCGCATAAATTTTTTTTGGAGTTCCAGGCGTTCTGATAAAAGAAATTATGGTCGAAAGCGATCCGGCCACTAGTTAAAAAAATATTCAACTTCGAAGATGCAAAGAGTGAAATTTGACTAAGTCTGCATAATTATTTATTTTTAAAGCTAAATAAATTTTGTCCGTTATTAGCAATATTAGCATCGGTTATTAATTTAGCATGCGGCTTTCGCAAAATGTCATTATTTCTCTCGGAAAAAGAATCGTTATTATTATACAATTCCAAGGTGTCAGACAGGCTTTAAAATGTATTGTAAGTTGGAAAGTTACCTTAGTTACTCGAATTTACAGAAATAGTCTCCTTGATACGAGATACCTTGTCCAACAGATTTGAGGATAATCCTGCAGCACAGTCATCATCGGCTTGACGCTTGAGACACAAGTTTTACAAATGTTGACTTCATACACTCGTTTAAGACTTGAGACACAAGACAGTATTGTGCGTTAACTAAAAACAAAGATTTAAAGCATAAAACATTGTCTTGAAATTATAAGTCCATAAGTTCCATTTCATGCATGATGCTCATAATGCATTACTTATCCTTGTTGTTCACCAAATGTTAAACAATTAAAGATATTTAGGGCCTGAACAGATTTGCTAACTTATAATTTTAAGACAATGTTTTATGCTTTAAATCTTCGTTTTTAGTACTGCACAATACTGTCTTGTGTGTCAAGTCTTAAATGAGTGTACGAAGTGTCAACATTTGTAAGACTTGAGACACAAGACAGTATTGCGTTAAAAACAAAGATTTAAAGCACAACACATTGCCTTAAAATTATAAATCAACCATTCTGCTTAGGTTCAGTGATGCATTATGCGCATCATGCGTGAAACGAAACGCACCCCAGGCCCTCACAATCATCACTACAGCAAAAGACTATTACTACGTTTACGCGAGCGTTACTTCTGTAGTAACTTATGCCCGTTCTAGACTGGAGGATGATCCTACTCGCGGCTCATTCTAGCGAGTCACTACTCACTAGGTGTAGACAGATTTTTATCATTGATTATCCATGATTTTTACCCGTCTACACTACTCACTAGGATGAGCCGCGAGTAGAATCATCCTCCAGTCTAGAACGGGCATTACGATAATTCACTCGTTTACACAGAATGAATTATCGTAACTTACCACAAAACCCCGCTTACGCGGAGGAATTATCATGAGTTACTACAGAAGTAACGCTCGCGTAAACGTAGTAAATGAAACTTCAAATTTGTGAAAAACTTGAGTGTACATACCCCACTGCAGCTATAATCTGGTTTTCCAAACTGTTCCAAACAATCCAAACCCCGAACCCCGAGGGCCAGGCTATTTATATAACCGCGTCACGATAGTTTCACGCGTCCAACCAATGAGAATCCTCGCTGCCTTTTGCTCCCGCACAGCGGAGCCACTATGCCTGATAGCTAGTGGCGCAAATTTCAAATTACATTTGTAACCTTAAAAGCGGGGAGCACACACTTCTGCACAACGCATAATGCGTAAACATAAGAAAGTTGATTGGTCCATACACATGTGCATAAGGAAATAGACCAATCAGTTTACTTATGCTTACGCATTATGCGTTATGCAGAAGTGTGTGCTCCCCGCTTAAAGCACAAGTGCCGATTTTGGAGTAGTGCATTCTCCCAAAGTTGTCTTTTCCCCTCATCCGTTGGAAATCTGCGCACTCCTTATGTCCTTATTCGTGGAGTTATCAGCACAACACACTATCATTTTTTTTCCAGAAATTGCGAAAAACCGCTACCAATCAATAAACTCGAGCACAAGCCACATAAGTCTTTCTTTCCATAAATTGTTAATAATTTTCTTCCAAAACGTTAATAATTTTATCCACATTAACGCAATATTATACAGTTATATATTACTTAATAAGGCGATCATCAATCAAGTTAATATACAGTTTGATCAATTATGTTTATAATTACTACGGTTGATTGTTTAACATTTAACATTTAAAAATCACATCTTTTCGTTTACATAATAATAGACCGCGGTATAGACTACGTTTACACGGCGGCTTATAAGCCGAAGTTATAACTGCCGTATACTATCCGATCCAAAACTTTTCTTCTTTTTATCAATATAATTACTTAAATATGAGCCTCTTTCATACTCTAAACATTTGAATTAATCTCCTTTGATATATACATACTAGAAAGTGTAGTTTAAAATCAAAAGAAGCTCTTATTTAAATGATTATTATGATCAAAAGAAGAAACGTTTTGGATCGGATAGTATACGGCAGTTATAACTTCGGCTTATAAGCCGCCGTGTAAACGTAGTCATAGTCGGTATTTTAAGACCGTCTTAAGTAATGTCTTAGTGCCCGTCTATAATAGATGTTTTAAGCCCTAAGCCTTAAGAAATTGTTCAATCACAGTTGAATTTGAGGAAAATAATTGACTGTGATTGGTCAATTTCTTAAGGCTTAGGGCTTAAAACACCTATTGTAGATGGGCACTTAAAGGTCTTTCTACATAGAGGTCGTAAGTAAGAAGTCGTAAGAATTGACCAATCACAGTCCATTATTCTCCTTGCGGTCGAAGAATAATGAACTGTGATTGGCCCATTCTTACGACTTACGACTTACGACCTCTATGTAGAAAGACCTTAAAGGTCTTGGCACATAGAAAAACTTAAGCAGTAAAACTCAAGCAGTAAGCAAATCAGCCAATCACAGTCAAGAACTTAAGGCACGGCCCTAAGCGGTAGCGAATCCATACTGTTGATTTCTTACTGCTTAAGTTTTACTGCTTAAGTTTTTCTATGTGCCAAGGCCCTAAGAGCTCTATCTTAAGTGGTCCTAAGATGCTAAATACGGCTCTGTGATTGGTTAATGACATCTTAAGATCGTACTTAAGATGGTCTTGAATATAATTTCTGACTGAAATAAAATTTCAGTACCTTTTGCGGTATAAAAATCGAGATACTGAGCCTCAAAGTTTCAACTTTTATGCCCGATCTACAATAGCTGTAGTAAGCTGTAGTAAGCCTCAAGATGTAAGAAATTGACCAATCACAGTCGATTATTCTCCTCATATTCGCCTGTAATTGGTCAATTTCTTACGGCTTGAGGCTTACTACAGCTTACTACAGCTATTGTAGATCGGGCATTATGCTAGGTCTACAATGCGGGTCGCAAGAATTGACCAATCACAGTCGAATTTGAGAAGAATAATCGACTGTGATTGGTCAATTCTTGCGACTCACGACTTTGCGACTCGCATTGTAGACCCAGCATTACTATTTTTGGTATAAAAGTTGAAACTTTGAGACTCAGGGTGGGGTCCCATGGAGCGGATTACGCGGAAGCGGAACGAGCGGATCACCAATCACAGGACCGTTTCGACGGAATCTTTGAAAGAGTTCTATCAGAATGATCCCGTGATTGGTGATCCGCTCGTTCCGCTTCCGCGTAATCCGCTCCATGGGACCCCACCCTCAGTATCTCGATTTTTATACCGCAAGAGGTACTAAAATTTATACCACGCATAAAACACCTAAATTAACGTATATTCACAGTTTCAAGAAAATCTATAGAAAATCGAATTCTCTCTAGTATAAAGATGAGATTTCATGGGTAGTGAAATGCTGCAGCAGCGAGCAGCAGTTTAGTAATTTCTTAGAAAATTACTAAGAAATTACTAAACTTTCCTAGAAATTACTAAATTTTTTTGGAAATTACTTAGGCCCGGTTTCACCAACGTGATTTAATCTAATCGGTCGATTAAACTCACTCTTTGTCTCTTTCTAAAGGGACAGTTAGAAAGAGATGAAGAGTGAGTTTAATCGACCGATTAGATTAAATCACGTTGGTGAAACCGGGCCTTAGTAATTTCTAAGAAATTACCAAACTGCTGCTCGCGCTGCTGCAGCATTTCACTGCCCATGAAAATCCTCCTTAAGGGTGCAAACCCATGCAGCGGAAACGGCGTACGCAGAAAATCGCGGAACGAGAGCCTTGACCAATCACAAAACCAACGAAAACAGCGGAACGCTTGTGATTGGTCAAGGCTCTCGTTCCGTGATTTTCTACGTACGCCGTTCCGCTGCATGAGTTTCCACCCTCAGTGTTGCTACATCTCATCGGTATGACAGGAATCATAACCTGATTCCTGTCAACTTCAACGTTTAATATCTCGCGTCGCGGGGCAGAGCGACACTTTTTTCTGCCAGATTTTTTCGTTTTGTGCAAAAACGCGTCGATTGAGCATAATTTCATCGATATTTGAGGTGAGGCTCCTAAACTGTATAATTACTGCATTATTGTAATTTACTATATATAAATCAACATGACATTTCCGAAAAGCGTGTAAAATCTTACTTTGACATGCGTGATATAAAAATAAGTTGGTGTTCGGTTTTATCGTCGCACGAAATTGAACGCAATTGACGAATATTAATCTTTTTAAATATTTCTTATAATTAACATTTTTGTTTTTTATTTCGCTTTTATTTATGTTTAAATTATATTTACAGATTGTTAGATGATATATTATTAACAGACAAGATGACATCCAAAAATACTAATTATATTGTTTGGATTGACTTAGAGGTATTGAAATCTTACAAATGATACTTACACCTAATGATAATATAATGAGAAGTAATCAAAAATTAATTTAGAAACATAAATTAATTGCATATTATATTTTTATAGATGACTGGACTTGAGGTAGATGAACACCATATACTAGAAATTGCCTGCATTGTAACAGATAAAAAATTAAAAATTGTTAGTGAGGAATTGAATATTGTGATACATCAACCAGAAACAATATTAGAAAATATGAATGAATGGTGTAAGGAAAATCACACAAAGGTAAAGCTTTTAACTTACAGGTTGATACAGATATTCTTGAACTTTTTAGCCTTTGCAAATTGGTATATTTTGAGTTTTGTAACTTAATTACTAATATATATATATATATATATATATATATATATATATATATATATATATATATATATATTTCAGACAGGATTAATTGAGAACTCTCGCTCAAGTACAGTATCATTGGAAGAAGCTGAGAAGACAGTACTCGACCTTTTAAAAAAACACATTCCCCAAGGTTCATGTCCATTAGCTGGAAGTTCAGTATATATAGATCGTTTATTTCTGCACAAATATATGCCATTAGTTAACAATTACTTGCACTACAGAATTATCGATGTTAGTACAATCAAGGAAATTGCTAGGTAATAACCGATTTCTTATATTTTTATATGAACAAATAAAAATGCTGACGCAGTGTAAACTAATAATAATAAGACTATCCTGTAATTAATATTTAAGGTAATTTTGATAAAACAATTATGATAATGTGTGAGTAAATCTTCTTAATTTTTAGAAGGTGGAATCCAAATGTATATAATTCAGCTCCGAAAAAGAAACTAAACCATAGGGCTCTGGATGATATAAAAGAGAGCATTAATGAACTGAGACATTACAAAAACCACTTTTTTAAGATGTCATAATTTAATAAACATATTTAATTTCTTAGATTTTATATTTATATAAGGTAATTTTATCACGTGAATATTAATTCGTATTTTTATATTTAAAAAATTTTATCACGTATTTATGCAGAAGGCCGTCTAAGATAAAAAGAGCTTAAAAGAGCTCAATGCAACTTAATTTGTAAAGATTTGTGAATCACGAACGAATGTATGAATATTCAATATGGATTAAGAATTATTTTTCATTGAACATAGTAAAAACATAATAAAATATAATATAAATTATATATTTTTACACCGTCTGCATAAGTTTTATACTTTCATATCCATTTCTACTAATGTGGATTTTTTCTAGTTTTAAGAATTAGAAAAAGATACTTGTAAGTTAAACCGTAAGTTAAGTCTGGTCATAACACACACACACAAGAGCCTATTTTTCTTCAAAATCCTATAAGAGAGAAATATGTGCTATCTCATTCTGCAGTGACGCTGTAACTTGTAACGTGTCGAAAATTATTAAGTTTTATAGAATTTGTTTCTAACGAACAAATAACAATGGTTGGATGCACGGCAGTTTACTACAATAATTCATCAACAAAACGACAAATTTGTAACGTTGAGCCCAATGGGTAGGAAATGATAATGTACTTTATTGTAATAAAATTATGATATATATGGAAATTATTTATTATTCATATGGAATTGGCCATATTTATATGAAAAAAATTTGTTCTCTTTTCTGTGGATTCTTTTTTACATGTATATGTAAATTATTTTGATAATATTTAGAGTTAAATAATAATAGAAATTAAATTTTAAAAAATTTTTGAAATGCTAGTTTACTATGTTTGACAAAAATAGAAATTTCCAAAAACTGGCGCGAATTAAATAAAAACGGCGGACTAATTATAGTTGCTATCTTAAGTGCTATATGTCGATAATAAAAGATAAACGCAAAATCATAAAGTAAGGGCCAAAGCACATGACATGGCGTAGCGGTCTACGACAGTCGTAGTCGTGGACGTAAGTAACGCACTAACATATTAAAAGTTTAAAAAAGTCTAAACAACTTTTGTTTTGTCAATATTTAAATCTCTTTACAGCAAACTTCGTTGTACATTGGATCTGATTGAGTAAAAAATCTTTTGCATTTTTTGCAAGGAATTAATAGCGCAGTGTGCTCTTCCCTAGAGTACTTTTCCCAATCGACTTTTTCTTCTTTGGTATCTGAAATGCATTGCAGTATGTAAAATAATTTTTAAATTATTTTTAAAAGTATACTATTTATACATTTCCCTGTATCTCAACATCTCCCAATCAGTTCTTATATTAAAAAATTCTTATTATTCCATAATAGTTATTCCGTAATAAAATTTGTTGATAGGTTTTGAATTATAAGCAAATATTTTAAAATTTTAAAGAAAGAAATTATTAACTATTTACACATTCCACTGTTGGCTCAACAGTGGAATGTGCCCAACCGGGTAGAAAATAAGTAAAATGTTTCAAACTGTACTACTCTAATGCAAAAGTGACATTCGAATGTTTATTATAAATGTTTAACTTAAATAATTTATATTGTATATTCGTAAAAGATTTTAATAATTATTTATATTTATGTAAATATAATATTTTTAGCATTATATTTACTTAACACATATTGTATGTAATAAATATGATAGGAAGCACGGAAGTGACCTTCGAATGTCGGCGACCAATCCGCAGTTTGTTGTCTGATGTCTTACTAGGAATGTTTATAAGTCCAGGTCTACAATAGGTGCTTTAAGCCCTAAGTCTTAAGAAATTGTTCAATCACAGTTGAATTTGAGGAGAATAATTGAGTATCAACAAAATAGGTTCATATTTATAAATGATCTTTATAATCAGAAAAGAAAAATTTTAGGTCAGATAGTATACGGTAGTTTATACTATAAACCGGATTACAAGCCGCTGTGTAAATGCAGACATATCTAACAATACATATCAATAAATTTCTTTTCAAGTTACTATATACATAAAAACATCATACATCCAAATGACAATATTACCTAATTTTCACATATTTCTTCGTCACATTTACATGACGGACCACATCTGTTATCCTTCTTCACGCAACCACACATCCGTGAGGAGCAATTCCCTTTACAGCCACAACCAGACTTTTCAACTGGCCTTTTAATAGCTGTTGCCTGTGAAGTAATCAGTTCTTAATATTATAAAAAAAACTCTTATTATTCCATAATAGTTATTCCATAATAAAATTTGTTTATAGGTTTAGAATTATAAGCAGATATTTTAAAAATTTAAAGAAAGGAACTATTTACAGATATGACTAAGACTGCGTTTGTTTTGGCGCTTTTAGCGCTGAAAGCATCGTTCTATCTTCGTTTGATATTCGATGTGCAACGAAGATAGAATGATGCTTACAGCGCTGAAAGCGTCAAGACGAACCCAGCCTAATTGCAACACAATTTATTCTTCTGTTGATCATATTCTGGTTTCTGTAAAATATCAATAAATTTCTTTTCAGGTTACTATACATAAAAACATCATACATTTGAATGATATTCTTGATTTGTATAACATTCTTGATTTTGACATATTTCATCGTCACATTTACATGATAGACCACATTTGTTGCTGTTCTTCACGCAACCACAAATCCGTGAGGAGCAACTCCCTTTACAGCCACAACCAGACTTTCCAACAATTCCAACTGGACTTTTAAATATAGCTGTTGCCTGTGGAGTGCGGGGAAAGGGCTTCTGACCATATACAACATGGTCAGGTTTCTTAGAGCTTTCCACGTACTTTCTCAGATCATTATTTTCAAGTTGCAGCATTCTCACTTGCTCCTCCAACTTGGCAACTTCATCTTTAAGACTATCAAAGTTTTCGGTCTGCTTACCAATGTTTTTTGAGCCACTAGAAAGTTAGATTTCTCGTGTTACAATCATTATTACACAATGATGGAGAATAATATAAAGAATATATGTAAATATTGAGTATAAGGCCCCCCCCCCCTCTCTTCCGATTTCTTTGTAATTTTTAAATTTTGTGTATTTTGGATTGTAAAAAAGATTCTGAGAAGGAAAATTATCACTCATGATCCGTTTATTTTTAATTAATACTTAAAATATCACGATGTCGGTAAGTAAGAAAATAATAATTTGCGGATATATATTTTGTTTCTTTTACTTTCATTTCTACATATTTTATATGTATAGAATATCTATATTAATTATAATTAATATAGTAGATATATATTTCTCGCTTCTGAAATACTTATTGTATTTATGCTTTCTACTATTCTCTGCTTTAACAAAGATTATAATTTTAAAATATATAATTATATGGAACATATAATAGAATCTATAATTAAAATAATGGCTCCTGTACACAGAACGCGGCAACGCGGCAATGCGGTAAAACGGTGACCAATATCACCGTCTTGCTTTTCCGGAAGTAAGGGCCTCCGCACAACAAAAAATATAAGGAACAAGGAACAGATATTATAGCGATTAGAAGAAATCAGGAATAAAGCTGATGGTGTAACATTAATACTCGGCTTTTGATAGGTTGAAAATCTATTGTTTGTGTTATTCCCTCTGTTTCCGTTGCCTGTATTTTTCATTGAGCATCCAACTTTATTCTTGATTCTTATTTAGTCCTAATCGCTAATATCAGTTTCTTGTTCCTTATATTTTTCATTGTGCGAAGGCCTTAAGGAGGTTCAGTGGCTACAAAAAAAAATGCAGCCAGTTTCATGAAATTTTAATATGTCGTTCTGGAATGCAAAATATAATTATGTGAATTTTTTGGGAATTTTTCACCGTCCCGTTTTGAAAAAAATCTCCAAAAATTGTACTTTTTAACATAGGTTCTTATGGGAAATGACATATTGCATACCTTCAGAATGAAATAAGTGCAAGAAAAAATGCAAATAATAAGGAAAAAAAAATATGCACAGGTAACTTAATAATTTACAAATAAATAATTTACAAATGAGTGAAAGAAAGGGGAAGGTTACCGCACATTTCGTAGAAAAATTAATTATTAAAGCATATATTGCTTAATTTTTCGTCTGCTAGACTGCCACGGTCGTGAACGACGTGAACAGCAGCACGCACTATACACGCGGCGACCAATCAGAGCAATCCCCTTCACTCCCACTACTTCAAACGCTATTGCGCTGTTGCCAGAACCCCCGCGTCCCACTACTCCCCCCGATGAAGCCGTCGAACCTCCTTAATAGATATAAATAACTGACTGACAAGGCGGTGATTATAGATTAGTCACCGCTTTGCTGCGTCGCCGCGTTCTGTGTGCAGGAGCAGCATAAATAAGAAACGAAATATATATATTCGTAAATTATCATTTTCTTACTTACCGACATCGTAATATTTTAAGTATTAATTAAAAATAAACAGAACATGAGCGATGATTTTCCTTCTCAGAATCTTTTTATGACCCAAAAATACACAAAATTTTAAAATTTCAGAGAACTCGGAGAGGAGGCCGCTATACTCAATATTTACCCATACATCTCCTTGAAGCTTCATATGTATACACAAATATTTAAAAAAGTTGGAGTACTATTGCAACAGCATATTCTTAAGACCAAATCAAGTCAGGAAGTTCTTTACCACAAACAATTATCGAGATATCATAAGCTTATAAATATTAAAAAAGTTACCAAATTTTCCTTAATTGAATAATATCTCAAAAAGTATCAGGTAAATAAAAAAAAATGTTTCAGACAAAAGTTGTTCAAATTTATTAGTAGAAAAAGATGATACAATAAAAAATATAAGGGTTTCTATTTAAAAAAGTAAAGTTGACCTAAACCCTATTTTAGCAACGCCACTTTTATTATTATGGTCAAACTAATACTGCCGTTAAATACGTCTTTTTAAACCTTACAACTTTTGTCTGAAACATTTCTTTCTATTTTGCTTTATTTTTTAGATATATAATATATTTATTAGGCGTCTCAATTTATGGTGCCCCACCCTGTACATATATATATCAATATAATTATTGTAATAATACAACAACGGTAACTATTATAACTATAATAACTTCTTAACAGAACCAAAATAGACATGCGATTTCAGGTGAACTCGTTTCTCGCTTACCTGGGCAAATCTGTAGACTCTACAGACGGTTCCGTCTTTCCGATTCTTTTCATTTTTCCTTTTTCTTGAGACACACTCCGCAGCAATTGACGGTCTAAAGACCAATTGACATGATACTCGATTATCGCATGGCTTTTAAGGTGGTTCTTTCCCAACTATACTAGTCAAAATTAGGCTTGATCAATAAAGTTCAATAGACGATAGATGAATCCTTTTACATATAAATTCAAGAACAGATTTTTAAACACTATTGCTTCTCTTAGAATGTTAAAAACCGATAAAATAAAAAAAGTTACAGAAAATAAAATAGTATTTTGACGTTGGCACATGACCGCGCACGAAGAAACTAACCGAGCTAATCTAATGAAATTTTTTTTGGATTTATCATACTCTGATACCGTACGGTCAGTGTCGTCGAAATTTAAACATGCACTTCTTTAAAAATTCAATTACTTTTACTCAATTTTTTGTTTTAATCCTTATTTTAGATTTTTTGCTATATATATTGACAAATATACGGTACATGTCTAAGTATTAGTTTTTCTACTTCAGCGGCCATAAACGCAATATGTTAAATACACCCAGTAGCAGAGTGATATGTCAAATGATATATTAATTCCGTCTTATGACGTCCTCTAACGTCCATTAAGATTTCGAAAAAGTACTTTTATCTCTTGTTTGACAATCATAATTTTTTTATTAAATAAGAATTAAGCAACTAATACGTACATACATTTTTGTTATTTTTTTATTTGCCTTTACATGTTGATATAGGCCTATTATCCTCATGAAGTGATTTCCTTTTCTTTAATAGACCAATAAATCAAAGCAAGAAAGTCGGAAAATCTACCTCGGTATTGGAATTGCCATCTAACAAAGAAGTAGTGATCCACGAAAGATCACAAGGCAATCATTCAAAGAAATTCACATTTGACAAAGTATTTGTACCTTCTTCGAAACAGGTAGAGATATAACGTTTCTTTATTTTGTATAAAAAATAAAATTTTCTATCTTGAATGTTTCAAGGAATGCTTAAAAAAATGGTTGTAATTTGTAATAGATGTGTATAATGCAGTTGTTAGCCCATTGCTCGAGGAAGTATTGGCAGGATATAAAATTGTAAGGATTTTTGCTTATGGCCAAACTGGAACTGGAAAGACATTTACTATGGAAGGTGTTAGCAATGATCCAACATTGCACTGACAAAGTGTGAGTTATGTTATGTAAAATGATGTTAATTATTGCATTAAATGATGGACGTATAAAATTTCAATATATATATAGTCCTAACATATTTTTTTATATTTATTAATATAAGGAAAACTAGAACTTTCTGCTTATTGAATCAAGACTGCTTGAAATTGTAATAAAATGGAGTAATTTGTACCAAAAAAATAAATTTATAATTTTACTATATATAAATATATCTTTACTAGACTTGTATCAAATATCAAAATAGTCAACTTTAGTATTTTGCTACAATTTACAAATATAATAGTATCAATTAAGCTTGTACAAATTAGATTTGTTTTTATACATATAGGATACTACAGCTGGAATTATACCGCGTGCATTAAAGTCATTTGTTTGATGAATTACGTTTGTTGGAAGCACAAGAATATACAGTACGAGTTAGCTTTCTCGAGTTATATAACGAAGAACTGTTTGACTTGCTATCGCCTAGTGATGATGCATCTAAAATAAGGTAATATTACTGCATTTTTGCTAAGAAATATGAAAAATAGATTATATTAGTATGATGATTATTTTAGGCTTTATGAGGATGCTACAAGAAAAGGTTCAGTGATCATTCATGGATTAGAGGAAGTAACTGTACATAATAAAAATGAAGTTTACAAGATCCTAGAAAAGGGATCAGAGAAAAGACAAACGGCTGCAACTTTAATGAATGCTCACTCAAGGTTGTTATCTTAAATTAGATACATAATGTATTATTTATTTTTTAAAGTACTAAATTTTATACTATTTATATATTTTTTATACTATATACTTTCAGCCGTTCCCATACAGTATTTTCCATCACTATTCATATAAAAGAAAATAATGTGGATGGAGAAGAACTTTTAAAAACTGGAAAATTAAACTTGGTAGATTTAGCTGGGAGTGAAAATGTTGGAAGATCTGGTGTGGTTGATAGGAGAGCACGAGAAGCAGGAAATATCAATCAATCATTATTGACTCTTGGTCGAGTTATAACATTGCTTGTTGAGAGAGCACCTCACATTCCATATCGGTAATACAAATTTACATACTGATATAATTTTATAGATACAAATATATAAGGGATTAAAAGATCAAAATTAAAATTTGATAATTATTTATTTGTAATAAAATTAATCCAATCTATTCTTTTTCGTGTGTTTTACATTGGCCAGGGAATCAAAATTAACAAGACTCTTGCAAGAGTCTTAGGTGGACATACAAAAACGTCAATCATTGCAACAGTGTCTCCAGCGAGCATAAATGTTGAGGAAACCTTATCAACATTAGATTATGCTCATCGTGCCAAAAATATTACAAATCGTCCCGAAATTAATCAGAAACTGTCTAAAAAGGCACTACTTAAAGAGTACACAGAAGAAATTGAGAGACTTAGGAGAGACTTGTTGGCAGCACGTGAACGAAATGGTGTATATTTGGCACACGAGAATTATAATGAGATGCAAACATTAACTGAAAATCAGACAAAGGAAGTTGAAGAAAAAATAACTCACATTAAAGTCCTTAAAGAAACTATGGAGACTAAGGAGGTAAATAGATAATAATCAATGTATTCTTTGTTACAATAATTAATATTAATATTGTTATTCTAATTTCTGTTTAGCAAATATTTAATGATTTACAAACAAAGCATATCGAACAAACTAATTATCTACACGAAACTAAGGAACAATTAGAAACCACCACACATGCTTTGAAATCAACTACAGCACTTTTACAAATGACAGAACGTGAGAAAGAAGAACAAAGTTACTTAGTAGAAAAACACGTATCTACAGAAAAACAACTTTTGTCGGAAGTATAAAAACTCTTGGATGTAGCTGATTCAGCAACAGTTGATGTACATAAGCTTCATGATAAAATTTCTCATAAGAGGTAATTACGTCATATTATTTATTATATTATTAACAGTTGATATTTTATAATACAGATAGCATTAGTATAGTTATTTTAAAATACATGTAACATCCACAGACAATTGGAACAAGAAAATGAACATATCAGTCATCAGTTCCGAAGTAACATTGCAAAACAGTTTCAAGATGTGGAAAATAATGTTGCAGTTTATACACAGGAATTCATAGGGTTTTGTACCTCTATGAAAGATAGCGTCGGTAAGTACAAATTATTAAGATGCATCTGACAAATATGTACATTATATTATCTTTACAGGCTCACAAATGGAATTGTTTAAAAAGGATATTGATTCGATAATCGGCCATATGTCAAATGACATTGTTAATAAAGAAAAATTAGCAATAGATGAATTTACAAAGAGCATAAATAATTCAGTAAGTAATTTATGCATTATGTAAAAACTATAATATAATAAACAAAACGTATATGACGAATTTCTCTGTTTAGTACAAACACTATCACCAGTGGCTGGACACAGAAATGGCATATTCATCTGACATGACTCAGAATGAACGTAAATTTTTAAATGATGTGTCCTTAAAACTGACATCGAAAATTAATGATTTGATAGAAGTTAATAATATGGAAATTGTAGAGAACTTACATCGTTTAAATGATGACGTATCTCAGAAGTTTGATAAAGTATTGGCATATACAAATGAATCGATAAAACAACTATGTAACTACAGGTTGCAAGAACGTGATAATTTGTATAAAAATATAGATGAGATAAAACAGAATATACAAGCTATTCGTGAAGGTGACGGTAAAATTATGGAGGAGCAAGAAAGATTTAAAAAGGTATTATCCGATGATATTTTGTTAATAACATTTTGGTTTATTGTTTGATTAATATTTTTAATAATTTTACTCAAATTATATATTGTTCTTATTTTACAGTCATTTGAAGATCTATGGCTACAATTTAACAAGTTAAATGAAAATGTGACCGAGAATTATTCGACCGCATGCGCCACCTTAAATCGTGTTAATAAGGTTTGCGACAATACGACTAATGATATTTTCAATAACTACCACAAGGCTGTTGAGAGAAATGAGACTCTACAGCAGAGAATTCAAAGCGACGTGGATATAATAAAAAACGATGTTACATCTAGCATGGAAGAGGTAACATCTAACTTTCCATTAATTTTTAAATTATTAAGTACCCAGATAGAAACGCATGATGAAATATCATTATTTCTATCTGGGTGCTTTGAAAAATAAAAGTAATAAACAAGATAATATGATATACCTACTAATGATAAGCATCTTTTATTCTGTTATCAGAATTGGACGTTAGCAGAGCAGGTTGCAGTACATAGCCGTAATTTGACTGATGAAATTCAAACTGACTTTAAATAGTCATTGCGATGTATTAGTGCAGAAAAAATTACATGTCGAAGATAACATAAAACAAATGGAACAAAAGTTGAAGGAAGATAATTCTTCTTCTGTTGGATCTGTCAAAGTAAATCTATCTTATGTAGTATTAAAATTATTGTTTTGCAAAATATACACACAGATAATATATCTAATCTTTTTTTTTATATGGGATATCTATAATACGCTAGTTCAAGGAAGTCGTGATCATCAAAAGCTTGCAGAAGAATTAAGAAAGAAAAATCTACAAGCATCAAAAGAACTGAACGATAAGCTTACAAGTGAAAGTAAAAATTCGTCTGTTTGGAATGACAAGACAATTACGGATCTGCATTCAATACAGGAAAAAGTTAGGAAATTCCTTGAAGATTTACGACACGACACGCCAACAGGTAAATCTCCGGTTTTTATGTAATGTATTTATTACGATTTTTTAACTTTAGGTGAACTAAAGTCATTTAACTTTTCTTTTCAGGTTTAACGCCGGCAAGAAAAGAATATCAATATCCACGACGTCTTATTGCAACTTCGCCACATGAACGAATCATTCAGAGATTCAGAGAAACAAGAAATTACCTCAACCTCAACAATTCTGATAATATAAAAAAGTGTCAGATACTTTATTTCGATTTCATATTAATTTGAATTAAATTGGAATTGAATTTAATAGCTATTTTATGATCCTTTTCTTATTTGGATTAAAAATCGAGATTTTGTGAATTGTTTTTATCATATATATGTTCATATGCTAATAATTAATCTTATTGTTAGATACACTTAAAACATGAAATTCTCGAGAAATTTTAACATTGCAATCTTTAGGAAAAAAGAATAATTTACTAAATATATAATACAAAAGAATTATTGAATATTTTATATGTATACTTATATACAGAATTACAAATATTAAAGTTATATATACTATAAGTAGAAAATATCCATTTTGTTTATGGCGTAGGTGTGAACGAGAGATTCATCGGCGATAGTTGACTTCCAGGTGTTGCATCCGTTCGCGCTCTTTGCTCAATTACAGGGTCCGTTTCGTTCATATCATCCACCTAGAAAAATTACGAAATTGAATTGCTGTAATGTTTAATTACTATAAAATGATTTTACTTACCACCATAGAAGTTTCTTCTACTTTAGTTCTTTTTTCAGCAATAGTTCTTAACAACACTTTTGCTTCCTCCTTTGTTTCATCAAACTGAAGGCATTTTTGTGCGTAATGATTAGCTTGATCCAATTGTTCCTTCTTTAAGTGATACTGTGTGAGATATTTATATGCATGACTAAGTTCTGTTCTGTCGACACTTCGAAATTCATCCATTACAAAATCTGTATAAGCTGCCGCTGCATGATCGTGTTCTCCTAATTTTTCATACAGTCTGTGACAAAACGAGAAATTATACATATATATTATTTTTGTCATACAGCACTACATGTTGGATACGTACGTTGCTAATTTTAAGAGTGCCATTCCTTCTATGTCACCCACGTTGCATGCTTTGTAATAGCATTTAAGTGCGTCCTGAATTTTATCTTGCTTCTCGTATGCTTCACCCAAAGCTAGAACCATCCTACTGTCGTGGGGCCTTAATAACTGAGCTTGTTTATAATAATAGAGTCCATAAAAGGGCATTTTCAAAATTTCGTACGTCTGACCCAAGCCGTACCATGCTCTGTAGTCTCGTCTATTCACCTCTGGCAAGTTGAAAAATATAAATTAAAAATACATGTTATACCGATGCAAGCAGAAAGTGTTCAAAGAACTTACCAATCGCCTGCCTATAACTGTGGATAGCACCATTGGTATTCTTCATTTCCATAAATTCATGACCTAACAATGTCCAAGCTGACAAATATTGCGGATTCATTTTTAACGCTCTATGAAAGTACATCACTGCCTTTTGATGATCAGCTCTTAAACTGTAATAATTTCCTAAAAAACATACCTTTTTTTTATCTCTTAAAGTATGTTCTCCTTAAATGCAACATTGTTATACTTATGTCTTTTAAAGGGATGCAATTAATACCCACCAACTATACAACAAGTCTCCAATCTATATTTATCTATCTCGGTAGCTCTGTGTGCCAGATCTGCCAATTCAACTTTCATTTCTTTCACATAAAGTAGATTTGAATATGTATCCATGTTATCAAGGCAATAAGGATCTTCATCTATTATTCTTTTAAAAGTTTCTATTGCATTATCAACATCTAAAATAAAAAATATTTCCATGATATATGATATTCATAGACATATATGTTAATAAATATGAACGATACGCTAGATTTAACCAAATCCTAAAATAATTTATATGATCAAGAGACCATTGATTTTCTAAATTTTTCAGCAAAGCTTGTATATTATCCATTCTAAGTACTGAATTTGCTCACTTGCCTCTTCTATAATGCACTGCAATTGCAGTTTGAGCCAAAACGTAACCATTCTTCTGAAAGCCCATCGATTGTAGTTGGCAGTATAACGCTAGGCCTTCATCTATGAGCTGCAGTTCTAAGTACATATGCGCCATGAAGAAATACTTCATCCAATGATTAGGCAGGCACAAACTCTCTAGCTTCTCCCTGTCCGTGATTAATGCAGCCAGCTCTAACCACGCACCCCAATGCATAGGCTCCTTATGTATAGATTCCACTAAAACATCTATCGCCTCTTTAGTGAGTTGCAGCTTCTTCAGCGTCACGCCGAAAAGATACAATCCGTAGCCATCCAGCTTCGACGCTAGGTGATCCGCCCTTAGATCGGCGCAAAGATACTTCAGAGTCTCGTTCTTCAGAGGATCCGGCGGCACATCCGTCATATCGTCTATCTTCTTCTTCTCCCCTGACAGATAGCGCGAATACAAATGTAGAAATCTGATCTTAGGACTTATACAGTCCATCGTGAAATACGCCGCTCTGTCGTACTCCTTCAGATCGAAGTACGTTTTAGCCAAGGTATAGATATCCTCTGCTTCGCCGATCACTGGTACCTTCATGTCCGCTGTTAAATCGTGTGGATCTATGTCTACATTCTTCAACGAATAATTTAATTCCGCTAACCTACAACAAACATGAATATAAAATCCCAAAATCGTATGCGTAAAGAGTTCGATACGTTTCCGCGATACGTTTGTTCGAGCAGAAATTCACGTACCATTTGGTGGTGTGCAGCAAACCGCGCTGAGAGCATTCGTGTATCGCGTGCAGAAGATCCGACTTAACCTCCTTAAGATTGAACTTCACGGATTCCTGCATCCTCGTCTTGTTTTTCCTATATTACGTCGCTTATGAAAATAACAGCGTTTAACATAATGCTGCACACAGCCAGGAGTAAATTTTTCTTCGGTTAATCTACATTTTTTAGTGCGACTCGTTCGTATAATATACCGGCATACTCCGTTTACGTCAGCGTGCCAAACAAAAATCAGATCAGACAAAAATATTCGATGCACAATGCACAGTGTGTACTAAAGGCTGCCGCGCATGAAATTATCTAAACGCGTAAATAAAACGTAAATATATTAGGCGATAAAATAGCGTACTTTCTGTTGAATAACAACATAACGTTATTTGGTAAAATATATATCGGATATATTTTATCCGGCCCGGAATCTTGCACGCTTTCGCATCTGAAAATTTTTATTGATTTTTATGCGTACTTGCCTTTTCCTAACCTCACATTAGTGACATTAGTGTGAGATCGTCTTTGTGTCTAATCGATGTAGTATGTATGTAAATGTAGCATGTAGAACGGTGCGAAGAAATCTGCTCTGAATCATCGAGAACGAAAATACTTAATAAAGAATATAATTCGGATATAATGCCTACGTATCGTCTGGTTTCGTGGGTAAGAAGATCATAAATAAAATATTCAACCTTGTCATTTGTTGTTTAACAAAAATATCCATCGTATGTTATACACGTGCATGCATGCATGCAGCGAATATAAACGGCAAAGGCGAATTTTTTTTATCTAAAAAAAATGTATTTTATTGTTAAAACCATAAATCAGATGACAAAGCCGGAAAATTTGATATTTTAGGATAATTATAGAGGAATTATTCTCGGAAAATATCATTTGAGATTATCCTAATAAAAGTTAAATGCATTCAAAATTTGTGATTTGCATCAATTTCCTTCAAGTTTTTCCTCAAGACATCCAGATATTGCTACTTGTCCATCCATAAAATGTCAGTTATCCTTGTAGGCAACAAAGCAAAAACTTTACGTCTTTTGAAGTCTTTTGACTCCAGTTGCAGACTCGTAATCTCAAATCATAGTAGATCTATCTTTGTTTTTTTTTTTTTTTTTTTTTTTTTTTTTTTTTTTGATCAAAAGGTTTGAATAAGCTTTTGATTCTTTCTACAAAGTACTACATATGTGTAGTAAGTATATAAACAGCATGCTGAGAGAGAAAATCTAAAAGTTTTATTTAAAACTTGGAATTGTGTACCTTCTGTTCTAAAAACAATATTAGGAAAATATATATATAACTCTATAATCCAAAATAAAAGTTTCTTTGAGAATAAGATTGAAAAATGAAAGTAAAGTTGCTTAATCAACATGTATTTTTCGTTTTCAATCCTTTAAATGCAACTGAAATGTAAATCTATAGCAACCTATAAACAATTTGAAAAGTCTAATAAATATATTTTGCAGGGTGCAAATTCCCATGGTCAATTAGGACAAGGTTTATTGTCTGAGCAATTTGTTCTACCTCAAGAAGTTGACTTATCTAGATGTTCCCTGAAGCCGGAAGCTATAAGGAAAATTGTCGGTGGTGCTGGACACACACTGGTTTTGGATGTGGATGGTCGTGTCTATTCCTGTGGATTGAACAACAAAGGACAAGCTGGAATCACTGAAATCGAAAAGGGAAACGTTCTAACGTTTCAGAGGATACGTGCTCTCGAACACGAAATAGTTATTGACGTCTGCTGTGGATGGGATAGTTCCGTGGCGTTAACGAGAAACGGCGAGCTATACGTATGGGGTTCCAATCGCTATGGCCAATTGAGTTTGGATCCTTCGGTCTTTCCAACAATATCTCATCCCCACAAAATCTCGATCGTCGAAAAAATAAAGAGCGTTTCGATGGGTTTGCGACACACCGCCATAGTAACGGAGAATCGTGAGCTCTATGTTTGTGGATCAAATAATAGAGGACAATTGGGTTTAATTAATCCAGAAACCATGGAGCCTTATACTCTTCTTGGTGCATTCACCAAAGGTATATAACAAATCGTTGTATTTTGGACAATTTTTATCCTGTAAAAATAAGTGAGTTAAAGAATTCTAAGGACATTGAATTTACTCGAGTATCTTTTCAAAATCTTTTAACATATTTTTAACTATTATTATTTCATTATTTATGTATTTATATATTTTTTTACTATTTATCTATCACTCTTATACATTTATTGATTTTGTACTTATTTACATCATTTATTAATTTATTTCATTACTTTTAACTTAAATAGTTGACAGCTATTCTGTTGAAGATACACTGTATAGTAAGAAAATGAAAATGTTTCCACTTAATTAAAACAGGTGAACAGTTGCAGAATGGACAATGCAGGGAAACGTGGAAAATGTTGCCTGCGGTCAGTATCACACCGTCGTCATAACAAAAAGCCAAACGTACAATACATATGTCTTTGGTGACAACAAGCATGGACAGTTGGGATTCTTTCCTAAGACATCTTCTGAAACACGAATATTGCAACCTATATGTATTCCACTCTCCGGCATACAACATGATGTACAAATTCAAATTCATGCAGGTTGGAGTCACATAAATATCTTGAGCAGTAAGTAAACTAAATTCACTTTACTTTTTGCTACTATACAATCGAATTGTTTACATGTGTATCAAAATGTAGTATATATAATTTCAGACAGTACTGTTTTTTCGTGGGGAAGAAATGATTATGGTCAATTGGGCCGTTCTTCGTCGAAACCACAAAATGGAATTTCTATAGAAGAGAGACTTCAATGTGTTGAGCACATTCCGAAAATCGTTCAACTTTCAATTGGATCAGAGCATAATGTTGCCTTAACCGGTAAATCATTAGATTCGATAAACATCTAAACAGATGTATAAATACATTTATAAAAAAAAAATAAAAAATGCGTCAAATAATTACAATTTTATAAAATTGGGAATGCATATTTTTGATTTTTAATTATCACCAATTTTTATTCTTATTTTCTTTTTTGTTAAACAAGGGTAGATACAAATTTCTTTAAACTTAAAAAATATCTTAAAACGAGTAAATATTTAAAAAATACTTTAGTATACACGTGCATAGCACATTTTAGTATTTTAGTATTTAATAATGATAATTTAATTTTACAGATGATGGAGTAGTGTTGTGCTGGGGTTGGAATGAGCATGGAAATTGCGGTAACGGAAAAACAGAAAATGTCCTACGGCCAGAGGTTCTCCCGATTTCATCTGATTCCATTGCCGTTCTTGTGGGAGCTGGCGCAGGACATTCATTTGCTGTGATAAAAGACACTAGCTAGCTGCGAATTAAAAATATATTGTTGCAAATTTGTTATTTATTACATATTAATTGTAATCATATACCAATGAAGTATTTTTATAAATATAGCTTGACGTTGCCTGTCAAATTTCTTATCTTATTGCAATACTATAAGACAAACTCGGCGGAGCCAAGTAAAATCAATAATTCCGTGTTTACATCCTACACTTGATATAAAATAGACATGATTTAATTAATATAAGTTAAAATTTTAAGTACTTTTTATAAAGTGTTTAATTTCTCTAATACAAAGATTACATACAAATGCACAAAATTTATAGCGATATGCTTAATCTAATTTTGTTTTAATATAAACAAAACAGGAGATTCGGGAAACGTCCAAATCTTTGTAGAGAAAATATAAAATATGAATGTGTATCGCAGTCGCAGAACAGAAAGGGAACAGAGGACAGAAAACAGATCGAATCAAACTTGAATCATCCCTCGTAATCAACCCTCTACGTAGTTAGCCTGAAGGGAGTATAGAAAATGCACGTAACACGTAGCTTCACCTGCGGCAATTCACCACCTGCCAGACTAGTAGGCAACTGTCAGTGATAGCGTGCGGGAAAGGGAACGACTGAAATTGTTTTTCGCCTCGCGAGATATTACCGCGGCAGAATAGTCTGTGATACAAAACAGTTCGTCGAATATTTTTTTTAATAACAGAACATTTTGAGAGAAAGAGAGAGATGCTTCGAGCGCGCTCTCAAAGCAGCTTGTAGTAAGTTAAGCAAAGCCTCAAACATATATGGTTTCTTTCTAATTTTGCACCGCTATTTGACAGATCGGTAAACGAACCGTTAAATTAAAATAAAAAACTATTTCGTTTGTTAGCGAGCAGGAAGCGAAGTTCGTACAGGATCGCATAACGGGCGTGGAGAAACACTTCGCCGAGCTGTGCACGATATTCGCGGCGTTCGCCAGAAAAGCTGCCAGGTGCTCCTCCGCTACGACTGATAAACCATATCGATTATTTTTCCTTAGTGACACGCTCCTATTCCCTGTTGTTTTGACGACGATGTGCCCTGTTCCGTTCGCTGTTCACTAGCTTAACTTTTTTTCAGATTGCGTGATAAGGGCGACGAGTTGGCTAAAATAATACAAACTTATGCGGATTCAGAAATCATAAATCGATCACTGAGCGCTGGACTCGCAAATTTTTCCGCAACGTTATCGGTCATCGGCGATTATAGGTAAAACTGGCTCTCTGTTTCACAAATAATTATATTTTCATCGTAATTCATATAAAAAGCTAGAGAACAATTTTAATATATTTTTTATTATCTATAAATAATTATTACATTTTTTGGTATTGGTATGTGTAACTAAAGAAATAAAAAAATATTACACACACATGTTGCCATTTTTATTCACATTAAAATTAAAGAAAAACGTTTATCATCTTATGTTAAACACACATAATCATAGCTTTTTATTCCTCACCGAATGCAAAAGATAAAAGAAAGTTTATTAAAAGTCTCTTAGAAATCTATCTTCTTATGATTCGTCTTTCTTTTCAGTTGCATTGTATGTTTTCTTATTACATTATTTCGATTTACATTTCCATTTTTTAAATTATCGATCTGCATTACAGAGATGCGGAAGTACAAAGATTGGATTCCAAAGTAATTGTACCTCTCTCGCAATACGCAACGATTTGCAAGCATGCCCGCGATGATGTAAAAAATACCTTCGCAGCACGCGACAGAGAACTCACGAGACGAAGACACCTGGATAAAGTTCGAGAAAGAAATCCCAGGAATCGTCAAATGATAGTATCCTTATGACTAAAGATTCATTTTTCTTCAGTAACAATTAATTTTATCATTAACAATTTATTAACTATAATTTAACTGATTCTATGCCTTTCGTAAAACAATAAGACAAAAAAATAATTAAATTACAATCAAGAGATCAATATAAATATTAGTAAAATCACGTCAAAGTGTATAATTAGTTTGTCGTTGTATTTCATCATCTTGTATTACAAAAATCTTTAACCGAAAAAGAATATTAGTCGCAAGCCGAATCGGAATTGACAAAAGCGTCCATCGAAGTATCCCGCGTAGTGAAAGGACTCGAGGAACAGATCGACTCATTCGAACGACGAAAGTTGCACGATTTGAAGTCCATACTTTTAGATTTTGTCACCATCGAATTGAGCTTTCATACAAAGGCTCTTGAGCTTTTGACCAAGGCATATCAAGATGTTGCAGCTGTTGATGAAATTAAAGATATTGAGGTGAGAAGATCTAATTTCAATTTTCTTTTACATCCTGCCTCTGTGTTAAAGTTAAGAAAAGAATTATGAAATTTATATATAAAACATACGTAGTCAACATTGTTTATCCTTTGACGTGCAGGACTATCAAAGCGCGAGAGGAGAGATAAATGGGGTAAACGTTGCTTCAAACTGATATTTGTTTTATTACGATTCAATGAGACTTGACATTTCAATATTAACTTTATTATGCTGACGCAATATTTTTTTATCATTATCTCAAATAAAGCATCATTTCGGTATCCAGGAATTTCGAGAGACCATGCGAGTTCCCGATTCCGTCGCAAGATTAGACACGGTGGGCAGAACTTCGTTTCGACAAGCTTACTCGTTAACGAACTTAGCCACTCGATTCGCATCCTCGCCCGTGGCGTCGCAGAAATTAGCTAATCGAGGAACCGAATCTGCGGTAAGTGCAAAATGAGAATATACGTCGCTCCGTAGTTCTATTCTTGGATCTTAACGTGGCAAATTGTAGGATTCCATACGGACCGCGTTCACAAATTCTTCCGAGTCGGTTCAAGTCGAAGAATATCCAGACAGTACAGAGGAAACGGAATCGGAGTCAATTCGAGAGAAGCCAGTGAGAACTAGGCAAAAATCTATGTAATTTTAATCACCCTTTTTAATCTTGCCTTTCTGTCTTTTTAGAAAAGAGTGTCAAAACATGCTGGATACAAAGTAAAGAAACGCTTCATTCTCAAACCCGTCCCAGCAATTCCCACGTGTCAGAAGTCTTTAATGTCGTCTATAATATACCGTATACCTTACAGACTGAATCAGACAAAGTAAATATTTGCTTAATCTTGAAGAATGCTTATTTGTACTCTTTTTTTGTATCGGTTCAAGCGTCCGCATAGATACGCAATTGTTTTGAATGAGATAAGAAAAGGGAAACTTCTCCAAGATAAAGATAGTACGAAGAAACAACGTAAACCGCATTTCACTGAAGTTGCCTAATCGTTATATCCGTAGTTGTAGCGTCTCGGTTATCTGTAACGAGAGAATCCTTTAAAATAATATCAAAATACGTTTCTAAAAAAGTGTAAGTTTATTTTCTGTATTGTAACAAAAGCATGGTTCTCACTATCGGTATACATTTCTTTTTTTTCCATGACAAGAAGTATGGCTATATTTTATATAAGTCATTACTTATAGATCAGTGCACTGAGAAAAGGATGAGCTTATTTATCACCACCTTCGACTCCCGCCTGCGTCATTAGGTCCGCGATATTCTTTTCCAGGTCGTCTATTCTGTTGCCCATTTCATCTAGTATTTCTTATTAAGGATCTTGTAACGATATTAATATTACAAATAAATATATATTAGCTTGTGTAACATCCAATAAAATTAAGCAAAGCATAACATGCATACAGTTAAAAAATAAACATAGCTTAGGATTGGACATCTACATATAAATAGCACATGCATTTAATCTGTTGATATAACTTTGTTTGAATAAAAACACAAACCAATGAAATGCTAGAAGTGCACACAGACACATTTTCCTCGGAGTTATTGAAATCAATAAAAACAGTCTTATACGAAACTAAACAGACAAAAAGCAGCTACTGTTTATTACTCGGCATTCAGAAAAAGAAATGTACTATTCAGCAATAACGTTAACAGAAAAAAACGACACATACTAATACAGACATTCAGTTTACATTAGAGGTCCCCAATCTTTTTTGTCAAGAGGGCCATATTAAAATTTTTGTAGTAACTGGGTGCCGAATAAATTTAACTTTTGAAAATCGTATAAAACAAAATACCTTTGTTTTAAAATTCTTTTTATTACAATGTCGAAATTTCTTGGCAGATAGAACTTCACAGAAAGAAAGGGAGGTTGGATCAAGTACACAGACCAGTTGGGGACCCCTATAAATTTCACGATACTCCAAAATAAAGTGTATCCATACAGATTTCTTTAAATGCCGCTTCAGCCGCACACATACAGCATCGCTTTTAGGTTATGCGCGTGAAAAAGGATATTTCTTCCTATGATCTGGTCGGACATGGTTTGAAACTTGTCCTGCATGTTCTGCAGCAGCGTTTGCACCTGCAAAGGAGTCAACGTAGCGTCAGGGTCGCGTCGCGACGGAACGTCCCCGGATGCGTCATCGTCATCCCGTGCGTAAATACGCGGACTCACGTATTGCGTCAGCTCCTGCATGTTCTTCGGGTCGGCGCTGTTGCCCATCCCGTAGCTGTCGACGTCCTCGCCCTTGTGGTCCTGCTTGATGTCGGCCATCCTCTCGACGCTTCCAGACGCTTCGTCCGGCGAGGATAGGAACGAGGGTTAAGAGCTCGGCTCGTCCGGCTGATCCGGCTCGCGCACCACGCAATGGATAAATGGATTGGATCTTGGATCCTCCCAGGAGCGGGCGCATGCGACGCGACGTGACGCGACGTCGCCGTACCTAGTGTACCTACTCGTCGCGTGCTCTCGCTACGGTGATAAGATCGGTGCTAAGCACCGTCAATCGATCCAACAACCCTCGATTCCCCCGACGACGACGAGAAATTAAATTTTATTCAAATTGTATGCTTCTCTTCTATAATCTATTCTATCGCATTGATCGCATGATTCTATCGCGACTTTGTCCCTCGATCAATTTAGGCAAAGAAGCGAGAATCGAGGTAAAAAAGAAAGTGACGCCAACACGTGGAATATATGCGGGGTATACATATACCCAGGTCCCAGATCAGGGGCACAAGACGTCTTAAAGATGTCTTTAAGACGTCTTGTGTCCCGATTTTGGACATGCATGCTGCCTGGAATGTAGATTTACGATGAAAGAAGAAGTCAAGTATTGTTCAAAAAAACGACACAAGAGGATAGCAAATACATATAAGTTATGCGAGAAGACAGTTCAAAACAAGACGAGGTTTTCGCAATTCGAAACGTCAGAACATCACACGATTGAATGAATCATATATTTTGTTATGTTTTGTGCCCGGACTTGTTTTTATCTGTTTTTATCTTCGAGTCGATCCTGACCGATTGACACTTGCGAAATCGACAATAGAACAGCAATATAATCTGTCTATAAAACAAAGAAATATCTGCTTGCTTCATCTACATTCTTAAATTGCAATTTTTGCTTTAAAAAATAATGAACATATCGCAACACGGCGTGTTTAGCGTTGATAATTATGTATTTGTATTAAAATGAACTACAAACGTTTCGGTCTGTTACAACTAAGACCATCTTCAGTGTACTTACAAAATTATAGTCAAAACATATCTAACAATTAGTTAATCAAGTTCACATAATATAAACAATTTCATAAAAGAAGAGCTAGCGAACAAAGCTCGTTCTTAATGCTTAAAATTATATATTCTAATTCAAATTCAAAACAATAAACGTTTCAACCCTAAATGTGGCCTTCATCAGTGTGAAAACAATTTACAATTTACAATTTACAATTTTCGGTTAATTATTTAAACTTTGTTATTAAACGACCAATTTTGTAAATTTTTTCGCACTGATGAAGGCCACATTTAGAGCTTAATTGTTCGCTAGACCTTCCTTTATGAAATAACTAATAAAATTGAATTAAGAAACGCATAATAAATATAAGTATTAAAAGCTCAGATGATTAACAAATCAATTATCAATGCTAACACCGTGTTGCGGCTCTATGCTCATTATTTTCTTAATCGATTTGTTAATCGTCTGACCCTTTTATGTTTATTTCTACCAAGGTAGATTAACTTTAATCTCAGTTTAACTTACTTTTCATCTTCTTCTAATTTTCAGAACTAAAGAAAAGGTAAAAAGTAAGTTAAACCGAGATTAAAGTTAATTTACGTTCGTAGAAATAAGCATTAATACTGCAATTTTCGCGTTTCGTTTAGCGCAAAACGGATCCATACTACGTTTACGATAATACTCTGCGTAAATGAGTGAATTATCGTAAGTTACTACAGACATAATTAACACTCGCATAAACGTAGTAAATGTAATATATAGATTATAAGTTTAATCTTGATTTTACTTATTATTTTTTATCCTTTTCTAGTTTCTAAGAATTATAAAAAGATAAAAGGTAAGTTAAACTGAGATTAAAGTTAATTTGTGCATTAATCGATCGACAACATGTTTTTACAAATATGAGAAATACGCAATAAAACGATCGGTTACGCGGTCGCTTGCGAAACGTACCAGTAAAACTACAAACGACACGTAATCTCGTCCGCCGCTCCGATTGGCCCGTCACCGATCGCGAGTGTCCCCTACTCCCGGCGCATGTGCGGCGGCGCGACGACGTCACGACGTCAGCTGATCACCACAATTGATACATAAACAACGCGGTGGGTGACGAGCACTAAATTGCCATTTTGTTCGACACAATTCGTCAGATCAGGAAGAGGACACTCGAGAGGAGGATCGAGTTTGGTTCCGCGAGGTGTTTGACTCTCCGGGATACACGTGTCTCTTTGTCCGCGAGAATACGCCTGCCGCTTTAAAATCCGCGTAGCCGCGACGAACAATGCGCCTGGCGGCTCTCCTGAGCGCGACAATCCTTCTCTCGCTCTCCGCACGCTCGGCGAGCTCCTGGCGCGTCAAAACGAGACAAATATCGCCCGTTATTTTAGGTAAGTCACTTGAAAGCGTTTTAATCGCGCCCTTGAAAAACGTGCTCGCTCGCCAAAAATGATCCTGACTCTTTCTCTCTTGCACTTTAGGGGTCTGAAACGGCTCTGAAGAGTGCCCGCTTTGTATGATTCTCTTATCGTAGTGTCATAGAACTGTCGGAGATATCTACTTACTTACGAGACGTTGAGCGCGTCTACTCACGAAGAAAAATGATATTCCAGTTCCAGGTGATGGCGGCAGCCAAGTCGAGGCAAAGATTAACAAGTCGTCGGTGGTGCATTATATCTGCGAGAAAGTATCCAACGATTATTTTAGCTTGTGGCTGAACATGGAACTGCTTGTACCTGTCGTGATAGACTGCTTTGTACGACTGTCGCTCCATCACATGTGGGTTCACCTTTTCCGACCGATAACTTGAAAGTACATTTTTTTATCTTATTGCAGATCGATAATCTTAAATTGAATTATGACAATGTGACGAGAACTACTAGTAATCAGCCTGGAGTAGATATAAGGATACCAGGATGGGGCGATCCGCTGGTGGTCGAGTATATAGATCCCAGTAGGGCCTCGCCGGGCTCGTACTTCAAGGATATTGGAAATATGCTGGTGAACGATTTGGGATATGTCAGGAATCTATCGCTGCGTGGGGCGCCTTATGATTTCAGGAAAGGACCCAGTATGTAAAAAGAACGATATTAATAAGTTAGTTTGGACGGGCATTACGCGCTGTGGCATTTAGCAATGTGTATTTTATTCGATTATACTACAAATTTACCGAGATAAAGACCTTGAACTCCAGATGAGAACGAAGAATTCTTCGCCAAGCTGAAGGATCTGGTCGAGGAGACGTATATAATGAATAATAACACGCCAGTGACGTTACTGGCTCACAGTATGGGCGGACCTATGACTCTTATAATGTTACAACGTCAGAGTCAGAAATGGAAGGATAAATACATAAATTCCCTGATCACACTTAGTGCCGTGTGGGCAGGATCTGTCAAGGCGATCAAAGTGTTTGCCATTGGTGAATATATTAATCTTATATGCAAGACTGTACCTGTGCCTGCACTCATCATTAATCATTATTAAGCGCATTACTGATATTATTGTCAGATAACGAGTTAAAAATAGTATAATACGATAATTTTCCACCTATTATCTTATTTTACAAAATATAATGCTTTACACATTTTAAACTTGTGCTAAACTCTCTAATATAGGAGATGACTTGGGCGCATATTTTCTTCGTGAAAGTGTACTAAGAGACGAACAAATAACGAGTCCAAGTCTGGGATGGTTGTTACCCTCGAAACTATTTTGGAAAGACACTGAGATTTTGATACAATCGGATCAGAAAAATTACACGTTGAATGATTTACAAGAATATTTTATGTACGGTGGATTATTCAGATAATTATTATAGCTCTTGCATTTTTCGTCCGCAAATATTTTCAGAAAAATTTTCGTTTACAGAGACATAGACGTTTCCAACGCTTGGGAGTTCAGAAAAGACAATGAGAAATACCAATTGGATTTTACAGCTCCAGGTGTTGAAGTACATTGTTTATACGGCAGCAAAGTGAACACTGTAGAAAAGTTCGTATATCTGTTATTTTAGTTTAGTGTATAAAAAGTTTAGATAATTATATTTAAATTCATGATGAGAGACCGTTTAAAATTCGCATTAATTTTTCTTCAGGTTGTATTATAAGCCGGGTACAAGTGTAAATGGTTATCCTCAATTAATATTTGGGGATGGCGACGGGACTGTGAACATAAGGAGTTTGGAAGCGTGTACACATTGGCAGAAGTCACAGAAACAAAAAATTTATAATCAAGGTTTTCCTGGAGTAGATCACACTGAAATCTTGAGAAATCCTGACATTTTAGCATATGTTAAGACAGTTTTAAAAGTGTAACGTGGCTTTTATTTAGTGATGCAAAAGGATATAACAGATTAGCTAACATCATTAAATTCTTTAACATTTTTTTACTTGATAATCTTGATCTATAGATTAAGACCTAAGATACAGTATAAAATGATTTTAACAAGGTTGCGAAATAAGATTTTATCAATTTAATGACGTAATCTCATCTATATTTTCAATAATTTATCAAAAATATACGAATACAGTGTAATTGAAAATATATTTTTTATTAACTACATTGTTCATTAAAATATATCATTACATAACATACCAGCAAATATCAATTGGGAATATTATAAAGTGGTGCAGTTACAAAACAAAAAAATATTTTCTAAATGTCAATACTTCCACTCATTAACTGGCTATGCTCTCACATTCTATAAATATAATACTTTATCTCCTCTTTATGTGTATATATTCAGTATATATTATCAATTTTTTTTACGTTGTATGATCTCACATGAAACAAAGAGTGATCGAGTTAACATGACTAGCGATATATAGTAATAATATCCTATATATAAAGTGTTTCTATATTGTATAGTAACATATTTTTTTAGTGGCTGATACAGCACAATTACAATAACAATGAAATCCGAGTTTCATGGTTTACTAGTCACAAATCCATTGTATTATAAATATATACCAATGTGTTTTATATTTACATTGATTTATAATTGCAATGAACACTTATGATAATATATATATGTATAGAATAATATTTAAGACTCAAGAAATTTTATGTAAAAAACATTCCCTTAAGAAATGTTACAACAAACATGTCAAATGTTCTAAGTTTCTGTTTACAACTTCAAAATTTTCTCGATAATGTCCAGCTCTAACTTGTACCTCTTTTGGTATAAATAAATTTGTAAATATATAGACTTATAATATAAGCTTATTTATCAGAGCACATTGAAAGTTTCTACAAAATTACATATACAAAATGGTGAAAAATGAATATCCTACGTAAAATGTAATGCATTAACATCAGGATTCCTTTAATATGTAATGCCATCAAACCCGATGAACTAGACAATGCATAATTAAATATACAATTCTAAGATAAAACGATGTATAAACTATTATGAAGAAAAAACTCATTATCAAAGATGATAATAAATGAATGTTGTTAAAAAATAAAATGTTTTTATTATTGATCATAATGATTAACTACTATAATTTTTCTTGGCAAATGTGTATATATAATTACAAATAGATAAAATTTCTTCTAATCACAGATTATAACATAATTATAATCAATATACATATCATGCACAAAACTTTTCTATCCGTTTTATTAGATATCTCATTTGGGTCCAAACTTTTAGCAATTCTGAATATTTGAAATTGTTGCTGTCCTCTAAATTTTCATATATTTGTGATTCTTTTTTAACATATATTAAAAAGTTCAAGTCAACCTCCAGAACACAGCATAAAGGCAGCGTAGGAATGCACAAGATTCTGACTCATGTGTCCTAGAACAGATTTACTCAAATATTGATAACCAAACCTTTCAATTATTCCTAGCAATACATTACTCCTTGCTCCTTAATTTCTTTGGTGCTTGCTTTTATACAATCGTACTACTTTGAAATCTTTGTTCCAAATCTCAGCGATATATCAAAGAAGTGGAAGGTCTCTATTTTAGAAAATATGTAAAAAATTCGAATTTTTTACAACAAATAATATCTCTTAATGTCAGTTAAGTCCTGTCGAAGATCGTATAAAAGCATATATTCCCAAAGCTAAAATGGTCACAACGGTGATGGTTTTGTAACTTCTAATGCGATAAGATATCCTTGGCGTTGACTGGACAATTTTTAATTTTCGTTGTCTTTCTCTCTCTTGACGGCTCGCTTCTGCTTTTGCCTTCCATTCTTGCTCTTTAATTTTTCTCTTATGATCATAATCCCTGACATCGTTACTGATAGACTCAGGAGGATATTGTCGATATAGGTTCTTTGCTTCTACCATAAGGGTTTCAAATGGCAAGTCGTCGGGCAACTGAAAACGTAAACTTACATTAAATAATTCTATTCTTCTTTCAGAGTCAAATGTTTTCTCGGTTTACTCACCGTACATAACACCTTATGTGTGTGCCCCATGTCAGGTGTGGTACTGAAAATTTCTGTAGCCCTATGCGCAACTATTACTGTACTTAAATAGAGAGGCATGAGCGGGGGACTACCCAGGAAAAAATCAAACAATCTATGTAACAATTTTCGATTTTCCGCATACTTGTGCGCATACCATGTTGTGTACTCAGCCAAGGCAAAGTGTGGAAACAGTTCTACACTAGAGTAAAAAGAAATTCTTCTATTAGTAATGAGATTATTGTAGTATCAGCAAACATATAAAATAAGAATGTAACCGAAACAAAAAAAGAATGTAGAATCTCAAGATAATTTACATATGGAATACCATTAATTTCATATAGAATAGAAATAATTATTTAAAATAAATTTAAAATAATAAAAAAATTTAAGATATTATGTTTTAATAAGAACAAACTTTTCTAAGTGTTCTAAAAGAGTAGGGTGTACTCTCTCCAGCAACGCAAATATAAAGAATAACTCTTGATTCACTTTTTCCATAGTCTTTTCCATGAATCTTTCCAGGAATTCTAGCGAGATACTTTCAAGCACGTGTAAGCCCGCTTGTAATCCCATCACAAGTAACACAGTCGCCGCTACATCATTGTATCCCTGGTAGTAACTAAGTACGCATTATTTTATATTGTATTGCGACAAGACACGAGTTATATATATGTAAATTTATCACAAAAATGCAATAAGCGTTATTCACGCTTACATATACTAACTTCAAATTGGAATGTCTATGAAGTACCCAGCACATAAGCTGAGTTAACTGCTCCTGGAAACTTTCCGTCTCCTTTTCCGTCGCGCTCTGAGAGATATGACTGCCGCTACGCGCCACATCCTTCAATATCTGCTGGTAAATCTCGTTTGGTATATAAGTATGTACAGTTTCTAGTCCGTCAACAGGCGCGGGCTCCGGTTGCGCCAGTCGCAAAAGCTTCGGCCACAGTACCCTTCGTACATCATCTACAGATCATCCTCATGATTTCAAGACTTAGTCACAGAGAACAGGATTATTCTCAAAAAGGAACCAATTTTTGCATAAGCGACATTAGCGAGATAGCATCTGTATCAGAAAACCACATCGACAAAATGTCGACTGGGAAACCGTAAAAATTCTCTGAGCGACATTATATCCTAAGGTTCCTTGTTGATCATAATGTACCGTCACCTGGGCAAAGTACCATTAACGAAGCCCTCGCTACTGCAGCCGAGTAGTCTTAGCTCTCCTAATGTGAGATCCGGATTGGCGACGCTGCCGCGGATGACGCTCATCTTCATCCTCTCGCGGCTCGTCAGGGCGTCCGTAGTCGCGCCGCGGTCGTCCTCGTGAGTCAGCACGCCGTTCCGCTGCTTGCCCGCGGTCGCGGCCACGTCGGCGGGGTCCGGTATCCGCGGCACGGCACTGCCGTGCCACGCTCTCGTGGAGTCGGGCAGGATCACGAGGGGCACGCGATCGCTCGTCGCCGAGCCGTCCGTCGTCTTGGCCGACGACTCGGGCACGTTCCTCCTGCGGAGCTTGGTGTGGTTATGGTTCTCGGTTGGCGTCGACGTCGACGTCGACGTCGCGGGCTGCGCGGCCAGCGGCACCTCCTCGTTCTCGGCCTCCATTATTTCGCTCGGTTGCCGCCGGATGGGTTTTTACGCCAGACGCGCCCGAGCGCGTGTCATAACACTAGATAATTTAGTTCGGGACTCCCGGAAACTCGTCGAGCTAACAGATCGCCCCCGATGAGCTGTCAGGAATGACAGCAAATGGCCACACAGTCACACACACACCTGACACACCGTGTTCACGGCGTTCACGCTACACCAGAGACGCCACACGCCAGCCAGCCGCGAATCCGCCGCTGTCATCCTGTGAAGTTAGCTGCGACACCGACGAGGCGCTATTTAAAAAAAAAAAAAAAAAAAAAAAAACGTGATTTGAAAAATTCGAACGTAATATTTGTAATATTAATTAATTAATATATTTTGCGACTTATTATGTCCTGACGTTTTATAGATATTTACACATTCTACGACACATATTCGATTTGTATTTAATTGTAGTTGATATAATTGACGATCACTCTTCAATTATCCTTTTTATTTGTGTCTACCTTGAGTGAGACAAATGCTAAAAATATATGATGAAAATAAATACGATAAATCAGGTGTCTCCGTTTCAACCTTATGTCCCGATTTTGGACATGGTACTATTTGGGTTTCGAACTTGAAAAGTGTCGTGATTTAAAAAAAAAATCACTCGAACGAAATCAGTAAATTAATCCGCGGTAAATTAGATTTCTGACATACGATTGATCATGAAGTTCGGCGAAGTTTTGCGACGGATCACTTACAGGTGGCAGGACTCGCGCCTCGATCGATATCGGCGAAGAATGACGACGAAGGACACGTCACCACACGTCTCCACACCGACGCTTTTTACGCATGCGCGGCCATTTGTTTCCGACCGTCTCCGTCCGTCAAGTCAAGTCGCGATCCTCGTGGCCGAACGGTTGTCCGGTTGTCTTTGTGGCTGTTACCGAAAATGTCAGGAAAGTCCAAGGCATTTACCAAAGAGGAGGAGCTGCTGCTGCAGGACTTCTCCAGGAACGTGTCGACGAAATCCTCGGCACTGTTCTACGGCAATGCTTTCATCGTTTCGGCGATACCGATCTGTGAGTGCGGACACTTGTCAAGCTCGCACGACAAAAGATAACACCTTTCATCAGTTTTCTCTGTTACTTTATGCAATTAAATTCCTGCCGTATAAAATTTCACGTTGTCTGATTTATCGTCTGATGTAAAATGCAACTGGAGGATTGAAAATGGACAGTTATGCCTTAGAACTTTGCGAACGTTGTACAGCAGACGAATTCTATAATTAATATATTTTTGTATGATATTGAATACGAAGCTTGTTATATGATGTTCTAATATAATCTATCTAATCTATTTAATATGATAAAAACACAGTCGATATAGAAAGATTTTTCTCTATAATAATTTCAGCAGAACAATGTTTTCATATAGAAAGCAACAGAGTCGTGTACTTTTAAATATGTTTTATGTTTTTAGATTTAAATGACCATTTAAACCAGAATATTAAAATTAGAATTTGTTTTCACTCATCGATATGCATATGTATACAATTTCTTAGTCTAATTTTAATAACAGATATAATTTAATGTTCAGTGTATCTTTGTTTATTTAGATTTGATATTTAATATTTAATATTTATTGCAAAATAAATTATATGAAATCCTTACCTTTTATTAACTATATTGTGTTTTTTTTATTAGGGTTGTTTTGGAGAATACATTTGATCGATCTATACTCCAACTTGATCTCTTTCGTACTGGTTACGTTGGCAAGCACATATGCCCTTGCCTTGGCGTATAAAAACACAAAGTTCATCCTCAAACACAAGGTATGTTGTACACATATCTAGAATAGGGGTTTCCAACCTATAGTCAGTCCCAGCCTCCCTGAAGTTTGATTAGGCTTATCAAAAAATTTAGATATATAATATAAAAGAATTTTAAAATAAAAAAAATTGTTTTTATATGATTTTCTAAAATAAAACTTATTCTCGACCCTCTGGCCATTACAAAAATTTTAATATGACCTTAATAGAAAAGGTTGGGAAACCCTAATCCAGGATATCAATATTTTTCTGCTAAATCATGATAGAAGTACTTATAAAAATAAACAAATCATTTTTTATATAATTCGTAAAACAGTAAAGGATTTTAACTTTTGATTTTTGCTCCAAATTTATTGAAAACTTGATGAATATAATCCTGATGTATGTATAACAAGAATATAATATTATAATATTTTGTATATGTGTATGTTACAGATTGCTGTAAAAAGGGAAGATGCTGTAACTAAGGAAATAAGCCGCAAACTTGCGGAAGATAAGAAGATGAGCAAGAAAGAAAAGGACGAAAGGTAATATTTTGTATTTTTCTAAAACTCAAATGGCTGATTGATCAATTGTGCCTTGAATGCTGTACGGCATCTCCTAAATCCTAAGTGATCGTTTTGGCATAATTGATCATTATTATAAAAGTATAGCACATGCTACATACCTTCTGCGAAATATTAATTTATGTTATGTTCAAATATCTAGGATCTTGTGGAAGAAGAATGAAGTGGCGGATTATGAAGCAACAACATTCTCCATTTTCTACAATAACGCCCTTTTCCTGGCATTCGTCATCGTATCTTCGTTTTACGTTTTAAAAACATTCACGCCTGCAGTAAACTATATACTCTCCGTAGGCGTTACCAGCGCATTCCTGGCATTATTCTCAACGGGATCCCAATAATATACGAGCCCATGTACTCTGTTAACTAATTTCATAAGAGACCTCCATCTGTTCGATTTGTCTTTTGATATGGAACAATATCATAGGTAATAAACACATTTCTATTTATAATAAAATTATTTGCTACGAATTATTTGCTATCCCCAGACATTGACTAACATTTCTAAACTGTAAATGATTTAAAAATTGTTTTTGTTAAGTAAGTAAAACCATCTCTTATTGTAACTTTATGCAGGTATGTATACAAGAATTGTAGTAGAAGAATCATATCGACAAGCCAATTATAATATAAAAAAATTACATTACGGACAAGTTATTGTTATAATTATTATATAGATAATTATATTATATTGTTATTATAATATCTAAAAAGTCACTAAGTGTGTGAAGTATCTGACTTGCTATTCTCTTAAAAAATTTTTTGTGAAATTTTTCAGCAACAATTATCATTACTTATGGAATATATTATAAATTATTAAGATGATGAATCATTAATCATCGACAGTGCTTATCAACCGTTAATGTTCACGGTTGATAACCATGGCCATTATCATTATTATTAATATTGTTTTGCATTTGTCACTAGTAAAAAAAACATGTTGCAACTGCATGCTTTTATTTGTACGAAAAAAATGAAGATTTAAATTTTGATCCTTTATGATATGCCATGCTTGATCTCATTTTAATGTGTGATAACTTGATGCAATAATTTATATTTTTGCGTATTAATATAATATTAATATACTCTGTAATAATATAATACTTGTAAAAAGATTTAAAGTAGAACGCGCACGTAAAAGAACATATCAGCATATACATATAATTAACGTCACTCATAGAAAATCACTAGTAGAAGAATATATGATTTCCCAGGAAAAAATTTTGCATATGTATGTTTTTTCTCTTATATAATCTTCGTTCGTATATAAGAAAAATAATTGAATATATATCGTACATTAGAAGAATAACACTGGTTTACAAAATAAAAAAATTTTCTGTACATTTAATGCCACTATTTTTTTCCTATGTATTTTGGCCCGCTAAACTCGAAAATCACATAGAAAAATTTTTTTATGGATTGGTTTTCGAGATATGAATTTTTGGATTTTTTTTTCGTTTTTTTCGGAGATAGCTTCACATTTTAGGCTATATCTCGACTTAGAAACGTACGATTGGGTCGCACAAGCTATCATAGTAAAGGTAATCGAATCTCGAACAATCGCGTCTCACATTGTTTTCCAATCGGTTCAGTAGTTTCAGTGTTATGGGCCAAAATACATGAGAAACGTCGATTTTTTGGGCCACAATAAAAATAGAAAATTCACTCTATCGCCATGCAAAAATAGAAAACGTAATTACAATTTGACGTTTTCTATTTTTGCATGGCGATAGAGTGAATTTTCTATTTTTATTGTGGCCCAAAAAATCGACGTTTCTCATATATTTTGGCCCATAACACTGAAACTACTGAACCGATTGGAAAACAATGTGAGACGCGATTGTTCGAGATTCGATTACCTTTACTATGATAGCTTGTGCGACCCAATCGTACGTTTCTAAGTCGAGATATGGCCTAAAATGTGAAGCTATCTCCGAAAAAAACGGAAAAAAATCCAAAAATTCATATCTCGAAAACCAATCCATAAAAAAATTTTTCTATGTGATTTTCGAGTTTAGCGGGCCAAAATACATAGGAAAAAAATAGTGATATTGAATGTACATTTTGGCTGTAAACCAGTGTAATTAAAAAATAATTAGAAAAAAAACTTTTTGCATTATTTTTTACACAAAGTAAAATTGCAATTAAATAATAGAATAAATATTCTATATACACTATATATATTATTATCTTCTATATTCTACATATATATTATAATCATATTTTACATAGATACGATTATTATATTCATATATGATTATATACATTGGCAATTTTTTCTCATTTCCTCAAATTTCACAGATAGCATGCATATCTAAAAGACATCATAAAAACACTTTAAAAACGTCTTTACGATGATACGCATGTTGTCTGGGTTAACTTTTTTGTTAAAAAAAAGTAATGCAAAAAGTCATTTTTTAAATTACTTTTTAATCCTTTTTATTTTTCTTGTATATACGAACAGAAATTATAAAAAAAGAAAATCCCTCTCTCTCTCTCTTTCTCTCTCGCCTCAAAATAATTAAAATATTTTCATATAGGTATGTATTCTTCATCTGGTATCCATTAAAAAAAATTTGTCTTTCTATTTTCGCCAATAAACAGGTGGCCCGGTTTCACCAACGTGATTAAATCTAATCGGTCGATTAAATTCACTCTTCATCTCTTTCTAACTGTCCCTTTAGAAAGAGACAAAGAGTGAGTTTAATCGACCGATTAGATTAAATCACGTTGGTGAAACCGGGCCTAAGTATATGCTTTTTATATGTTACTAGCATGCCCCGCGGCTTCGCTCGCGACATCTTTGGTCTGTTCTTTACAGCTGAACTGGCTGCACTAGTTCAGAGTTCATCCTTTTCCTTCCAATGTGGTGTAAAAAAGATAAACTCTGAACTAGTGCAGCCAGTTCAGCTGCAAAGAACAGACCTCATATGCATGGCTCTCATACGCGTAGCTTTTGCTATTTTTTAATTTTCAATATTACAAACTTATATATTTCGAAAATAAAGCATTTTTGCATATAATATGCCGTACCTCAGTTTTGTGTCAATACCGCCGGCATTAGCATTACCCAAGATGTACCACGTGGAGGTTGCCTGGTCGGATTTATGGCTCCTGCACACAGGACGCGGAAACGCTTGCCGCGCGGCAAGAAGCGACGCGGTAGCCAATCAACGCGTTGTTTTTCCGTAAGAACCAAAAGTTTATTGGCTACCGCGTCGCTTCTTGCCGCGCGGCAAGCGTTTCCGCGTCCTGTGTGCAGAAGCCATTACACCTCTTGTGTGTGTGTGTGTGTGTGTGTGCGTGCGTGCGTGTGTGCGTGTGCGCGTGTGTGCGCGCGCGCGTTTGTCTATATATATGTATGTGCGCACGTGCTTCTATTTTTGATTGTTCCATTTTAAACTTACAAAACTTCTGGATAAATAATATTTTTCGTTTTCCTATTTGCTGGTAGTAAAATGTATTGATTTTCTGCATTTCCAATCCTAGATAATCCAACATATAATTGTCCATGTGAAAAATATTCCCCACGCAAATCAATTCCAACATATTTAAACGTCTGTCCTTGTGATTTATTAATTGTAATTATATAAAATAAAATTAATATAATATTTAAATTTACATTTAAATAAATGTAAATATAATATTTAATTTGTATTTAAATTTACATCTTTTTTAAACTATAATATTAAAATTTACATAATTTACAAATTAATATAATATTTAAATTTACATTTAAATAAATGTAAATATAATATTTAATTTATATTTAAATTTACATCTTTTTTAAACTTACTTTCTTTAAATTCTTCATTTTCTTGATGAAATTGTTTGTCCATCTTCTATTTATTTTCTTTACTATTTTAATAATTACTCAATATCTGTACTGTTAGTTTTCGTTATTGACATTTAATATGTGTATTTAGCAACTTTCAATATTGATTAATATTTAATATGTGAATTTAGCGACTTTCGATATTGATCAATTGATGTGAATTTAACAACTTAGTTAGTCTCTACTCAAAAAGAATAAATACCGGGTCAAAAAATAACATCACAGGTTCGCTCTTAAGTTACCGTAGCCTATAACACTCCCGAGACGCTAAAGAAACAACTGTTAAAATTTCACTTAAATCGGTCAAATGGTTTTCGAGATCATAGCGAACAAAAAAAAAGCTACAAACTCTGTCTCTTTATTTTAATAGTAAAGATAATTACAATTAATAAATCACAAGGACAGACGTTTAAATATGTTGGAATTGATTTGCGTGGGGAATGTTTTTCACATGGACAATTATATGTTGGATTATCTAGGATTGGAAATGCAGAAAATCAATACATTTTACTACCAGCAAATAGGAAAACGAAAAATATTATTTATCCAGAAGTTTTGTAAGTTTAAAATGGAACAATCAAAAATAAAAAGAAATTTGTATGAAGGATGAGTGTGAGTTAAAGTGTTGCAAACATATTTTTGGGAAATAAAGCAATTTAATTAAAAGAAAAAAGTTTCGTACAAAAGTTTAATGTCAAAGTTAAAAAGGATGTGTAAAATGGAAAAACGGAAAAACGCATAAATAGATACATATACACAAACCAAACAAAAGCGCGCGCGCATGCGTACACACATACATACACACATGCATGCGCACACGCACACGTACACGAATATGCGCACGCAAACGCACACGTATACGCATCCACACATACGCACGTACGGACACGCATACATACGCATCCACACACAAGCACGCATACAAGCACGTGCGCACATACATATATATATATAGACAAAAGCGCGCGCGCACACACACACAAACACACACACACGCGCGCGCGCGCGCACACACACACACACACGCGCGCACGCACGCACGCACGCACGCACGCACGTAAGCACGCACGCACGCACGCACGCACGCACGCACGCACGCACGCACGCACGCACGCACGCACGCACGCACGCACGCACGCACGCACGCACGCACGCACGCACGCGCACGCACGCACGCACGCACGCACGCACGCACGCACGCACGCACGCACGCACGCACGCACGCACGCACGCACGCACGCACGCACGCACGCACGCACGCACGCACGCACACACACACGCACGCACGCACGCACACACACACACACAAGAGGTGTAAATCCGACCAGGCAACCTCCACGTGGTACATTTTGGGTAATGCTAATGCCGGCGGTATTGACACAAAACTGAGGTACGGCATATTATAATTGATAATTACATAAATAAATCAGAATTTGAGACGATACTGCGACGCACGCACTATTTCATTAATCTTTTTCGGTAGATAGGTATTCGATTATTACATATTTCATATCCAGAATGATGTTAACAAATGAAATTAAATGGATAATTTTTTGCACCGTTTGTAAATAATAATGGACGATTTAAATTAAAAGATTCAAATCTTATTTTAACTCGCAATGTTTTATGCAGTCCATGGTCCATACGCATAAAACTGGTTGAGTTAGAAAAATTATGTTAATTGAGCTGTAAAAATTTAATAGCGTAAAATTGAGAAACATGCGCATTACGCGAGGAATGCGTAAGAATTAAAAAATTGTATTAATATTTCTCGTAAGCCTCATGCAACTTAATTTTATCTTAACAATAACTCATAATTTTCCATAATGTGCTGTTGAACGGGCTAATTTTAATTTTTTTATTCGATCTTAAATCGATGCGAAAAACTAAAGACGTATTTTGTGTTAATAGTGCATTAGACGCACGGCTTATGTATAGCGTGATCGACATAGGTGGACTGAGTTCTTGAAAAGTCTGAAAGTCAGTGTTGTAAGAGCTGTCGCACGGTTCGGATGGGTGACCAGCTCACAGTTCAGAAATATAAACCGAACACGCGGGATTATTGGTTTAGGGAATTGGGAAGCAAGAAAGACCAGGTGAGTGGCAAACGAAAATGGGGATATTTGGAGTCGTTGAGGGAAATTGCGATGTAAACTATTTGATAAAATAATTTAAATTAAAAAATTCATAATTAGGTAAAAATACAAAAAGTATAAAAGATCTTTTATTCCATATTGCTTTTCGCACGTAACATAAACACTTTTAAATGTTATTTTTAAAATAAAATTTATTACAATAAGGAAATAATTTAGCTGATTTTTATTTTTTTTATAAGGGAGATATAGTAGTACAGTTAATTTGAAAATTTTGTTAGGAAACTAATGGAGAGTATCTGTCAATCTTGCGTTTATTTAATATTCCATACAAAATTACTTCTCTTTCGGGAAGGAATTTGTATTAATTATTACAAGTTTTGCGAAGAAAATAGATGATTGACTTGAAAGCAGTTGACCATCTATTTTCGAATAGGTAATTTTTAAGGGTTTATTACAATATTATTTTTAAGAATCGTTTTAAGCTGGGTATTGTCATTATTCAACAGATATAATCAAAAATATAAAATTGCTACATGCAGAAAACACCGAATGTGGTCGAATTCTGGTGTTTTTAGTGCAACCGAAAAAAAGAACAAACAATTTAGGAACAAACACGAATGTCCGAACGTTCGTGTTCGCTGTCCGTTCGCTAATATACCCAGCTTTATGTGCAAATTAATTTCTTTTATGTACCTATATATTATATTTACAGTTTCATTCATTTAACAACAAAAATTATGAGCACAAGAAAAAAAACGTTAGAATTCTCGAGGTATATTATCAATTGTTCGAAAAATGAGCTTCATAAATTTACTACATTATTTGCATTAAATGCATTTTACATTTTACCTTGTACAAATGATAAAAAGGTTTATTAATATTCTTATTAAAATATTATTAATATGCTCTTCAAAATATATATTTTTCATAAATATAAATTGATAAACATTATTGATAATGGATTTAGCATCAATTTTAAATTCTCATCGAAATAACATACATATTTTAGTGCCGTTAGAACGTGCATTAATCAGATCAAGCATTTCTGTTAATCTTGCGTTTATTTTTATGGCGCATGGAGAAAAATAAACGAGAAGATTATTCGCATTCACGTGCCGATAAAAATGGATTTAATAATTTTCCATGAATAATCTATACATAAACCACGTACACATATATGATGCAAGACTGAAACTGCATCTAATCGACGGATATCCATGACGTCTATCCTACAGTTATATCGCATTTTTCGATACGCAGTAGAAATGAGCGAAGCTTTTACACTTTTTATTTTATAACGGTTATCGATAAGTAATAGGTTGAAGCAGTTCGACATTCTTAAATTAGGAATTTCCATAAATTTTCCGTTCGATATAGTTAATTAGCATATCAGGTCATACGACAATCGAAATTAGCGCAGTAACTGGTATTAAGGGCAATCGGTACCAAGTTCTAAATTCTAACGATTATTTCTCAATTAACATATATATCATAATATCATTCTGTGCAGTTAGCTTTCCATTTCGTTTAACATGTAATCTGCATATATCGTTTAATCCATATATTTTTTCCTTATCCAATCCAATTTAAATTTAATTAGCAACGTTATCGCGGTAAATAATATTAAATATGGAATTATTAAATATTAAAAGTGGAAGTTTTTTGCATTAATAAAATCTTCTTGAGATATTTTCGTGTCTAAAATTTCTTCTTTAATTTTATCATGTGTGCATGCCTCAACATACATGATACTTGTATCTCTAACTTCTATAGTGATAAAATATGAAACAACTTTGAACATAAATATGTCAATAAATGACTTATCTGTCCGTATTGATAATAATTATAAAATGAAAACACGAAGAAATAACTGTTAAGTCCATTTCTAGTGTCCTGCACAAAGGATTAATTTAGAATCGGCCTCTGATTATCGAAAATGAAAATTGACCGCAATTTTTCTAAATTTTATACAAATATTTAACACGCAATATTAAATATTGTTGCATTGTAATTAATTGTAATTAAATAACAATTATTTAATCTGTTTAAAATAAAACCAAATTAAAATGGGTTTTATTATCAAAAATTTTAGTACAAAAGATGATTAATATTTTAATAAATATTTTTAAAAATGCCATATTGGTTGATAAATCTGGATATAAAAAATGAAGACGTACAAAATAACGAAAATTTTCTGTGTCTTTTCATAATCTCTCTTAATACGTTCCTATATACTTGTATTCTTTTCGAGGAAACGTCATATTCTTTCGCATTAATGTTTCACAACATGCTATAACCATCGTCATTCCAGATTGTATATAGCAATTAACTTAAAGCTTTTAAGTAACATTGACCGGTTGCGATCGATATAACTAGATGACAGTATAAATTGCCATTAGCATTTCGGACCTATATACTGCAATCGACATGTTTTAATGCTGGTAAAATACTCCGATTATCTTGATATTTCAAATGTAATCAAATCCGAAGGATATTTCGAATATTAGAAAACTGAAAGTTATCCAGAGATAATAATTAAAACATTCGAAGTGCTCTTCCGATAATAAGATAAAATAATATTTTGCGTCATAAGATAAAACCTTTCCGTTTTATTCGCATTGACCTTTTTCTTTTTTGGAGAGAATTATTGAAATTCATATTATTCGAACACAAAAAAGGACACACGTCATTCTGAAACTTTCCCTTAACAAAGTATTATATTAATAATACATCACCAATCCGAAGCTTATAGACAAATTTTTTACTGTCATCTTATTGACAGCTTATCGATTGAATGCCAAAACTACTCGGCAACAACGCATTGTAATATATTTTTATCATTTTATGACTCATTTATTAGAACATACGTATTGATCTCCCGATTTTATTTGAAAAATATTCACAATAATACGTTGTCAATCGCCAGTGCACATCGATCTCATCCGCGAGAAGTGTTAATATAAATAGATCTTCTTCTTCTTCTTCTGTAGCATTATAGTTTATGGACCAACTCTCTAAATTTCTTGGAGTGGCCGAATTCCCACTCCAGGAAATTTAGAGAAAAAGTTTGCGCGACTATTCCTTGCCTGCAGTCTTCTGTAATTTTTTTCCAGTTGACAACTTTATCTTTCTATAAGGGCCGTCGGAATCCACCCACCTTTCCCGGGGTTTTCCTCTTCTTCTGGAGCCGTACAAGTTGAAAGATTTTCATAACTACTCTGTCTTCCGACATTCGAATCAAGTATCCCAGCCATCTTATCCTTTGTGATCTGACATAGTAGACTATGGTTTCGCTATTTGTAATATGTATTTCCAGTCTGGCATTGTGTAGGATTCTGTACCTCCGACGAAAATGTTTATTAAATATGTTTATTCAACGTTTATAAGAAGCTTGCTTAAGTGTTGAGTAGATGTTTCATTTGAGCTTTAAAACATTTATTAAATTGTTTATAAGATGTAAATTTAAACATGGAATTGTTTTGTTCACGGTTACACGTTTGGTAGGCATTCGGAAAGTGTTGTGCGGAATATTGCAGTTTAGGCAGCAGTTCACAACGCTGCCTAAAACACCTCGTGAATATTTGCAACACTTCAAAAACACGAACGCCTATTCTTAAATTTTAATTAAAGTCATGTAAAATAAATCTTAAATTTAAGAAGCAATATTTGTCATAAAAAATACATACATTTTATGTCTTATGTTTATTTAATTATTATCAATCATGAATTCAAAAATAAAGGTACCATACTAAAATAAGATTACATTGACGTTATATCAATCTAAAAGTGTGCCACACTTTACTATCAAAGTGGACTCCACACGATACAACGGATAATTCAAGTTGTGCAATGCTGAAGTTCCGTGATTTATAGGTATCATTCTTATACCATATCGTTTGTCATATTTTAAATACGAGAAACGGATTCCATCGGATGCCATTTAGAATTGTAAATGATTTAGCGTTCTTGTCGTAGTATTTCAAAGATGTTTTATTTGTGTTTGAGGGTGTTTTTATTAAAAGAGATTTCCATGTTGTGGAGATGTTTATTAATTGTTTATGGACAGAACGTTTCAGAGATGTTGTAAGATTGTTTTAATGCACGCTGAAATCAATGTTACGTGACTCTTTTCAAAGCATTTCTTATGAAGTGTTCTTATGAAGTAAAAAGTAGATAAGGAAATCTGTATTTCCGTAATTTTTTCTCGTTTTCTATATAAAATCGGAGTTACCCCGAATCATTAATGTATGTACTGCAATTCTGGAAAAGGATTTTTAATTCTGTCAAGTTAATACGACGCTACGTCACAGCAACAAATGCCGGCAAAACAGACGGCTCCAGCAATCACCTTAAGTGGCATTTAATGACATATAGTCTCAAACGTTTCCATTAGAGTTTTCTAAGTATTTATAAAATATTTGTCAGCAAAGGGTTTGCCAGATGTTTGCAATGTGCTTCCAAACAGTCCATCAATAAAATTCTTCATAAATAGTGTAACCATTAATACAACTTTTCATAAACAAATATAAACACAATCTCTCACTAACAATTTTCGCCAAGGAGAACCCGTCGTCGTTTCTAATTGGTTCATATATTCTTCTCAGAACCTTCCTCTCATTGTCAGAGGTAGCTATAACTGTCGACATTCTTTCGCTTTCAAGAGTCTCAGGCCTACTATAAAAAATCGGTCTTATCGGTGTTTTGTAGATTCAGCATTTTTTTGGAAAGTAATTTGAATTTCAAGAGCTTTTCATAGGCATGACATAATAGCACTTTGCCTTAATCTATTGTGTCAGTCATGTACGAGAAGACCATCCGAAGGTATAACTGAGTTACTTGCAAGAAACGTATGGCCCGGTCTACAATAGATGTTGTAAGTCGCAAGTCGTAAGAATTGGCCAATCACAGTTCATTGTTCTTCGACCGCACGGAGAATAATGGACTGTGATTGGTCAATTCTTACGACTTATGACTTACAACACCCATTGTAGACCGGCTCTTATTCTATCCAGGAATATGCGAAGTAACCTGCAACGTTAAAAGGAGTTGAGAGCAGTAGCCAAGAAGCGGGGATCAGGAGGAAGGAGAGAGAGAGTTTCTGTCAGCAAAAACTTCTGAAATTGAGATAGTCCATGCGCAGGGTAAAGTGACAGTGTTTTACTTTAGTATAGAAACTAAAAACACATCTTCTTTCAACCCAGATTAAATACATGTAAGAATATAAATGGAAAAAATGGTAGAAAAAAAAGAAATATGAGAACGATGGAAAGAACATTTCCAGACAACGTATATTCGCCTCCGGAAGAGGACAGCCATCAGATATACTATTATCAGAAAATGAGACGGAAATTTCAAGGTCGAGGAAATAGTAAACATCATTAAGAATATCATTAAGAAAAAAACCATAAAGCAAGACGAGGATAACATAACAGCAGAGCTCAATTCGGGGGCGCGGAGCTACGTTCGACGATTCATCAATTTATAATCTTAGAACTCGTGCTTGGAGCACATGCCGCAGTCATATCATTCTTTTTTTCATCTCTATTTTCCTTCTTTTCGAAGGTCTCATACGTCGCGTCTCTTACTCTGTTTGTATTATCGAACCCCAAGCTATCGATCAAGCCTACTTAGAACTTGATCCGTTCACTCGTTATATGAGATCTCAACATCTCGAGTACTCGCAACCCGTCGCGTCGCGTAAAGAGTCACGGTCGGTCTCGCGCTCCGCTTTAACAGAGTCCGCTTGTAAAAAGAACCGCATACTTAACGCGAGACACTACCGTGTCTCTTGATTTCCCACTGATAAGGGAAAAGAACCTTGCGAATCCGAAAATTCTGATTTTGACGAAACTTTACACATATGTAGAGGGGGAGGGGAATAAATAGGCGAATTTAGAAATTTTCAGTTACGGCCTAAAAACGATTCAAAGGAATGAAACCACCCCTTATATGTAGAGCGTCCTTTTTTATTTTCTCGATATATTTCGAAAGGTATTCGAGATATTAAGAAAAGTTTTATATAAAACTTTTGTGATAAGAATACCTCTATTTAATCACATTAATAATATTTTGAAAAAATAATTTTAATAAAATAATTTCTTTAATTATTTTTTTTATTTTTTTTTTTATATTATTAATGTTGTTAAATAGGGGCGCAGTGTGGTCTAGTGGTAAAGCGCCAGACTCATAACCCCGAGGTGCCGGGTTCGAGTCCACCTGATCACAGGAAATTTTTCCACCAGTAGATTCCAGACTGCGCTCCGCCGCACGAGTGGGGCTCGTGTGGAGAAACGGTGTCATCGTAGGCAATTAATTAAGACCCCCAAAAGCTTGGGACTAAAGTACCTAAAGACACCAGGACTGTAAAAGCCTGGGACTAAAGTACCTAAAGACACCAGGATTTGGAAAAGTGCTAGGGTGACAGACCTGATAAACCTGAACTAGGCTAAGGGCTGGCCCCAAAACACCTAGCAAATAAAGAGTGGGAGGTACAAAGGATCGTAGGATCTAGGTACCGTCGGGGGCCCAAGTGGGACCACCCGCTTACTACTACTACTACTACTAATGTTGTTAAATAGAGGTATTCTTATCACAAAAGTTTTATAGAAAATTTTTTGATATCTCGTACCTTTCGAGATATATCGAGAAAAGCAAAACACCGCTCTATATACATAGGGATTTCACTTCTTAAGCCTTGTATTCACGATACTAGAAATCGCTCCAAGATCTTCGACGGAGAAAGAATTGACAATCATATTTAAAAAATTCGACAATTGACAATGCGATTGGTTAATTCTCGATTTCTAGCATCGTGGATACAAAGCTTTAGAATCGTTATTGAGCCGCAACTGAAAATTCCTAAATTCCCCCCCCCCCCCTCCGCCCCAAGGTTCCTTTGTGAGTATTCGTTGAGCATTCCTGCTGCCTGTTGACTGGCATTGTAACTTCTCCGTTATTACTATCTAGTAGCTAGAAGCAGATCCTGGCCTCCTCTAATTGAGTAAGTTTTTCAATGTCTCATTTCATTCGTCTGAAGTTATTGCCTCCACCTCTCTTACAATCAGTCTATGCCTCAGCTTCAATTTAATCGAAAAGTGATCCGAATCACAATTAGCCTCACGACAGCTTCTAACGTCTAATATTGAGATTGCATCCCTCCTATTCACAAATAATCTATTTGATTAATTTCTCTTCCTCCTGGTTTGTTTATGGATTTCATTATGTTAAAAGGGGACACTGCTGATCTACATATATGTATATCTAGGTAGGGGGCAAATTCACGGACCCGCAGTCCGTTTCCACATGTATAAGTGAGTGCATACCTGCTCTTTTGTTTATAAAAGAGTTTTTCCCGAATCTTAGCATTGTCTCCTAATATTAATATTATGTCATGCCTGCTGACTCTGCCGCATCAAAATCATCGTAAAATTTGTCCTTCTCTTCCTCCTCGTTATCCTCCGTGGGTGCCTACAGATATCACTTTAGATTATACTTTGAAATCTATCCCTGAGTCTTAGTCTACAGAGCCTATCGTTAATCATTCAGATTCAAAGAGCAGGATGCTTTTCCTTATTCCTCCCTCGACATAGAATCCTGTGGATCTCTGAGACCTGATTTTTTGTCCACTATAGTGTATATTTACTACGGAATATATTTTTTTCCTTAAGGGGATGCTGGAGAGACGGCCGAACTTCCTCGATGTCGATAATGTCAACATTTCTAATTTTGTTTTTCCTATATCTGTCTTTGTCTAACGAAATGACATCTGTCCTTGTTCGATTGCTGCGCCATCTCTACTTACTAGTCTGCGTGTATATTTTTGTGGAAAATATACACGATTTCTTCGACGTCTAAATTTCTTTTCCAGGCTTTCAATCTCAATTTCAACGGTACGTTATTGTTTGTGCACGTATTCTGAAGAGTGGGAACATTTCATTTCGTACATATAACCTATATAACTGTTCATATTAGAAAATATGGTTATGAGGTGACAGCATTTTTACATTTTTTTTCAATTACCACTAATTTTTTTAATTCCCACTCTTCATTGGTACCTATAATTTACTCCTGCAAAAGGATTTTGCGATCTATAAAGCCGTTTCAAAGAAAGAGCGCTGACTGTTTTTGTCGGTAATTGTCCTCTGTCCAGGATCCCTTTAATTCTCCTTGTCCCTTACATCTAATCTCCTGGTACCACACTTAGCACTACTTCGCGTTATCTCTTCCGTCACTTCAGTCATTTCTTTCGAGATCGGGGATGTTACCTAATCTCAATTTCAGGGAGGGGGGGGGGGATATCACCGTCACGTGAAGGCGTTAGCTTATTGTTATAAGCATAAGAAATTGAGAACGAGATGTGCAGAATGTCACATCCATAGATCAGTCACTGAATTATACATCGCCCTCCTTTTGATGCCAATATAAATTAATAAATAAAGTATTAATATATAAATGTATTATTATTAATATTATTATTACATATAGAATAAACGCATTATATTTTAAATAATAAATTATTGCGTTAACCAAGTAAAAGAGATGAGCGAAAGTTGTGTTTATCATAATTGCTTAATCACTGAAGTTTGAAATGAATGTTTGAAATATGCATTTATCGGTATATGTTGCAAACATGTTTTGACGTCATGCAGTTTCAAGATATATTCTCAATATCAGTGATCAACAACTTGGTAGTATGTTACTGTTGAACCAATGGAAAACATAGGAAGAGTGCGTGATAGAATCTTGCAAGTCATAATATGATGCTGCTTGCATAAGCAGCTTTAGTCTTATCATCTGCGAGTTACAAACTCATTAAAACACGCAGTTGCAACATGTGAGGCGGATACTGAGCGTTTCCTTTAACTTTTCATAAACTATATTTATGAATCATTACTCATATAACGTTTTCTGATATAATGTTTTTGTATCTAGATTTATTCTGGAAAGCATTGCCATACACACATCTTATATGTTCCACATATGGCATTATAGCGCGATATATAACGATAATTGAAATTTTATTACAAAACATACATCCTAATAAGTGAATATATAATGAATAAAAAGTATTTAAAAAATTAAAGAAAAATTGAAAAAAGCTTTAAAAAGTATGAAATAATACTTTTAAAAATCCCTTTCAATTTTTTGAAATCGATGCAAAATTAATAATACTTTTAAGAATCCCTTTCAATTGTTTGAAGTCGGCGCCAAATTAATAATTACTAAATTAATTTGGCGCCGACTTCAAAAATTGAAAGGAATTCTTAAAAGTATTATCAATTTTGCACCGATTTCAAAAAATTGAAAGGGATTCTTAAAAGTATTATTTCATACTTTTTAAAGCATTTTTCAATTTCTTTTTTAATTTTTTAAATACTTTTTAGAGCTTTTTTGAAGTCGGTTCTATTTTTTAAAAATTTTTTATTTTATACTTTTTTAGTGCTTCATTAAATTAATATGAATAATTATTATCGCATATCGCCTTACTGCTCCGTACCTTGATATTCTAGCGCGATATTTTATGTACTAAAACCTTCCTGAAGGATTGCTCTATAGGATAGTGAAAACCGCATTTAAATCCGTCCAGTTAGAGAAAATCGTGGACATACATACATACACGCCGAATATAGAACCTTCGTTTTTTTGAAGTCGGTTGATAAATCCGTCCAGTAGTTTTAAAGATAATCATGGACATATTACACAATATACACGCCGAATATATAGAACCTCCTTTTTTTGAAGTCTGTTAATGAATACATGTTATCGTAACGATGACCTGATAATCGATGACCTGACATTAACTTCATGGTATTATGATATCACAGTTATTATATAACTAATTCCCTTAACTTCTCGCATCATATAATAACCTGAAGATGAAAGATTTTCTTTCTTCGTCAATCATATTTTGCAAAAAGACAGAGAGAAAGTATTTTACAAGTACAACGTCATAAAAAAGTTCAGTATAAAATTAGATTCGATAGGTGTTTGAACCTATATATGACTTATATATTTTTTCTGTCGATCCGCTGTTCGCGATTTACTCTTCATCTTCACTATTTTATATTTTTAATTTGGTTCTTATTTCTACGTCAATTCTTTTTTTTACGTTTTACATTAACCTACTCTTAATTATATTGATTTGTCATATCGTATCTCAATTGTAATATATTATGATTTTTCTTTTCTTAAATTACACGCCCAGCAAACTGCCTGCAATATAACAGATTGGCAGCAGATTTGATATCGCAACAGATCATCTGTGTCTGCATTAAATTCGTGTTTTGCCGGCAGAACCTGCTGATTAGGTTGTTTTACTATAGAGTTTCAGTACTGGCAGTGAATATCGGAACGCAGCCATAATCTGACAGTAAATTATCAACAGAAAGCGAGCAGAATCGTTATTTCGTCTGTTATTTCGTGACATTTAATGGAATACATTATTTAAATGATTATAACTGGCGGGGGGGGGGGGGGGGAAGGGGAGTAAAAACTCCCTTCCAAATAAAAAAATAGTTTAAAAAATCTAGAAAAAATCCATTAAACATTAAAGCAGGATCAGAAGTTTCACGTTCTCGTCCCGTTGATCCCGGAGTAAAAATTCTTTAAGCGTGATACTAAGAAAAATATGAAACCAAATAATTTTGCCAAAATCCCTCCATTATCGACGTCAGAATCCGCTAGTGGATATATTATATATGTATGATATGGCATAGGAAAGAGGAATGGAAAATAATTTAATTATAGAGCTATTTAAGGATATAGAAGACTGTGATGGGTCCAGTAGGGCTACGGACATAGGAAAGTATTAGCTAGGAAATGGGTGGTTCGTCATTAGTTAAGATTGTGTATGTTTATGTTATGATAAATGAATGGAATGGTTTTATAGTAAAACTGAGTACTGTTAGGTAAGAGAAATGTGCAGATAAAAAGATTTTAAGGAAAAGAATTATTAATATATGTATGAAGAAATAAGGAAAATAGTTTTATAATATTAAGGAGGTCGGCGCGTATATAGTATAATTTTGTTTTCTTGATTAAACAGTGTAAAGCTAGTCTCAGAAATGATTCACAAATAACATGTTATCATTGGGATAGAAAAAGCGTAAAAATCGCAATTTTATCCCATTTTTATGCTTGATATTGTTAAAATAAATCGTTTAAAAATTGAAAAAATTTAACTTAGAAAATTAAAAAACCGCGATTGCAATTCTCGATGTCACAGAAGTGTAACATAAAAATTTCATTCATTTTTACCGCTTATAGAAGCAGATATACATAATATGATATTTACATATAGGCAGTATATAGTACAATTTCTGTAACTTTTAAAGCGAATATCTCACGACAGTGAAAGTCAATGAAATTTTTTCTACATATTGTTGATATAATTAACTTTCGTATTAATAATTATGTATACATATATGTATATATAGACTTGTATTATACTTCATCAAATGCGCCAACCTCCTTAAAGTAAAGATATAGAGATAAGATAATGAAAGATAAGATATGTGAAGAGAGAGGCGCAAGAATTTAGTTATATATTATAGAGTATGAGTAATAGTAAAAAAGAGGTATAATTATTTAAAAATATTAGTTTTGAGTTTAACGCGCAGTAAGTATGGAAGGTACGTATGAGTGAGTTAAAGGGAAATAATAGGTTTCGGAGTATAAGGTTTTTAGGTGTAGGAATTTTGCGGGAAAACAAGTTTGTGTGCAGGTAAAAGAATTTGGAGATTTAGGATATAAGTTTTGTAAGTGTTGGAACATCGAGGATGTCATTTTTAGAGACAAAGCAATAAGGTATTTATTTTTTGGTAGTTATTTTTGTGTTTAAAGTATGGAATTAAGAAATATAGCAAAGTATGGAATGAAAGAGGAAGGAATTAAATTATAATGCCAAAGATAAAGATATGACAGGTTATGTTTTAAGTAGCTTTTTGTAATTGTAAGAAATAGGTTAGAAAGGTATGGGTGGATGAGTATGGATTTTTATTTTGTAAATCAAGTCCCTTCATTGTAAGCTTGAAGTAATAAATTCTATTTTACATATATATTTATGATATACATTATGAGAGAGATATACGTATATTTAAATGAAAACGGAAAATTTTGTTCAATTTACAGATTCTGTTATGTTATTTCTGCTGATATTTTATCGATAAAATTTGCAATAGACACTTTCAAAATCTGTTCTCGACAGATTTGGTTAAATTAAATGATTATATTTAATAAGCAGAATCAAAGATAAAGAAGAAGTATGTGTATCAGAACCAATAATAAAAAAAATCTAATTATGTTATATATTAAAAGGCTTTATTTACGAGAAATGTATGTCGTAAACTTCTAAAAATTTTGTATGTGTAATATAATATTCATATATTTCTTTATGAAGAGTATTTGATATAGTAAAATATATATTAAAATCTTTTTGATAAAAATTAATGCGTAATGGCTCGATATGTAGCATAATTGTCGAGAATTTTTAATGGATATTTTCCTTATTGTTTCCTTACGTCTTTGTTATTCCTACTTTTTGAAAACCTAATAATTCATTCTTTATATAGATATAGATATATGATTTTCCATATAAGATTTTATTAAAAACATTCATGATTTTTTAATAGATAAAAAACATCATAGTTTTAATAAATAATTTAATAATGTTTACAGTTTAGATCTTACAAATATGTATTTAAATGATATTAATAATATAGATTTAAATCATTTAATATACTGCATTTGTGCTGACGATGTTATCACTCGCATTTGAACATTATCATTTAAACAATTTATTGTTGCCAGTTATTACAGATTCGAGTTATAAAGTACATGTCAAGCGTAATTGAATGTATTGCGTTATTCTTATGCACTGTTATATAACGATATGATATCCGGTTTTCGAATCTCGTGATGAATAAAAAACCGGTATTCAAATTCAATGAGATTAAATATTATACAATGCATCTATAACGCTATTAATATTAATACATGTAATTTATAATTAATATATAATTACCGAAAATTTTTAAAGTTACATAAATAATATTATTTAATATTATGATACAATTAGTATTTATTTACGCGATAATAATATGTATGATGCACGTATTAATTAACATACGTATTAATGTAACCAAAGTGTATAAAGATATAATTGAAGATAAAATAAATTGTCGCCGATAAAACTGTTTATTAGACTCAGGAAAATTTATTTTATCTTCAATTATATATATATAATGTTTTCTTTCTCTTATATAATCTCTACTGTTCGTATATACAAGAAATATAATAAAAAGAATTAAGAAATAATTAAAAGGATAATTTTTGTATTGTTTTTTTAATTAAAAAAAATAAAGTTTAAGAAAATGAGAAAAAAATTGTCCATGCAATAGATATATAAATGTAATAACCGTATAAAAAATACGGTTATATAGAATATTGTATAATCTAACCAATTTTACTTTTTGTAAAAGAAAACAATGCAAAAATTATTTTTCTAATTATTTTTCAATTATTCTTATTATTTTTCTTATACATATATACGAATAGAGATGATACAAGAAACAACATATAAAGATACAATAATAAGAGAAAATAAGACCGTTATGATATAATTGAATTAAAATAAAAGTCATTTACGGTCCGAGCTTGGATCTTAGGAGCTAATAATGAGTCTGTTTTCTATTGCTGAACTGGTTGCACTAGTTCAGAATTAATTTATCTTTTTCCTTCGAATGTGGAGTAAAAAAGATAAACTCTGAACTAGTGCAGCCAGAGAATTCAGCAATAGAAAACAGACCCATTATTTTTGTGTATTAAACATATTTTTTCCAACCTTAATAAACTGCGCGCCGACTGAATTGTCAGACTTTTACAACACAGTTCTCGTTCTGAAAGAACGAAGAAATAAGAAAGAAATAAGAAAGAAATAAGAAAGAAATCCAAATAACAGTAGAGAATTCATTACGCAATAAATGCTTAGCGTCAAAGTTAAACCGAATCGATTTAATTAGAGGGGAAGGAGGGGACTTCACTCCAAGGGGAACTGTGTTGTAAGTCTGACAATTCAATCGGCGCTCAGTTTACTAAGATTGGAAAAAATATGTGTAATACACAGAAATATTATTAGCTACCAAGATCTAAGCTCGGACCGTAAATGACTTTTATTCTAATTTGATTGTATATATCCATATATATATATATATATATATATATATATATATATATATATTTATTAAATATTTATGTGTATTACACATATTTTTTATATATATTTAATAAATATTTATATATATATTTATATATAGAAACATTGATTTCTTGAAGGGGCGGGGATGCACTGGTGCACATCGCATGTAAAATTGTAATGTGACATTAATCCTTACAGTCAGCCCAACAATTAAGCGCAATTTGCAAGTTTACGTAACACGCCTTCTACAAATGCTAATATCTCGTACATGTACTTTGAACGTTCATTTATAAAAAAAAGAACGATCGTACGATCGTGTGTCATTTGTCAACAGTAGTTTTAAAGACCTTTTCTGTATTATCAAATGTGAAGAAAAATATTCCAATATTTGCAAATTAATAGAGAGATAACAAATTGAAGTTATAAAAAGGCAATTTATATCCGAAAACGTTCGATATTTTTTTTATTTATATAAAACCAAGATTGGGTAGTAACTAGTTAGTTAGTTAGAAGTGAAAGAAAAAATTTAAAAAGTTAATAACTTAACTTACAAAGTTAATTTAAAATAAGTTAATTTTTAACTTTAACTAGTTAAAACACAAACTTTTAAAACACAAACTTAAGCTTATTAACTTCTTTCCTAAATTAAAATTTTTTTTCAGTTCTGAACGCCAATATTTTTTTCTATCATTATTTTTAACATATTATTCTACAATATATGTAATTCTGCACAAGTATTATTGGTATTTTATAATTATTGATAGTTTGTTTTATATACAGGGTATCTCTAAAGTCTGACTCAACCTGGATCTCGGAAATGGTTTTAGATATGGAAAAATGTTTCAGATAAAAGTTGTAGGATTTTAAGAGGGACAGATGATAAAAATATGGACTTGACCTAGACTATACTTTTATAGAATCAAATAATAATATTAATTTTTACATTTTGCAATATTGCAAAATTAAATACGTCTACAAAATACAATCAAATTTAAAATAATTTTTTTTTTTACAAAAATCGATTTCTCTCATTATTCTACGTATAAAAGTATCAAGGTCATCAAAAAGTGAATACTTTACGAGATATTTCATATTTTATATTAAAAGTATTTTAATCAAAATTTAAAATATCTCAGAAAATTCTTAATGAAAGAGAGCTTCGTTATAGTGTTTTGAAAACATCTCGACAAGCGCTACAAGAATATACAATAAAAATTGGAGGGTTCCATTTAAGAAAACATCGATCACATTAACCTGGCCTTGAAACGGTCACTCTCAAGATCAAGTTCATATTTTCACATTGACCTGGCCTTGAAAAGGTTACTCAAGATCAAGTCTATATTTTCATCATTTGTCCCCCTAAATATCCTACAACTGTAAAGCCGTTTCCGAAATCCAGGGGGCTGGGTCAGACCTTAGAGATACCCTGTATAATTGTCAAAGAGCGTGCAGCATGGCCAGCACAAAGTAAAGTGCAAGGTTGTATTTTTTGTCAATTAATTTTTTTTTTATGATAATCATTAATACCGATGTAAAAATCATTATGTTTATCTATATGTAATTCTTACAACTGTTATTAGTTTTTCATAATCATTATATGAAAAATGTATTGTATAAAAAACAAATTTTTTTGTTATTTTATGTATAAGTTCAATTTACAAATAAAATATTAAATTTATTTGATGATCCATATTGTAATTGTTTTGTTATTTAGAGTAATCAAATTTTAAAAAATTACGATATTCTAATTTAATATAAATAGTGTTTTTAAAAATTAACTATTAATTTAACTTAAGTTAATTTAATCTTAACGCAATTTTTAACTGAGTTAGTTTTTTGTTCATGCAACTCTTTTATCGTAACTAAATTAATTTTATAAGCCATTAACTTTAAGTTAATTTAGTTTTAAAAAAATTAACTTACCCAACCCTGTATAAAACTGTACGAGAGATCATGCCCGTTTTCAGCCTTATTTACTTATTAATTAAATAACCGCGCACGCTTGTCAATGTGCTTGCATAAAAAATCAACGCTTTAAACATTGAATTTGATTATTCATTATGCTATTTTGCACTTTGGAATCGGCCAATGACGCCTATATACGTTTGACGCTTGTGTACTTTGGCATGCAGGTGTGCAAACAATTTTTTTTCTCGTATTACCAATTCCAATTGTATACCATTCATTAATTATAGTAAATATTCTTCTCAGCTTCAATAGGGTAACTCGGGGGAATATGCCACACTTAACAAAAATTTGATTTTTTTTCTATTTTTCTTTCTCTTTGAAGTATCTTTGCATATTGGTCTCCTTCTTCCTTCTTTTATCTGTCATTTGTACATGATTTTAATAAAATATTTTGATTGTTTACTATTAAAAAAAAAGAAATACAAAGTGTTGCAATATGGCATATTACCCAACCATATGGGTAATATGCCACATAGTATAAAATAATATACTACGTACAAATATGTAGTAATTTGACTTCAAAAGTTACTTTATTCATAAAAACAGTACAAATAGTCTTTAAAATAAGTCAGTACAAATAGTTTTTAACGTAAAAAATAAAATTTCAAAATTAAATTGTAATATTAAATTATATAAATAAAATTATTGTAATATTGGATTGCAACAATTAAAGTTAAAATGAAAAATAAATCTTAAAAACTTCAAAACCTTAAACCTTACAAATTTTAAAATCTTATAAACCTTGAAGTCTTAAAACTTGTAAATTTTATAACTTTAAATTTTATAACTGTCAGCTACACTTTTTTCAACTACATTTTTTTTCTTTTTTGGCCTTCCTCGTATACATTCGAGGCATTATTGTTTAAAACATGTGTTTTAAAACGTGTAAAAATGTGTTTTTATTACTTTCTTTGAATTTCAATAATATTATTAAAATAAAAACCATAATACTGCCAGGAAATAAACAAAACTTGTGCAAAACATCAGATATAGAACTATGAACAATTTCATGATATTTACAAAAGCGTTTTTAACCGTTGCTTTGTTAAACATAACGAGTGGCATATTCCCGGCACTGGCATATTCCCCCGAGTTACCCTATCTGTTTACTTTAATTATTGGACTATCGCGTTAATCAACTCGTACTTATAATTGGTTCTTTTTACGTAGATCGACTATGATGCCGATCAAGAACACTTTCGTCTCTTTACAATCCGCGAACCGAGATTCTTATTCGAGATTCCTAAAAAAGACTTATGCTTTCACTTTCTGATATATTTCATCGATGTATTATTTTCATCTTATGTAATCGCGTAAAAATAAATCATCTGTCTATGTAATAAATCATATTCAGTCAAACTGCGCAATCAAATTCGTGATATTATATTTTCTCTATTTTATGTTTCGGATATGTTAAATTTTATATATCTATTTACACATATTAATGCCTCTTTCAATGTGCTGCTTATTCGCTATGCATCATGAATTATTTCTATAACGTTACATATTCGATTTTAACCCTTAAATGCCACCCGGGGTCCAGCGGACCCCAGACCCTTTAGAATGAAATATTTTCAAATGTTCCCGCCAAAAATGGAACTCATATTTATTTATTATTTTTAATTTTTTTGATTTTGGAGCCACGATTTTAACTCTTGGCGATCTTAAATTTTTATACTATGTTGAAATTGAAATTTTAACAATATTATCATTTTATTCTCTTGTCTAGACCTTGAACAACATTGAAAAAAATTGGCATAACTAAAGATCAAAAAATCAATTAGTTACGAGACATTTTTCATGCTGGGGTCATTTAGACCCCTTATGTCATTTATGAGATTCTGGAAAGGTGTGTCATTTAAAGGTTAAAGTAATCGAATAAAGATAATATCATATAAATACCAATTTTTTACCTCTCCATTTATTATGAAATTCCAGCTGTTGAAAAACAATAAAATTAAAACTATTTTTTAATAAAAATTATACCATTTTAACATAACATATAATTCTTTTGCATAAATGCAATAACAAGAATTTAAAAAATAATTTTCGCACTGTTTTTTTAATAAAAAGTAAAGTTTGAGAAAATAAAAAAACTTATTTACGTATAACCATGTATAAATGTAATAATTATATATAAAATATGATTGTATATGATTATATATAGAATATTGTATAATGTAATCTTGATTTTACTTGAAAAGAACAATGCAAAAGATATGTCATCATAGAGATTATATAAGAGAAAAAAACATGTATATAGATATATTTTATAGATAATTATATATATTTATATTTTTTTTGTGAAAAATTTTTTACCGGAGAATTATTTGTAAAACCTTGAAATTTAATAATATGCTTATAAGTAAATACAAGATTGCAATTATTGAATTTCCATATTAATTAGGCATGCAGTTGTCTGTTGTCTTTTTATTTACCATTTCTATTTGCGTTTTTTTTTTCAATAGTGTAACGACTGATCGTTTGCATATGAAGAAGTATTTGGTGATTATACGCTTTTTGTCATTTATTGTCACATCTTTTACTCATTTTACATGAGACAAGCACGTTTGTATTGAAAAGGAATCGTTTATTTATAATACTAACAATATATTATTCATTACTAAAATGTCCTTGACAAATCTATAAGTTAAAAAAAGGGCATAAATAAATTATAGCCGACTTGCTAAAAAAAAAATTAGATGTTATATAAAAGTGTGAGGTAAAAGAAACTTCGTTCTACTATAAACTTGTTATAGTAAAGGCTTTTTTATCACTGTTCTTTTTATATATTGCAGGTAGAATGTCCATATCTCAGGTCATACAGTCGTATGGAGTCATAAATGGACTTGCACGAGATGATAAGGTACGATATATTTATTTAAAAAAAACGTACGATTCAGTCGCCGTTCATACATTTTTTTCTTTACGCAAATAAACTCTGTAATAGTAACTCTGACAGATTTATCGGACTTTGCAACTATATCCCCTAATATCCTCATTATTTGGTTCAATTAAGATTCCATCCATCATATTTTATGCGTTCATTAATTTCACCAGGCGCTGATACCGCGTAAACGATAACTTCGCTAGGGAAGTAAATATTAATCGTCAATTTTCTGATTATAAAATATCATTTTCATTTTGTCATATACAGGGTGTCCGGTAATTACCGTGTCGCTTCTCGTGAGCAGGTAGAGCGGGTTATTAATATAAACTGAATAGAACATTTTTTTATTCTGTTTCTTAAATAATCAACGAAAAATAATTAATATAAAGATCCGCGAATCAGTGTGTGTGTCCATGTGACTCGATAAGAGGCAGCCCAGCGTTTACGGTTGCTAGACGTGCGGCGAGACATTAGGACGAGCACTCTGTAAGGCTCTCCGCACAAGAATATTTGTAAGTTTGTAACACGTTATGTTACGTTAAGTGCTGATTATATGTATATTTAGACCCATATGTAAATTTGGACTTAGGTCACCGCACAAAGAAGCACGTAACGTAACAAAAGTGTGTTACGTTACATTTTTATTTGTTCGTTAATTGACCTGAGCGTAAATTTATGTTTTACACTCAAGTCTGTATGCATTACACGCTTAGAACATATATATTTGGAAGGGGAATGAAGGATCGAAGCCTCGAGCCTGTGTTCAAGTTGGGTGCGAGAGAGAATCACGTTTTTTAAGGAAAAAGAAAGATAGATTGAGTGCGTTCCGGTAAGACACCGCTACCGAAGCGCTACAGCTTTTTCAAGCTTTTTTGCTGTATTTTGTAACGCTATGCTATATACTACGTTTATACAATCGGCAAAAGGCTAGAGAGCGAGCGTGACGTAGCAGACAGCGCACTACTGGTCTGCTAAACCAAAGATCTCAGGTTCGAATCCAGTCCTGATAGAACCAATAATAAAAAAATTTTTATCGCTTGTCTTTCCTCCTCGACGGAATGGCAGCCAGTCAGAAGTATCCCTTGCCACGAAACCTCCTCTACCTTGCCGTTCAGATTCGGCGTTAAACTGGTAGGTCCCATGTGCTTGTATACAATTGATGTGTACGATTTGACATGACGAGCGTTACTTCTGTAGTAACTTACGATAATTTACTCCGCGTAAACGAGTGAATTATCGTAAGTTACGCTTCAGTAGCGGTGTCTTGCCGGAACGCACTCATTAGTAACCTTTCGTCCGCAATGCGCAAGAGCGGGTAGTGCGGTGAGCGAGACGTCATCTCTACGCTTGTGTATTGCGAGCAAAGGTTATCAATCTACCTTTCTCTCTCGCACCCAACTTGGATACAGATCTTTTCCATGGGAAGCATATATAGGTAATTCCTCTTCCAGGTATATATGTTTTAAGATTACATTCACGTAACCGTTGTTTTTCTCCCAATGCTCCGATCGCCGCGCGGATCTTTTAATTAATTATTAATTAATTTCTCATTAATTAATGAGAAACTTAAAAAACAGTAAAGGACTTTTTTATTCAGTTTAACCCGCTCTACCTGCCTACGAGAGGTGACACAGTAATTATCGGACATAATCTCTGTATATAATCCATAAGTCTAATACATCAGACGGCACAGAATCTTTCCAGTACGGAATTTTGTCTTGTAGACTTCGTGTGATTATATAATTAGACTCGGAAATTATATTACAAGCACGCACGCGATAACAATGAGTTTTACTATTTGATTTAAAAGATTATATAAGTTTTTTGCAGCAGATTCTGACACGGGATTTGTATGTGCGTCAGTAAAAATATAAAAATGTAGCTTGCTTTTGATTTGGGAGCTTTCCAGCAACCGTCACAAATCGACACAAGCATCGTTCTATCTTTCTTTTTTGGTAATGAGTAACAAAGATAAAACGATACATGTGTCGACTTGTGTCGCTTGCTGGAAAGCTCCCTGTAATAATACATATTGTAAATCGTATAGATATATTGTAGATGTATGGAATGCTACAGTTCGAACAAGATTCAAATTACAATACATTATAATATGTAATTATGAAATTATGTGTTGGATTATTCATTAGGAAATTCCGGTTTTCTATAGAATCTTATGGATTAGCAATGTCATCCATCATAAAAATAATGTTTATATCGGTTAAAAAGTCGAATGTAGGTTAATTTTTTTAACGATTACCGAGATAAGCATATTATTCAGGGTTGTATCATAATAAATTTCAAGATTACATTTACATGGATTGTTTACATATTATTTACGTTATGTTTACGCAAACCTTTTTCATGTAGGCAATTTAAGCAAATTATTATAAACTGACTAATTAATTAATTAATTAATTTTTTAAATTGTATTTTTTACACACACACACAGACGGTCTTAAAAAAATAAAAAATAGTTTTAGATTTAACTAAGCTAAATTAGATGCATTTCAGTTATAATTTTAATTTATTTATTAATTAACTATACGGTGATATAAAAGATACATGATACTAATATAGAAATATTATTTACGTTGATCTGATCTATTAATTTTTCGTGGAATGCTAAAAATTATGCCCAAATTAAATAATAGTAACTAAAAATAAAATTGCAAACAAAATATAAATTTCCGACGAATTATAATATTATAAATACGAATGTTTGATGATCCATGGATTATTCATTGTTTGATTGAGTTTGACACGCTAAACATAATACAGTTACATACAAAGCATTACAAGCATACATTGTATACATGTAGATGTAAATACACAATTCTGAAATATTATTTGCCACGTTTGATAACCGTCATTAACATATACGAGGTAGACAATGTCATTTTAAATTTACTTAAAATTGGTGTTTTTTTTTTAGCCTTTTAACACCTAAAGCATATGTACACAAATGAATATTAATTTGTTGCAGGAAATGAATCAATCGACAAGATATGCATCGGCTAGTGAAACTGGTCTTGATGGTAATTTTCTGTCATAATATATTCACAAAACTTTTTTTCACTTTTTCTTTAATCTATCGATCTCACCTTTGGCAATCGTCAAAACATTAGCGCATTATTATCGTTACTTAGCTCGCTTACATACAACAAGACAATTATTTTTAAGTTAAATTCCACCTCTATGAGCTGAGCATTATTATACGTTTTTCTTTTCCTCTTTTCTATTAATAGCCCGGGAGGTAGAGGCCAAAATTGGACATAATTTTATTAAACTTGAAAAGTCATTTTTTCTCTTATTTTAGTGCTGAAAATGACGAAATGCAGAGTCTGGCTGCGGCCTTCCGGGACGGCGGGCGTCGGGACGCCGTCGATCTTGTCATAAAAATGAACATATCAGAATGATTTTATTAAAGCTGAGACTTTTTATGTACAATGTTTAGTTAATAAATAACAATATTCACAGAGTCTGGCAGCTGTCAGCCGGGACGGTATGAGTTTGGCGACCCTCTGAACACATGTAATGAAAAGTGATCCTCAGGAATCATTTTATTAAACCTGAAATTTGACGTGGTGGTCAATTACAGTTTGAAAATGAAAAAAAAGTTGTCTGGCAGCCGCTTTGCGGGACAAAGGCTTTGCCAGACTAAAAAAACTAGAGGACTATTTTTTTTCTTAAAGTGTCGTATCTTAGGAGTATAACCTGCAAATTTTATTTTAAAAAATTAAAAAATTAAAAAGTTATGATTTTTAAAGTGAAAAAGCTACTTTTTTTACTCACGATTTTTTTTCACCATGTTGTCATTTGATCTTTCACAAAATCGCAGTCGTTTTATATTCTAGAATGTTCAAGGTATGCTTCAGAATTATTTGAATCCGATCGGACCGATACCATTAAAATGGCAACCATTAAAAATCGACTGGGTCCATATGACCCAGTATGACTAACGGGATTCTAGGGAAGTGTGACTACGAAGGGTTAACGAACTTAAAACAAAAATAGACATCAAAAACAATTGCTTAATTCGTTATATTATTAAGTAATTATACAATTTTCAATATTTCCATTTTAAATAATTTTTAAATATTAATAATTTCTTAAATTTTAAATTATTTACAGGAGATGATTCGATTCTGTTATAAGAAGAATGAAACAGTGATATTACTGAAGAATCAGATGATGAATCTGAAAATATAAACCTCTACTCGGATGAAAGTTCATATATATTTTCATATAAAGATAATGATTGACAAGATTACTAGAAATACAGATGATAAATCTAATTAAATTTAATTATAACTGTAATATACAATGAACGTGCTATTTCAAATATTATTTGTAACGATAAAGTAAAAAATAATGTTTCCATGATAAATATCGATAATTCGCTTATATATTTGATTCTCTCGGGTGATAGTTTTTTTAGTCTGGCAAAGCCTTTGTCCCGCAAAGCGGCTGCCAGACAACTTTTTTTTTTATTTTCAAACTGTAATTGACCACCACGTCAAATTTCAGGTTTAATAAAATGATTCCTGAGGATCACTTTTCATTACATGTGTTCAGAGGGTCGCCAGACTCATGCCGTCCCGGCTGACAGCTGCCAGACTCTGTGAATATTGTTATTTATTAACTATAAACATTGTACATAAAAAGTCTCAGCTTTAATAAAATCATTCCGATGTGTTCATTTTTATGACAAGATCGACGGCGTCCCGACGCCCGCCGTCCCGGAAGGCCGCAGCCAGACTCTGCATTTCGTCATTTTCAGCACCAATGGCTTTTCAAGTTTAATAAAATTACTGACCGGTTTTGGCCTCTACCTCCCGGGCTATAAGCAATTATTGAGCAATCACTTATCGTAAATAATATTTTTACGTAAAACATAAATATTAATTTCTATAACTGACCAATAATAATTTATGTTATGTGTAAATTATTTGAATATTTATAGGACCGGATCAGGTACTACCTACAGACGAGGATGCCACGTGTAACGCCGACGGCAGAGTTCGAATAAAGTTAGACAACAATGGACCGAATTCATACACACCCATATCAATCCCTGGAATTTTCACCAAAACAGCAAAGCTCTATCCTGATCACATCGCGTTGGTGTCTAAACTCGATGTCAACGGCCAAAGAACCATGTATACCTTCCAGTATGTATTTAAAAAATTACAAGATTTTTTGTTTTCTTTATTATCATAACAAGCAATATAGGTAACTGGCAAAACCTTTGATTTCTCTCACTTATGGTTTTTGCGAAGTACAAAAATCGTTTTCATATAAGCTCTTTCTTCTCGATCTAGTTTGCAGATAGATTCGATGAGTCTAGCAACTACATTTATCACGATAAATTGATACGATTAACTTTGTACAACTTTGTATTAATTTGTATTACAGAGAATACGAGTCTACCGTAAGAGTCGTCGCAAAAGCGTTTCTGAAGCTAGGTCTGGAGCGGCATCACAGTGTCTGCATAATAGGATTCAATAGTCCGGAATGGTTCATTGCCGATCTCGCGGCTATATACGCCGGGTAAAAGATCCGAATTGTTTTATGTCTAAATGAGCGTCGCGTTATAATTTACACATGATATTATACATATTGCTTATACGATAATGACAAGTGATATGTTTTTAACAATGTGTACTTTCACTTTTCCGATTTTTAGATAATAAACAGATCATTCTTTTTTAGTGGACTTGCTACAGGAATTTATACCACAAATTCTCCAGAGGCGTGCCAATATTGCGCTGAGCACAGTCGGGCCAATATAATAGTCGTTGAAGATAACAAACAATTGCAGAAAATCTTGCAAATAAGACACAACTTGCCCCATTTGAAAGCAATTGTTCAATACAACGGCGTACCCACCGAAAAGGATGTTCTGAGCGTAAATTGACTGCTATATATTACTCGTCTAATATTTCTTTTTATTTAACATACACGACTTATTATTTATTGCTTCTCAGTGGGACGATTTATTGAACATAGGTAAGGAGGAATCAGAGGATAAATTATTATCTGTGTTAAAGACGATTGGGGTAAACGAATGTTGCGTTTTAGTGTACACGGTACGTTGAATTTGATTTAACGAATCATACTTCATTAAATCACGATTGCCATGATATTTAATGTATTATTTTCTTAATTTGCAATATATCTTTACAGTCAGGAACAGTCGGAAATCCAAAAGCTGTAATGTTAAGTCATGATAATATATTGTACGACTTACGGATGTTAATAATTATATTACAAGTGAGAGAAAAGTCAGAAATTATAGTTAGCTATTTGCCATTATCTCACGTTGCAGCACAGGTGAGATTTTTCGAATAATGCATTTCATGTATCTGTACTTTAGAGATAAAGAATCGTATTTCCATTATTATAAATTCAGAGAAAACAAGGTTTAAAGTTTTAAATAGGGAAATAATATACATATTTTTTAATATAAAACAAAAGTAGCGCCTTGGTTTATTAAGTCTTAAAGTAACTTAACTGACATGTTTAATAGTACAACTGCCAATAACACGCTGTACCTGGTTTAAATAAATTAGGCACTATAAAAATTTTCAATATTTCTAAATATTGTATCTCAGGAATTAGTACTAGTAATAGACTTGAGACGCTTTATCATCATACAATTTAAGCTCCTGTTATATTGAAAAATGTATTAACTCCATTTTGACAAAAACTGGAGATACGATTCTTTACCTCTAAAGTACAGATATGTACAGATATGTACCTTAAATAAAAATATTTTAATGACATTACAATTAATGCCAATTTTCATGTATATAAATTGCTCTCAAATATTGAAAAATTAATTTATAATAGTTTTTATTAATTCTAGCTAATTGATATCATGGCAAACATTACGTTAGCGACCACAGTATACTTTGCGGATCCGGGTGCGTTAAAGGGTACATTAATAAATACATTACTTGTAGCGCAACCGACTATTTTCCTAGGGGTGCCCAGAGTGTGGGAAAAGATATACGAGAAGATGCAAGAGAAAGCGCGCAGTAATGGCGCAATAAAAACCTGGATTGCTAAATGGGCAAAAGCGCAAGGTCTTCATTATTACACGAATAAGATGAATGGCGTAGATTATAAACATTGGGGCTACGTCTTTGCAAAATGGCTTGTTTTCGACAAAGTAAAAGCAGCATTGGGTTTAAATAGATGTCGAGTATTCGTTACCGCAGCAGCTCCCATAAATGTTGACATTAAACGATATTTCCTGAGCTTAGATATCCCTCTATTAGAGGCGTATGGAATGTCTGAGTGTGGCGGGGGTCATACAATAATCAGTCCTAATGAATATAGGTAAATGATATCTTTATGCTTTTATTCTTTGTATTGAATTTACAGTAAAGATATTTACTTGTATTGAATTTACAGTAAAGATATTTACTTTTAAAATATGTTGTTTATAATAAATAAATGTTATTGTCATTCTTATTTGTTAGCATGGAAGGTGTAGGAAGACCTTTAACTGGAGTCTATACAAAATTAGACAATATAGATGAACATGGTGAGGGAGAAGTTTGTATGGGTGGACGACATGTATTTATGGGTTACTTAAATGAGCCGGAGAAAACCGCAGAAGCCAAAGATAAAAACGGCTGGTTACATAGCGGTGATCTCGGCAAATTTAATTCGAACGGGATTTTGTCTATAACTGGTAAACATTTATTTTATGCCTATTAATAATCGTCATTATGTGACGATACTTGTAAAAAATAATCACATGCCCAGCTAACACAATAGCAAAACTGCTTAGCATTTGGCATCAATCTGCCGTCAATATGTTCGATAAATATATTTTCCGAACATATTGACGGCAGATTGATGCCAAATGCTAAGCAGTTTTGCTATTGTGTTAGCTGGGTGTGTGTGTTATGTCAGCGAATATGATATATATATTTTTTACGTATTCGCAGGTAGAATAAAAGAACTTATAATCACAAGTGGAGGGGAAAATGTAGCACCATATAATATAGAGCAGACGATATTAACGGAATTACCGTATTTAAGTAATGCCATGGTGATCGGAGATAAAAGGAAATATTTAACGGTCCTTGTCACGCTTAAGGTACATTGTGAAAGGACAAGAATACAGATGCAAATTTAAATTTCTAAATATCCAAGTTATACTTTTTTTCAGAGTAATATGAATGAAGAGACTGGTGAGCCGTTAGATGCGCTGAATTCCGAAGTGTTAAAATGGGCGAAGTCTCTTGGTAGCAGTGCCAAAACAGTTACAGAAGTCATAAGCTCTCGTGATTCAGCCGTAAGTCAGATATATTAAAAGAATTATTTTAAATTGTGTAAATAGTAATTATTTTGCATTGTTTGGTCCGGATCTTTAAATACTACAAAATGCTATACATGTATCACAAAATGTTTTCTTGTTTTTTTAGATATACGAGGAAATCGAGAAGGCAATCAAGAGAGCAAATACGCAAGCTATAAGTAATGCTCAAAAAGTACAGAAATTCGAAATTCTTCCTCATGACTTTTCGATTCCCACCGGTGAATTAGGACCCACGTTAAAGCTCAAGAAGAACGTAGTTCAGAAGATGTATGCTGATTTGATAGATAAGATGTATGAATGAGACTACCGTGTATTGCTGTCATGATAAGGGGCGCGCATTGTTATATTATTTTTATACCAGTTTTATATTAATGCACTGAAAAAAAAATCTGATTGAATTAATTGGACGTCTAGTGGAAAATGAACGAACCAGATTCTTCCAATTAATGCAACTAGAATTCTGGTTATGCAACCAGAATTCTTATTAATTCAACCAGATTCTGGTAGATTTAACCAGTATTTTCTGGTAGAAAATGAACGAACAGATTTTTTTTCAGTGTGTCCGGACATGCCAAACATCTAATATTTTATAAGCAAGATGTATTTGTAATATTCAGGTATGGGTAAAGTTCAGAAAATAAACTATACTCCGTCCAACGAGAGATCATGGTTTGTTCTGCGCATAGGCGAGCAAAGTGGGGGGTAAAGTCCCTAGAGCGTGGCGTACCGTATACGTAAATAGATGTTCTGTGGGTGAAGACCTGCGCGAAACGGCCGAGTTTTCGTCCGATCCAACCATAATCTCTCGTTGGACGGAGTATACATTGAATCTATAGGTCCACGGTAAAAGTTTCTTACTGTGGATCTTGGATAAATCTTACTTATATACAATAGATATATTATATAGGTATTTTTGAAATGTATATGAGGGAATAACATTTTGTATTGGGGCACACATTTAGCACACAATGATCGCAACATACATATGTACAATAATTAAGTTAGTAATTCATACATTCTATTGTTATTAGCAATATACTTCAAATTTGTAATTATATTTAAATAAAATATCACATAGATTATATCTTTTTCTTAAATGTTACAAAAAACATATATTTAAAAAATTATAACCGTCATTGAAAATCTGTATTTCATGATACACACATGCGCGCACGCGCGCGACATTCACAAGAAAAAGATATAATCCGTGTGATATTTGATGTATATATAATTACATAATAGAAATATATAGAATATATTGATAAAAATTCAGCAGTCTAAAAACAAAATTATATTTTCTATCTACCAAGGTAAAATCCTTTTTGCACAATAAAAATATTTTTTCCAATTTGTATTAAACTTTTAAATTTTGATATCAATTAAAATAAAGAATGTTTAATAAATTTTTTTATTATACAACATCATTGTAACAAGAAATGATGTAATCTTTGTAATGGGAAGGTAAGAATAAATAAAAAAAAGAAAACAGAAAAGATTTTATAATTGCAATATATTACTAAATGTAGTTTACAATAAGCAAAACTGTAGTTACGTTTAAAATTATGTTCATACTACAGATTTTTACAGTAAATACGGCTTCTCATAAGAAAATAGTCTTACTAAAAGCGCATCACAGCAGCTTTGGAAATGCAGATCTGTATATCTTCTTATTCTCAATCTTATCATGCACAAGTGGATTATACTCAAATTATATATCACCAAGATAAGTTTTCCTGTTATTAGATATTTATTATTATTTATTTACTTTTATCTCACATTCTCAATATAAATTTTTACATATGTGCACCTAAAATGTATATTTATTGCTGATTAACAATACAACCTGAATACTAGTGCAACTTTTTTATCTTTAATTCTTTACTGCAAATCAGAATAGAATTAATTTCCAAAATAAGAATATCTGAATGGCAGGCAATTAAGAAGAATGTGATGCTTAATTATTACTTTCATATGTTATAAAACTTATATAGCATTGTGGCACGTACGTATAGAACACTATTTGTAACAATATTACTGATGTTGTTTTGAGAATGAATAGCGAAAAATTAAGTTGGTTTCCTACAGATACAGAAGAATTTTATGGTACTGTAAAATGTTTCGTGGAAGATCCTCGAAATGTTTTCAAACATAATATTATATGTATAAGCCACCAATCAATCATGATCGTATCATGTTACTTCGACATCCAAACATAAGACTAATTAATAAAATATATTTTGAGAAGTAGTAGAATAAGCAGATAGATCTTATGATGTTGTTGTCGATGTGTTAAATTTTTGCTGGATAATAGATGTTTTTCGCTGTGGTACTGTTTCTGGTGTCGGTATAGCATCTCCCGTTGGCAGAACACCAGCTGGCTTTGGCTTAGCTGTAGACTTTTGTTTTGCCATTTGATAATCCCCAGAATCAAAATATTTTTGCTGAAAACATCAAAATTGTTAACTGTTTCAAGAAACTAAAAGAATAAAAAAAAAAGAAATACACAGCTGTCTTTACAGAACTCTGTACAATCAAAAATTGGCATTTACCCCTTTAGCTAGCCTTTTCTGCAGAAACGCGGAATGACCGCCGAATGGTCGACCAGCTGCATTTGGAAATTTTGCTTTTAACTTTGCTTCCTCCATTTTTTCTATGTCACTCGACGACAGCTATAACAAAATCTTCTGTGAAGATCTGTTTATATACACATAACACTGTGTCGGCGTATATACAAACAAACAGTTTCATGCAAATAAAATTTTTATAAAATATTCTTTCTACTTATGAATTTTCAAAGTCTCTTCTATTAAAATTCATATAAATATATGTCACATATCTGTTCTATTGTCACTCAAACATTTATGCTTAGAATTTATCACAAGAGTAAGCTACAAATAGATGTAATCTTCAAATGTTTGTGTACAGCAATGCAGTGCCAGATAGAATGCTATTCCAGCACAATTAACAAATTATAAATTAAATAATATCACAATTTTCCAATGACAAAACAAAATATTGTTGCTCTCTGTGATGATGTCCCGATAACTCATCGAAAGGACCCTCGCCGTTTCTTAACGCGCTCGTTTTGTACGTAATTAATATAAATACATAATTAATTAATTAATTCTACAGCTTGGATCATCGTGTCTCAATCGTCCGACTGTTAAATCTAGCGACTTGCCTCCGCAGTTGGGCTCTGCTTGTTCGTCTGATCGTCGCTCATCTTCGCAGGTTTTTCAAACGCCTCTCGTTGTAGCGACCGTTCGCCTCCCGACTAGTTATCCTCTGTATACTAATTTCGACACTGACGCATATAACATACATAAGCTAAGTGAACGGCGCAATAACGTGCAGCGTCTCTCAATCGTGCCCTTCGCCGCTGGCGAGCCGTGGACTGGATGGACGGTAAACGCGTGCACCGGTGGAGAGACCGACAATTGTCAACGAGAGAGTTGTTTTCATACGCGTACGGACGGCGAGAACGGCGACGGCGTCACATGCGGGGCCATATGTTCCCGAGTGACCGTTACCGACATCCGCACGGCGGATTTCCATTGCGCGATTCGATCCGATTGCCATATTGGACTGATTGGACGATTTTTTGAATCGATTCTTTACTCTCAGAATCGAATAACCGATTCGTTTTTTCTCTCTTTTTTCTTAGATATTTGACTAAAAGTTGGAGAGAGAGATAAAGCTGTTTAATTGGTCTTTCTGCTAGAGAATTTATTTGTCACCAACACAAAAACCAATTAAACAGCTTTATCTTGTCAACTTTAAGGTGCTTTTAGATGGGAACGTCGAGCGTCCAACACGCGCGCAGCACCCTTGCGCAAATGCGCAGATGTCTAAACGTGCAGATTTCAAATTTCAACGTGTGATTTCAGCTAATTCTAGTAAGTCAGTAGCCTGCATTTTATTTAGCATCTTGACGCTCAAATCTGCGCGATCTGCATATTTGCACCTTATATCTAAGATTTATTATCATAATAATCTACCCAGACAGCCAAGCATTCCTTTTGGCATATAAAAAGGAAATAGTGTTTGGCATAAGTTCCCTTCAGTTGTCATCATATTGCTGTCACCGGATAACAGTAATTTCGTTTAGAGCAACTTAAAAAAGCATTATGCAGACAACGATTACCTTACGCAAACAAGCGGAAAGCTCTCGTAGCTCATACTTATTGCCATAAAAGTTGCCACAATCTGTTGACAACCGTTTTGGTGGCAATAAAAGTCGGCAATCCAATAGGCAAAATCGAAAGCCGCTTTCCTCAATATTGAAGGCAATTTTAGCAGAGCAGTTTTAAACAAATTGACAGCAACCTGCAGGCAACTTGCTATCTGGGTAAGATTTGGAATAATATATTACTGTATCTATATATATGTACTTTGTTAATTGTTATATAAAAAAGACATAAAAAAGATACATAGAGAGCTACTTCATTTTAATAGATACTTTTAGATTTACTATAGATTTCGACAAATAAAATCGTAGGTACTCTAATTGTAAGTAAATTTCCTCACTTTTGTAATTTTTACCTCAATTCAAGATACACAATTGACCTCCTGTTTTTTTTATTGCTGCATTGCTGAATTAGTGCACACTGGTGCAGCAAGTAGAGTGAAAAATATACTTGTCCCACTCTAACTTATTGTACTAGTTCAGTAATGCAGCAATTCGCGGTATTCGCAAGAACAGACCTAACGACGCGCCCGCAACAGCTGCCACGAGTTTGGCCACGAGCGGCGTGGAGTTACTGGAGTTTTCTTATCTTTAGATTTAGATCCTTGCAAATTCGCGACAACGGCGCCAGCTGATCTTTGACTCCGGCTCCATTCCGCTGCTATGTTCAAAGCGGACAGTGGCGTGTGATGACTGATGGTCGATGGACGTGACCTGTCGCGTGTTCACATGGTACTTGCAGCGAGACAGCACGACGACGGTCCTGAAGCATCCCAGGTTAATCACGGAGAGAGCGGCACGCCATGAACGCGTTAATTCACACGAAAACGATGATCGCCGGTCGCGGTGGAGTCATTGCTCGACGTACGTGTCACCGTACGCATTACTTCACGTCCCATTATAGATCAGCGCGATTTTGTGCTTGCAATACTTGTCTCTCCGCGCGCCCGCCGCACGGAGATAATTCCCTCCGTTACATTTATGTAATGGACGGCAGATAATACACGCGCCGCCGTGAAATTAATAATCCTTCATTCAACCCTTCCTCAAATTCCTTCGTCCAATATTTCATTACGACATAAGTCACGTTTAAATTTAAAGAAAAGTCATGGAATGATCATAGGTTATGTTGAATTACTCCAAGTTTTTTTAATAATATATGTATAATTTATGTTAATCGTAGAGCGTATCATCTCTTCCGTTGCTCTCCATCTTTCGATTATTTGCGAATTTATTGTCAATGGGATATTTAATAACCATTTTAATTCTTCTTTTTAATTATTTTAATTCTAATTTAATTCTAATTTTCTTTTTATTTTAATTCTAATTTAATTATTTTAACTATTTTAATTATTTTTTTAATTATTAATGGAAAAAGCAGAATGATGGTTATTGTTGTTAAAAGTAACTTTTAATTTACAATTTCACTTTGTACTTTGTAATTAGTAAATAATTAGAAATTTTTGATCTCGTTTTTCAGGATACTCCCCGTTTAAATTATGGTACAGTGCTAATCATACGATGGGTGGCATAGCTCTAATTTATACAGACTTGAGAGAGCCAAGAAGATTATTGCTGGAACCTACACTGCCACCAATGTATATTAATGATAAAAACGTAACATGTCTACAAATTCGTACTTTTTATGTTACTCCAAGTTGGAATGGTCAAGAGTCATCATCTAAGATCGAAGAAACGGTGAAGAACATTAAAGAGGAGAAAGAACTTAAAGATAAGAGGGTAGACAGTGTTGTAAAAGCTAGCGAGCAAGCGAAGAAAGCTGTCGCTAAAGTTACCATATGGCAAAAAATTAAGGGCGAAATATTGCATTATTATCATGGATTTCGATTACTGGGGCTCGATATGAAAGTGTCGGCAAAGTTAATATGGAGAATTTTACATGGGAAAGAGCTTAGCAGAAGGGAGCATCGTTTGGTATGTTAAGTGCACTTACATTGTTACACATCATATTAAAATACTAATCAATTATTTATTCTAACAGCTGATAAAAACGACTGGGGATATGTTCAGGTTGATTCCGTTCTCCGTTTTTATCATCGTTCCATTTATGGAATTTTTATTGCCAGTGGCAATTAAGTTATTCCCTGGCATGCTACCTTCTACCTTTCAAACAGCAACCGAGAAGGAAGATAAACTTAAACAGGCCTTGAAGGTAGAATATTGGATTTAAATTCATTATAAAACATATAGAATTTTAGAAAAGTATTACATACATGAACGTAATTTGATAAATGTTTAGAAATTTCATACAAGGCAAATAAATAGTGTATTTCGATAAGAGCTTAACTAAGTATTATTTTAATAAGTATCTTTTGTAAATAGGTCAAAATAGAGATGGCAAAGTTTTTACAAAAAACATTGGATGAAATGACGTTGCAATCATCAGATCACAAGTCTGAGAAAGCTAAAGAATTTGCAGAATTTTTCTACAAAGTACGGACCACTGGCACTGGTGCGACCAACGAAGAAATCATGAAATTTTGTAAAGTTTTCGAGGATGAAATTACTCTAGATTCCCTCTCACGGCCACAATTAATTGCTTTATGCCGTGTATTGGATGTGCAAACACTTGGAACTACCAATTTCTTACGGTTCCTACTTAGGATGAGACTCAGAAGTCTTACTGCAGATGACAAAGTACGAAGTGCATTCAACAGTGTTCTCAATCTTCTTTCAAAATTCTTTTCTTTTAGACTTCCTATTAAAATATTAAATTCTTTTTTTCGTTTTTAATACAGCTAATTGAGAAGGAAGGAGTCGATACCCTAACCAGAACCGAACTGCAACAAGCTTGCAGAGCACGTGCTATGCGTGCTTATGGATTGCCAGAGAACAGATTGAGGGAACAATTGTCACAGTGGCTGGATCTAAGTTTAATTAAAAAGGTTCCACCCTCTTTGTTACTATTATCACGAGCGCTTATGATACCTGAGACGATGCCTATGTCCGACAAGCTAAAGGCGACTATTTCGGCTTTGCCTGATGCAGTTGTGGCACGTACAAAGGGTGCCATTGGAGATAAAGAGGGTAAAGTGGATCATAGAACTAATATCGAGATAATAAGAATGGAAGAACGCAAGATCGAAGAAGAGAGAAAGGAAAAGAAAGACGCTGAACCACAGCCAGCTATTCTGGAATGCGATACTAAAGCGGATGAAATTACTACCACAGATGTCAAAGTTTTGGAACAAGCTCTGGATTCAATTGGCAAGGTGAATAAATGACATTTAAAATACACATGCAAGTAATTCCTTAATATTTGCGAAATTTTCAATTTTATATGATCTTTTTAGGATAATAAAAATATGGCTGTCGAAAAAGAGGAAATCAAGGAACTTAAAGAAGAAATGGCAGAATATCAAGAAGATATTAAGGAATTAGATCAAATTAAGGCAGAGGCAAAGGGTGAAGCAGATATAGAAAATATCAAAGTATCGAAAGGTGCTAATAGACTATTTAAAAAGGTAAACAAAATGATTTCGAAAATGGATGCTGTTTTGTTGGAGCTCGAACAATCTGAGAAAAAAGTTAAACAAAGAATCGAGTTGTTGGGTCCTAATGAGAAACGGGATGTCAAAGATGTTGAAGAATTAGTAAAAATAGATGAGCTGGTTGCAGCCATTAAACAAATCCAAAGTGTACCCGATGAACATCGCTTAAAACGCATAGCAGAAATTTTAGGGAAAATTGATGACGATCATGATGGTGCAATAAAAATAGAAGATGTCTTAAAGGTATACAGACAGACTATACATTTTTATTAATTACAATAAGCATGCAATATATGGAGGGGTAAAAGTCAGAGTGGTGTAAGTCAAATTTTTTAAAATATTGACTCGTGTAAATAGATGCAATTTATATATTGTATAGATTGCATCTATACATACGAGTCAATATCTTGAAAAATTTGACTTACACCACTATGGCTTTTACCCCTGCATATATAACATATAAAAGCATGATTACACAACTGTATCTATTTATTAATATAATATTATTTGTATTAATTATTTAATATAATTTTTACAGGTTGTAGAATTAATAGGTAAGGAAGATGTTAAATTAAGTAAAAAGCAAGTGGATGAATTGATAGAATTAATGGATAAAGAAGAAATACTAGAAGTAGAGGAACAAATACAAAAATTGGTGGAAAAGGATTCCAAGACATCCCCCCAGACAGAAGAGAATATAAAAGCTACACATAAATCTACAGTTCCAGCTACGCCAGTAACAACTGAGCCAGGATTTGGAAAAGAGGAGTTAGTTGATGATGCTGCTAGAGATTCTAGCAAAACATGTGCAGATCCAGGTGTTGAAGAGGATAAGCAGAAATCAACTGCCGTTCTTAAAAGTAATTCCAAATCTGATGAGGTCAAAAATCCTCCAATTACATCAGATGTTCCACCAACAGCGAAAAAGGCGGAAGGTTCTAAACAACTGTGATTAGCGCACAATGAAGTAAATTAGTACATGTAATTATCAACAATATTTTTACTAAAATGATGTTTGGTATGGATCTTCGTCTGTGTGTATCCCGTGTATTTTCTTTAGAAAAATTTTTAATTGCCGCAAATAGAGTGCGTAATACAATGAGAAAAATTTGACACAAGGCACAAAGATAATGTCATCATACAATTCGCCATCACAATAGAATTATTGATATGTTGTACATAAAAAAACATATATTGAATATACATAATATATTAGACATTTTTAATATTTGAATAATATTGAGTAATATTGATTTTTGTTTCATATTGTATGCACACTCACAGAAACCCGAAGTTTCGCATTGAAGACTGTGATGCATTTAACGGCATCATTTATATTATTCTCTTTTATCCATAATGCTGTATTTGTGTTGATGATAAATGCATTGTTAAAACGTTTATTCTGTAATTAATTGTCGATGTTATACTTGATAAAAGATGTTAAACCTTACAAAGGAAACGAACGAAATATAATATAAATAGTTAGCCTAAACATTGACAACAAATTACAGATATTAAAAATGTTTTCTATCGTAATACAGTTTAATTTTAGTAAAACCCAAGGGATAAATCATTCCAACTGTCTCAATACTGTTGTTGTACATTTGTTGATACATTGAGCATATACTCATTATTCGAAATAATAGTCTCAAATTGTATTTTCCTGTAACTTCAACATTGATGTTACAAAATAATTGATTGTTCAATATGTGAAGCAAGATAATGTACAGCAGTTTATAATTTTTATTTTTATTTGTGAAAAACAGGGAAGCAGACCTGCTTATTTAGTGTAAAAATAGAATACTGTTTGTGCTTTGTACTACATAAAGCGTTAAATTGGCAAAAGAAATTTTGTTAACAAGGTAATTCTATGTGACAAGATGTTATATCGATTTTGGGGCTCTACATGTACATATGTAAAGAAAAGGAAAATATTTATTGCATTATTCTATAATGTTAATTAGACGAAGATCATCTAAGATGTATTATAAAGATATGAATTCAGAAACAGCATTCAGAGTGATCTACTTCTTATACGCATGAAAGTCTAAACGTATATGTAAGAACATGTATTATTTTTTTAAATTTTTATAGGATGCTCTTTCAAAAGAAATAAAATTATGAAATTAAGTGTCCTAAGAAATATGGGGTTTTTATTAAATTTTATATTGCTGCGTTGTTTTATTTTGTTTGTACTATTTCCTTGCGTTTTGTTGCTTTTTTGCATTTGCTGCAGAAATAATTAATTTTGAAAAAAGAGTTTTAAATTTTAATTATAATTAAATATATAATATCATATTGCTATAAAAAACATTTTACATCAGTTATGCCATTTTACACATATCATCATAAAACAAAAGAAAGTATTTATAAAAAATTATAATCAGTTGTTAATAAATATTTTTAGGGATATAGATTAAGAGATACACGTGTAAATTAATATATTGCATGACAATTTAAATTGCATTTAATTATTTCATCATAAATCTTAAATAAAATGTTATTTTTATACTAATACAAATATAATAGATGTGTTATACATATAACGATTAATTGATCGTCAAATATATTTATCAGCTGTACATTCTTTGTTCATATTTATTGGCATTTTTGTCAACTAAATAAAAAATATTTTAATGCTATATTGCAAGGAAAATTATTACGTTTAAATCCAATTTCCTTAATAGCATTTTGATGGCTGCAATGAAGTAATCAATTTTGACAAAAACTATTTTATGATATAAACATTTATTTTCCATACTTTTTCAATAGATAAAATATTGATAATATAAACTAATGAATTAACTTTTATCGTACATAAAAATAAAGTTTTTATCAATCTTTTACTTACATATGTATTTGTTGTTTGCCAATATTAATATAAGTGGTTCACTTAAATCATTTCATCATTAAATTATGAAAATAAATCATTTAAAAATAATTATTTATTATCAAAATGATATAAAAGATATTTAATGTATTGTGCGTTTTAATGTTAGGATTTAAATGTATCCTCTACTTGGAATTGGTTAATAACAAAATCGTTTGGATATAAGTGAATGGATAAATAACAGAGTTCAATAATGAATCACATCAATATTACATAAAAAGGCATTTAATTTATGACAAAATAGCAGATTAAACATAGAATTGCAAAGGTAGATATAGTGGTGTAGATAATGTGTAGTATATATATCTGAATATCTGAATCTAAATGCTGTCATAAAACTCCTCTAAAGAATCTTAAAGTTTGATTGACCTCGTTACATTAACAGTGAACACTTAAAAGGCACAATCAATGTCAACAGTACAAAAGTATCAAAATTAAATAGACAGATATTTCACTTTTCTTTCATAAAAAAACTACTATTACATACGCATTTTGTAAACTTTAATGATCATTCTGTAATACAATTCTCAAGTCACTTTTCTCTTCGGTCAAAGCTGTATTAAAATTGATTATTTTATATATCTGCATAAATGCACCTCATAGAGGTAGAAGTTTTTAAACAAGTGACTTAATTAATTATACAATCAGTCTCTAATTACACAGTCTACCATGTTGAACATAAAATTTATTTTATTTTTACATCATGGCTTGATATTTCAGATGTGCGAGTAACGGCGAATAGTGTTAAATGCTACTGCAAAATAAGTCACTGATCATTTTTTACTACAAATAGTTCGAGATGATAAATCAATCTTTTTTCATTAAAATCTTTTATCTTGATTTTATGCTGTGACTTATGCTAGGATTTATACTTAAAACCAAAATTTTTATTTTGTTTGCACGCAAAATACGATTTTTTTGCGTAACAAAATCTAATATATAACATATACAACAAAGAGAAATAATTATTATGTGTGTTACAACTGTTATAAAATTCACTCACACGTTCGAGATATCAAACTGTTATACTATAAAATGCTGTGATAAAAATAACTATATAAAATAAAACATAGCGATATATTAAAACTATGTAAAACATATATATGTATATATAAACAAATTGCTTACAAATTACAAGTTTTCATTACTTTACAGTGTCATGACTACTTTGGTATATCTGAACTTTATTCATCATATCAATATTCAAAATATGCAAAAGAACATTGAATCTTATTCGTACATTTCTATAATTTTTGGTAATTTTTAAAGAGTGCTGAAAGCATTCATTAAAGGTTATAAATAAATAATGCAAAAGGCAACTAAGAATGCAATTATTTTATTTCAACATGAATGTAATTACATTATTTGCACAATCGGAAAAACAAAACAAATAATCTTTATAAAATATGTATCGTTGACGTTTTCAGTCTCCTCAAATGTATTAACACAATTTATGTTTCAGCACTCTAAAGACAAATAATTTTGCAAGTAATCTTGCATGCGTTTTCATAATTTTGTGCTATTATAAATATTATAAATTTTGATTAACTCAAATTGTATATGAATATTTTACATATTACATACATGAATATATTACATAATAATATAAACTAGAGAGAGTAATAAAATGTATTGCTATTAAAATTTTTTTTAATAATTTCATAGAAAACAGGTATAATATGTGACGGAATATACATCAGTTAATATTTAATATATATAAATATATTAGAATAAATTGTATATATATATATTGTAGTAAACAGCGAAAATTAAAAGCGTCAATTCACTGTAAAGTGTCAGAAAACTTTCATTTTTATATAAATACAGTTCTCTTACGCTTAGCTTTCAATTATAGGAGTTGAACCTTCCATAACATAAGCTACACATTGTTTTATGTTTGTTATAGCAAGATGCAGCACTTTGTTTCCTTATTACGTTCACTCCCATCTCCTTGGTTTTCCTGTGCCTTACGAGCAGCTATTGCTCTCATTAAATCAAAGAACACCTGCAACGTGAAGTAAATATGTTTTTGTTATTTACTTCACTGTATAAACTAATTTTTTAAACTCACATATTGATTAAAAATTAAAATATTACTATTAAATAATTAAACATTAATATTAGAAAAGAAAGAATGAAAATAATCAATATAATATTACTATTAAATTAATATGCAAATAATATTATTTATAAAAGTTTGCTCATCATATAAAGTAATCTTTATCTTCTCCTGTTAAAACATTTTTTGTTTTATTCATAACATTAGGTTCATTCATATTCCTTTATTTCCAATATTTCATTGAAGTACACTGACGAACGATTCGTTTCCTGAGGTAAGGAGGGAACATAGAGGTGCCATTGGTATACTCCTATGTTGCCTCCTTACCTCTGGTAACAAATCGTTGTATCCAGTATATGAATTATATTTATAAAACCTATTATTTTAAAAACTGTAAAAATATTAAAAATATAAGTTATGCAATCAAACTAAGAGAATATAATTTATATAATAAAAAAAGAGTATTTTTTTATTGCAAGCCACAGTAATATGTTTCAATTAGGAGTAAAATATTTAATGTTTTTCTCTCTTTTATAACTACTGATTATTTATAATACAAAAAATATAACTAACTTGTATGATATGTAACACAGAACATTGTGACAGTTATTAAAAAAAAAAAAGATAAAAAGAAAAAAGCATACATGCTTTGCATAAGCTGTGATAAGCTTTACAGATAAGTGTATCGTTTCATATTTATTTGGCAAAGATTTGTAAACTCATTAAATGAATGAAATTTAAATATCTCAAATATCAATAAATGTAAAGCATAATTAAAATATAGATATGCAATAAAACATATCTTTCTTTCAAATAATTAACATCTATTAATATTTTCTAAAAGATGATCATGTAATACTATTTTAACCATATATTTTCATTGCAAATCTGCGATCACTATTGAGTATCAGAAATTGCATTAGTGAAATACATTCTATTGACATTCCCTATATATTTCACACTAATATAAACTAAAATTGCCAAGACAGAAAATGCACAGTTCTATCATCTTCTCAAAACATAAAATAAAATATGGTGCAAGAAAAAAAACGGCAAACCTATAGAATAATGCACTTCTTTTTCTTCCTCTTGGTACGGTCTTTACCTCGACCATTGCTTGCTGACTTATCTTCAATTTTGCGTGACCTTATTTCACGCATCAAGTCGAAAAATACCTGCAAATGTGCAATGGATGCTGTCTCAAAGCTTTAAGGCATATAAAATGTGCGTTACAAAATAAACGTTATATCTTTCATATTTTTAAGAGAAGAAAACGAGAATTGTGCGCATATATAAGCAATAGCACAATACATGGTGATATAACAATATATATATAAATGGACATAGACTGCAGAATTAAGCTTATTTAAAAATGCATATTTCGTGCAATCAATTCATTATGCGACATATTACATTGAGGGTGAAAGTAAAAGCAACAAGAAATATATGTGAATACATCTACTATTTTCAATAATTTAACTACATTGATATATATGTATATATGTTTGATGAATAAAGTGCTCTGCAGTGAAACATCTAATTTATATTACTACTAATAAATAAAGCCTAATAACAAAAAAGATCCCACAAATTCCTCATTTCACTAAAAACAAAATGGAGAAAAACTTAGAATGAAAAAGTAATATCAGTTACATTTTTTAATGAAGATAATATTAATATAAGAAAAAAAATTATATGTATAAAATATTTATATATTTATTATAATTTTATATATGGCTTGTTAATAAAAATTAAATAAAAATTATACATAATCAGCATTTTACCTTGTCTACATTTTCTTTTGTTTTAGCACTTGTCTCCACATAAGGAACACCCCATTGTTGGGATCTTGCTTGAGCTTCGGCTAGACTAACCTTCCTTTTTTCTTGCAAATCACTTTTATTTCCCACTAATAAAAATGGAATGTTCTCATCATTTTTTACCCTGAGAATTTGTTCTCTATAGAAAAGAAAACAGTTTTTTTTTCTATTCATGTGGAATGATCAATAATACATTATGAAATTGTTATTTATTAAAATGTTCCAGTAACTTTGCATCGCAAAAGAGTGCTTGATTTTTATCAAACTTTACTGACCTAAATTCCTGTGTAGCTTGGAAGCTATCATCTTCTGTTATCGAAAATACACAGAGAAATCCTTCCCCACTACGAAAGTAATTGTCTCGAATCGCTGCATAATCCTCTTGTCCTGCAGTATCCAAGATATCTATTTGTACCTCTTCTCCGTCTAATACAACTTTTTTTCTATAGGAATCCGCTTTTGTAGGTTCATAATCTTCAACAAACTGATTTTAACATCATGATTAAATTTATGAGAAATCAATATCTTTCTAATGTAATAAGACTTAAAAATAAAACTATCCTAAAGTACAGTGTCTCACAAAACTGATCAAATCATATCACTGCTTGTTACAAATTTCTTTTAAAAATTCATAAACAAAGATATCTGTAGCATAATCATAGATATTTATTTGCTCATATGTTATATTTATATTGAAAGTCGTTTTCGTCGATTACCTTTTTGAAATTTAATTAATTATAGATAATTGTTGTGTAGTACATTTAATCAGTTTCGTGAGTCACTGTATGATGTTTATCAGAAGAGTAGGTAAACAGAAATTTGAAGGATAAAAATTATGTTTTTTGCTGAATTAACAAAAATAAGTAAAAGCGCTATTTATAATCAAAATCTTTTTTTTATTTGTAAATTATGCTGTTTTTTATTTTACCTCGTCGTACATGAATTGTAACGTTAGAGCAGACTTTCCAACACCTCCACTTCCAACCATTATGACCTTATGCATTGCTTGAGTGGCTCCTGGCTTCCTCGACATTTTTGAGATAATTACCTTCAATTAAGATAAAGTGGTCACTAAATGCCGGCCATATCTTAAAAGTGTACAGTGATAGAATTTTGCGTCTGCAATATTTAGGACTTTCCAAACATAGATGTACTTGTAACATTATTTATTCACATTATTTGCATTATTTTTATAAATCTTTTTTCAGGGATCAATATATATATATCTGTACCTTAGTACCTCTGAGAATCCTATCTCCAATTTTTGTCAAAATGGAGATAATACTTTTTCCAGTATACGAGGAGCTATAAATTGTATAATGATAAAAGGTCTTATGTCCATTATTACTAGTTCCTAAGATACAATGTTTAGAAAAAGTCATATTAAGAATTTTCATAGTGCCTTAATTTTGATCAGGTACAGCCTGTCATTGGCAGTTGTACTATTAAATATGTCAGTTAAATTTTACTTTATTAAAAACTCCTTTCTGGCTGTAATGCTAAAGTTAATAAACTATATATATATACTTTATTAAAAACTCAATAAATGAAGTTGCTACTTTCATTTTATATCTAAAGAAATACACCCTTTCCCTATTTAAAACTTCAAACCCTGTTTTCTCTAAATTCATAATAATGGAGATATGATTCTTTATATCTAAGGTACATATATCTATATTATATATATATATTCCCATTATATGATAACAATAAGTGAATAACAGGAAAAAAATTATAACCGTACAACGCGCATATACATCTTCTGCACCAGTTCAAAATAGAAGTCTTTCTGATAGTTATCTTAATTAAAGCGGAGCAGAAATAACAATGGCAGGATGTGAGAATTATGTTGTCAGTGTGAGAAATCTAAGACTAGGATAAAGAGGGAATATAGTTTTATGCGCGTGTCTCTCAGTAATAATATATTTTCTATACCACCCAATATATGGCATACTGTCTATATTTAAAACAGACAATTTAGAATATTAGAATATTGTTAAAAATAGGAAACTTGTAGCATTTGTCTGTATCGTATACTTATAAGAATTATATACTCTGTCGATGTTCATCAATGCATAAATGATTCCAAATTTATTATATTCTATTCCTATAGCACACAAAACAATAACAAGACATCAACACATGTGACACAAATCAAAATAAGGAATTTAATGACAGTTTTTAATATTACAGCAAATAATGTGGCACAGAAAAACATAATATTTCAGATACGCTGCTGTCAAAGTGGCGGTGTCAAACCAGAAAAAAAGAACAGGAAACTCTACTAATCAAATTAAATCGTACAACACCCACCACTCAACACACATGTCATCTACTATTCGAGATTCGTCGAGATTCGATTTTCGCCCACGTGAAAGCGGAGATCGAACGGGAAATAGAAGAGACACGTGAGAGAACGAAAGAGACGCACTTCGTGGACGTGCGCGACGTACGCTCTCGCACTGTGGCCGCGCTTTAATTCGCTCGCTTCCTTTCTTATCTCAGCCGCGCTCCGATACACGGAGCAAACGTTTATAAATAATTTGCGACGAGACACGTAAGGGAAATCACGGCGGATCGCCTCGCCTCGCCTCGCCGCGCCGCGCCCGAATCCGTCCCGTCGCGATTATCGAGCGGCACCGGCCTCGGGGCAAGACACCGCGGAGGTTGTCGCGGAGCGTAACATGAGTAACCGAGTAAAGGCGGTGCCGCGCTACCGGAGGGACGGACGAGCGGATACCGCGAAAGCCGGACGGTCGCTCCGCGTCGGGAATGCGTCGCGGCGATGTTTCGCGCGAAGCGAAATCGAAGCCAAGCCGCGCCGGGCCGCGCTCGTGCGTGTCGCGCGATAACGAAAGAATGCTGCCCTCCCGATAAATACCTCTGAAATATTCGCGCAAATTCGGGAGTGCCTCTGGCTCCGTGGACGTTCCGTGGATTCTTTCGCGGCCGTGTAACACACACACGCGTCGCGTTGGTTTACTTTCACGCAATTGGATAGTTGCGACGGTTAAGCACCGGTGGCGCCACGATCGCCGCTGATTTTCTCGTGAGCGAAGTGCGGGAAAAAGTAGATAGTCGGAAATAGTCACGTCTGAATCAAATAATAGGTAGCATTATTATTAACATATTATTACTGATATATGTTCATTAGTCGAGTACTTTTTGAATGTAGACTAGTGTAGATGAGCGCACCATTTCTAGGGGCGCATAATGGAATAATACAGAGCATGAGATAATGCAAGAAAAAAAAAATACATTTAAATGACGATTGCAATTTCTGGCACAAGTATGTAACCTAATATTCTAATTATTAAATATTTGTAGACATTCTTTTCTTATTTTTATCTGTATAAATGATTTTTATAAAAAAAACTTGATTTATTATTTCAATCTGCATATTTTATAAAAATATGAATCTAATAATTATTACATTTTTATAAATTTGAAGATTGAAATAATAAATTAAGTTTAGACTCGTATTTTTAAAGTAAAAAGTAGAAAGTTGTGGGACAGTGAACGAGCAAAATAGAATATTATCGCATAAAAAACATGATTTATTATCATCTACAGATTTTTGACAGAATGTTTCGCACTGCACATAGTGTCTTATTCATGGCAATAAATAATATAATAACAAAGAAATTACACATTGAATATATAAATGTAATATAATAAACAATAATATAATAAACATAAACAATAATGTAATAAACAATGTACTTGAAAAAATATTTTGTACTTAAGATATTTCATTTACAATTTCAAAATGTGCATTAATTCTATATAGTGTTTTCTTAATTATATAATTAATGTATATTTTACTTAAACATATAAATATAACATCTTTTTTTGTATATTATACAGATTTTATTCACACTCGAACTTACATAAGGTTACGAAAAATTAATAAAGAAATCGTGCAAAATCATATTCTTAAAAAAAAGCAAAAAAATGTATAAATTAAGCAATTAAGGAAAATGTAGGAATATATAAAATAAAAAAACATGTTCTGAAAAAATGCGTTCCTTTATTTATATAATTGTTTTAATATATCACTCCTCTACACTCTTACACTTTTTTTTGTATTACAAATTCGACATTACTATAACTTTAGAACGGTATTCACGGTATTCAAGTCCAATCTTAAATTTTAAATTATAGAAAGGTTCACTTGAAGACGCTGCAAGGGCTATATTTTATTACTACTAGACAATTTAGACATATCACAAACGCGCGCGCTATTTAGCTTCAACATTATACTATTACTATTATACTATTTAACCCTTGATACATAAAACTGTCAAAATATACGATGACAGATGCTCACGAAGTCAGAGCAAAATGAGAGAACCAATCAGTATCGCGGAAAAATGTTAACAATAAAATCTCTTACACGGCTTTTTTAGCAGTGGATAGCATCTTATAATAAACTTAAGACGATTTTAAATATATAAGATCGTGTCAGGAATAATTGTTCTTGCAGTTTGCAATACAAGTAATAATCATTTCTGTATACTTCCTCATTAATAATATGTTTTTTCAATTCCTTATTCCGTATTTTATCTTCCTTTACTACTAAGTATTAGTCAATGTAGAAATTGTTCTTTTATCATCAGTTTATTATGTATTACATATTATTAATTTATGAGTTTTTGTATTAAATTTACAAATTTTTTAATTTTGTTTGCGTACATTTTTGTCACGGACCTGACTAAGGGTACATCCCCATGGAGAAAGAAATAGCGGAACGGAATTAAAACGGAATTCCTTTGATTGGCTAATATCCCATTTTGAGAGCCCCCACCTGGGGATTAGCCAATCAGAGCAATTCCCGCTTTAAGCGGGGAGCACACACTTCTGCACAACGCATAATGCGTAAGCATAAGAAAATTGATTGGTTCATACACATGTGCATAAGGAAATAGACCAATCAATTTTCTTATGCTTACGTATTATGCGTTGTGCAGAAGTGTGTGCTCCCCGCTTTAAGGCCATCGCACACAAAATGCATATAGTTTAGCATAAGCGTAGCATAAAACCGCTAAACCAATGAGCATCCAGCATAAAGTCGCCATATTAATTTACATAAGATGCTCATTGGTCCATCAGTCTTATGTTATGTTTATGCAGCCAATGGCCGCGTTCAGCAGACACAACTGTTGAGTTCGTCTTATCAACACTCTGCGTTGATTGGTTGGTTCTAAAAGTAAGAGCCAATCACGTTCGACTGCTACTAAGCGGCTTGGTCTGCTGAACGCGCCCTATGCAATTTTGTGTGCGATGGCCTTAAGGCCCCCAGTTTTCGAATCGTGAAGCTGGCACGGATAAAAATAATATAACCTGCAAAGTAATAACCTCCATATTCGTATATTTCGTTGAAATTTTTCAGTGCAATTTTATGATGATTTAATGAGAATAATTATTTCAGCGGTAGAATTCAAATTTATTTTTATCTGAGTACCGGTATCGTAATATGATATCGTCGAATACCGATGCTGAGAAAGAAATTGAAGATCCTGTCGAGCGGATGCTGAAGAAAACCGGTTGCATAGAATTGCACTATCAAGTTCAAGTACGTATATTTACAATTGGTTAACAATGACTACGTTTACACGGCCCGATTTACGCCGAAGTTATAACATCGATATTATAACTACTGACGTTAAATACCGTGACGTTAAACGCTCTTTTACGACAAAGTTATTACAATAATTTCGTCGTAAAAGAGCGTTTACACGGTATTTAATGTCAGTAGTTATAACGTCGATGTTATAACTTCGGCGTAAATCGGGCCGTGTAAACGTATATATCGATTAATTTTAATTAAAGCTTAATTGATTATAATTTTAAAAGAATAATAAAACTAAGTCAACTTTATGTTTAACTTTACAAGTTAAACAAGTTGTAAGTCAATTGATTGTAAAATAAATGGTCTCTGAATTATATTAGCGTTTCTAATTTTATCTAATTAATTATTGATTATATTTTCAGGAATGCATAGCCGAGCATCAAGATTGGAGAAAGTGTCAGAATGAAGTGAAAAAGTTTAAAGAGTGCATGGCTAAGCATACAGAGCAACAAAGATCAAGACGTCAGTAATTCGTTTGTAAAAGATTGTAAAAAAAGATGTGGTTGATAAGTAAATATATCAGATCCTTCTTATCTCCTGCTTGGAATGGAGAGAAATGTAAAATGGTTCTAGTGGTTCGGTCAGATTTAAGTATGGGAAAAGGTAAGACTGCTGCGCAGTGTGCTCACGCTGCTCTAGAATGCTATCGTCAGATCATCAATAACGAAAAGAGAAAGCCAATGTTTGAGTATTGGTTACGAATTGGACAACCTAAAGTTGTTGTTCAAATATCAAGCGAAGAGAAACTATTAACCTTAGCAGATAAAGCTCAACGCGCTGGTTTAACTACCGCCATAATAAAGGATGCTGGTAGAACTCAGTTGCAGCCTGGTACAATTACAGTTGTTGGTATAGGACCTGGCTCCAATGAAGTTATCGATAGCCTTACATCAAGATTAAGATTATTATAATTATATGTATTGTATATAAATTTATATGATTTAAAAGTAATATTTGTTATTAAAAAATCAAGTTTTTTTTTAATATCAAAATACATCAGTCAATTCAGGAACAATTCCATAACAATATTTAAAAATAACATTATGAAAGGAGTCATTGTAATTTTCTAATAAAGTTTGAGGAAAAAATTTGTCTTTGTATAAAATAAAAATTTCAAAATTATTAAAATAGTTATATCCTTTTAAGACAATACAAGTTCCTTAAATACTATATAACACTAGTATAGTATATATAATATATATAATGTATAGAGATATAAAAAATAAAATTGATTTTTAACTGAAATTTAAATTGCATTTCTTAATTAAATGTTACTCTTGTTACTGAAGAGATCTATAAATGGTAGATGTACAAAAAAATTTCAGGTTAAGTATATAAAACAATTATTATTATCAAGTTGTATGATACATTGTCTATTCTGGCAAAAAGATTAATTAAATATTTTTCCTCCATGGCTGGATCGTAATGACGTGATATAACAATTTTATTATACTAAAATATTTGCTATAATACTACTTCCCTCATTTATCTACAAAAAGCATCTCAAAACATGTTTGAAGACACGCATACTTTTGGAAATAAATTATATACATATATATTAGATATACTAAATTCACAGAATAATTTGTATAACATGTCTAAATGTGCTCTTCAAAAAAAAGTATGCTTAAAATTCTAAATATAACTCGAACATAGATAATAACCACGAAGAAATAAAAAATAAATTATATTAAACTGCTTTCACTTTATATATATAGTGAATGTTAGAAATATAAATTTATCATAAAGATTTTACCGATCCCATAACATGTACATATATGCTGAGCATTAAAATATTCTCAAGAGAATATATACACACAATCATATCATAAGTTATTACAAGTTTGAGCAATAATAATAGTATGACAGGAAAAACACGCTTACAGCTAGCGTAAACTCGCAGGTCAGATCGTGTTTCAATCTTCGTATATAAAGTATATTTATTTAACAATGTGCAACTAACATGTAAACATACTTGAATAAAATCGGAAGAATGTTATATTGGTGCTCTTTCACTTTCTGTGTTTGTGTATATGATCATTATTTATAATATATGTTGCCTATCTAATAAACTGATGACAATTTAAGATTATATACTTTAAAAAATTAAATCTTTTTATAAAATTAAGAACAAGAATAGATATGAAAATATTCTCCTGCAAAACATCAAAAATACTATTTTTTTTTTTTTAATCAGTTTTTTTACCCAATTTGTAAATATTCCCTTAGCGGCACTGTTAAAAGAGCTATCAATTAATGTATTCTTTTAACTTTGAACACTGTGTATTTTTCTCTACTCAACTTTCAATTTCTTTAAAATTCGATTAAAATCAACATAAAAAAAGTTTGATTTCTTTTTTTATCGCTAATTGCTCAAAAGCTATTGGCGTCTTATAAGACTGCTATTAATAAATCAATCACATACGCAACTTTTAAACCACTCACCTTGAAACAAATTGTGTGTTACGAAAGTTATATGTAAGTATTTTATTTCCACCATTCTTATTCAAGCGCACATTGTAATATTCTTGGTATGGAATAGACATGGAATAATTACAAGATGTAATGACAAATTAAACGATAGCATTAAAAAAGTATACTTTGTTCTGAGATTTTCTTTACATGTACAATCGAGGTTTTAAGAACCTTTTCTTTTTATAAAACCAAGATGTATAAAATGATTAGAAATAAGCAAAAATTAATATTATTTTAAATTCAAGATGTATGAATATGATATGAGTAAATAAAGTGGCAGTTTGGGAAATAAATTTTAGAAATTGTATATTATTTTATATATAATTGTATATATAATTAAATTTTTATCCTAGCGCATAATCATACGAGTCGACTAATCGTCTAAATTAGTAATGCGTAAGAATGCACCAATATTATTAAGATGCATATCGTTTTTCGAATGGATAAATATTTAATACCTTAACTTTGTGGATATAAAATTACTGATAATTAATACTGTTAATTATGAATCTATACATCAAATCGAAAATTATATTTGTTCATATAGCATACTCATATCATACTCATTTACTTCCGTTATATCGTCTATTGATTTCATATCACATGACCAAATTTGACAATTGATATATCTCTCTAATTATAGGATGTGCACAATGTTTCAGTTCAGTAGCACATATTAGAGTATTATTCATTCTATTAGATTGACCATTTGGCAAATGTACATCACATCACTTGTAATTAAAAATGTCATCAATTCAATATTATTACTTCCAATGGACGAGTATTAAGTAATTATTTTACCGAGTTCTGGCGGCTCTACATAATTATTTAATACATGCGGCGCTTCGTTGAATTCATCGAGTTCATCACCATTATCCGCACCTTGCGCGAGTAAAAAATATTGTTCACTTCTGGTGGGCCATAATAAATGAGCCATTACACAATAAGCGAAACAGTCTGCCGAGTATGTTATACCTATAAATTGGTGAAATGCGAAATACAGGTAAAAAATTAATTTCAACATTTTTATAAACTTCACTACTTACCTAACAACAGCTTAAACCTCCATAGTGCGCTTATTTGAAGCGCTATAAGTGCTATAATGGGTAAATATATGAACCAAACTAATGACGATGCACCAAAATGAAGGAGAAAGTTCAATTTTTGAGTATTATGCTCGTATGTCATGGTGTTTCGAAGTTCATATAGAAACCATACCATTATGGCACTTCGGAATAACAATATAAACCATCCTGGCCAAGTTTGATATTCATCTATGTCTTCGATAATGTCAACTTCTGTCTGAAAATAAATGTAGGACTTTAGTAAAATAATTTACGCTTGCTGCAAACTAACGCGTGTACAATTAATAGAGAAAGTATACATAGTTACCATATTCCACACATATAATAAGATATGTACAACTCCGTAACAAAACCATATAGCAAACACCAGTGGCTTCCATGTTAATTCCATTCTTGTTACTGCCCATCCTTTGGCAAGTAGGAGCAATAATAACATAAAGGACGTCTAGAAATGTATAAAAATAATTTAATATCAAAATTGTGTGCTGATAACACCAAGCAGTCGCTACCTAACGTTTAAGTTTCTAGATGGATAGTAATCATAAAACTATATTTTGGAAACATTAAGAATAAATGAATCGTGTTTTCTAACAAACTTAAAAGGATTAAAAGATATGGCAATATTATATAGAGAATGTGTTAGATTGCTTGAATTTAATATTTACAGTTTAATAAGCGTCCAATATTTACGAAAAGATGTTTTCCTTACCCGTGACAGAATATCAAAAATATCACCTGCAACTTCTAATTGCTCGTATCCTACTCCGTCTAGTGCAAATTTCAACACGTGTATCAAGATTAAGCATACTGCCACGAATTCTAATAATAAACTAGCAGTGAACAATCTTGTTACAGGATGCTTTTGCAATCTCACTGCATACAACTGCAGCGGCACCAGGATGATGTAACACACGAAAAACAGCAAGTACAGTTCGATGGTATTCTGTCTGTCGTACGAGAACTGATAAGTCAAGCTGTTTAGGCCACTGACGTTCGGATTGCCGTTCACCAGCCAGATGTCGTACTCCAACTCGTCGTGCCTGCTATAATACTCCCACTGGCAGGTCGTCTTGTTCCTGTAGCACGCCACCAAGCTCATGTACCAAAATCGCGGCTGCCAGAAGTCCTGTATAACGTACGTAAACTGATGTCCCTTCACGATATTCCACACCGAGTCCTCGTCCGGGCATAACTTGTCGCGAGGACACGGGACCCGCCTTCAAGGTACAAAGTTAACGTTAGTTGGGACCTGAGCAAGATGACTGACTTATAATTTTGTGACAATGTTTTATGCTTTAAACCTTTGTTTTTAGTAAGGGCCTGAGCAGAATGGCTGACTTATAATTTCAAGACAATGTTTTATGCTTTAAATCTTTGTTTTTAGTAACACACAATACTGTCTTGTGTCTCAAGTCTCAAACTTGCATATGTCGACATTTCTAAGATTTGAGACAAAGGCCAGTACTGTGCGTTACTAAAGACAATGCCTTAAAGCATGAAACATTGTCTTAAATTTATAAGTCAGCTATTTCACTCAGGCCCTTATGAAATATCGGGTGGTGCGCAAAGGCAAAGGCAAAGGTGAGAAATACCTCAAGAAGTCCTGGCCCTCCTCGTTGCAGTCCGGATCGTAGGAGCTCTTCTTCAGCGTGTTGAACATGTAGGCGCACGCGGCGCTCTTGTCCGCGAGCGTGCGATTACCGTAGTACTCGAGGAAGTGGCCGCGGTCGAGTATCGCCAGGGTGATCGGCACGTCGAATTCCGTCCGCGCGGTCACGTTGCCGAATATGTATCCGTACGAGTCCTTCTGCCGGTGGCGGTCGGTCTTCTGGAAGCCGAACTTGACGAGGAACCGGAAGAACTCGCGCGTGTCGAACGTGCCGGTGATGTGCGTGGAGCGCGCGTACTCCGGGCGCAGCGACAGGCAGAGCAGCGCGGCGCAGAGGACGCGCACCAGCCGGCGACCGGCGGTCATTTTCCAGGGCGCGCGGGCGCAGCCTCCGCCGATCCTCCCGTCGTGGATACGCGATCGTACTCGCGGCCCGTCCGTCAGGAGCCGTCGGCCACCCTCAGCATCTTCCGCCGCGAGATCCCACGCAGCTGTTGCCGCACGGCACGCGACGCAGACGCTTCCCCGCGCTGCTCATCGAGACGCGACGACACTGGCACTGGCACTCCCCCGGGGGCATCTCCGTTCCGACATTATTGTCGTCGTCGTCGTTGTCGAGTCGTCGCCGCTGGCGATATCCGCCGTATGAGCCGTATCCACGAGAGATAACCGTCGGTTCGGACGTGGACGCGGGAAAGAGAGAGAAAGGGAGTAGTTGATGACACACGCCGTGTGTACTCTCCCTCGACACTTTGAACTCGCCTTTTCCTATCGATTTTCCCCACCCAAACAGACCGTCCGCTCCGAAGAGAAACTGCCGCTTCCCGACATCGTCCGGTTGAAACTTTCCTTGGCGCGCGTTACTTATTTTTTATTTTTGCGGTTACGCAGAAAAAACTGGAAAACAAACAGGTTTTTTTTTTGTTCCGGAGCTCATGCGAATTCGAGCTACACTTTCGTCTGTCGTCACGAGAATCTGTTTTTCTCCCCGGGGACTCGGTAGCTTTTGCCAGCAGCTAAAAATACAGTAAATACAAAAATATGACGACGCTGAAGGACGCGACGAGCATGAATTCACCGCGTGTGATATTTGATCTAAATAAATTGCGAATCGCGAATTTACTATTGTAATATTAATAAGAATGACGGAAGCATAGTCTGTTAGCTCTCTTATTCCGTGTTTGTAACATATAATCAAAATCGTTGTGCAACATTACAAACAGTATCCATTTTTACGCAAGAATGCAAATACATTGCTCCCGAAATAAGGATGATTTCATATTTGTACTTCTTATCGATGTTCCACTTGTTGTTAATTTACAAATGCATTAAAGCCGTTTCGAAATGTTCGCTCGCGCCATCTTGCGGCGAGACGCTGTCGTAGACGTCGTAAGTGTCGGCAGTTTTGGCGCGCTTTGTAGTCAACACCAGCGAGTCCCGCATAGCCTGACAATCGTCTCCTACATTTATGCAATAATCAATAAATAGAAATAATGAGAGAAATAAATGCACGCGCACCTATTTTTCATTATTTCTCAAAAAGTAGAAAGATGATGAACCATATCCCCTGTTCTTACCGCGTGGTACGCTTTCTTGCAGAGACGCCATTACATGACCGTGCAACGCAAAAGCGCGCCAAAATTATACGTTACTCCCATAAAAGCGCGCCAACTTGAGGCGTCGTTCCGCCTGGCGTTCACAACGTCCTTAGAATCATTTCATTTACATTCTTGTTTAGCAAATGTTGAAGGATGAATGACGCTAACGAGCATCGTGAGTACCCAGTGGAACTTCTCGTGTAAAATAGGCTTGTTTGTATTTTAGCTCAACTTCGTCTTCTTTTTTTCTCTCCGAGTCCAATGTGAAAAGAAAGAAAAGATGAACTGTGCAAGTTCAGCTAAAACTAAACTACTAAACTTACAGGTCTGATGCAAAAATGTATCCCGTGTATACGAGCTTACAGAATCCACGTATGAATAAAAGGATTATTCGAAACTATTTTCAAGTCCTAATAAATTAAAAATATACGAAATTGAAAACACGCAAGATGTTCCTTCGCAAGAGAATTTTTGGCCCTGAAAAGGGCCGATTTTGAATAGAAGCAGCTTAGGCACGTTCCCCACGAATTCTGCGAGCCAATTGGATGTCCTTGGGCATGATGGTGACCCTCTTGGCGTGAATCGCGCAAAGGTTGGTGTCCTCGAACAGGCCGACGAGGTAGGCCTCGCTCGCCTCCTGCAGAGCCATAACGGCCGAGCTCTGGAAGCGGAGATCGGTCTTGAAGTCCTGAGCGATTTCACGAACCAGCCGCTGGAACGGGAGCTTGCGGATCAGAAGCTCGGTGCTCTTCTGGTAGCGACGGATCTCACGAAGAGCGACGGTTCCAGGGCGATAACGATGCGGCTTCTTGACACCACCGGTTGCGGGCGCGCTCTTACGGGCTGCCTTCGTCGCCAACTGCTTACGCGGGGCCTTGCCTCCGGTAGACTTGCGAGCGGTCTGCTTGGTTCTTGCCATCTCGAGCGAATTCAAATGCTGTCCGTACGATACGATGATCTATAGCGGTATGGTCGTTCTGCCCCAAATGCCGCGTTTATATAGCGTAGCCGGCCCCGCACGCGAGACGCTGATTGGCTAGCGCGACGGCGGTGGGGATACGAGCGGCGGAGGACTGGACGGCGGTGGTGGGGGTACGTAGCGACAGAGCTGCAGCCGCTGCAGGGCTGCGTTCGGAAACTTCACTGACTTCACTCGGGTACACACACTGCACACCAGCGTCGTTTTGTCCTTGTTCAATTTTTAGTAAGTAACAAAGATAGAACGATGCTGGTGTGCACCCGGACCCGAGTGAAATTTCCGAACGCAGCCCAGAGCGTTAGATTCGTGTCACCGATGAGGTGGGACTCCCCCCCCCCCCCCCCGGTCCCTCCACTTTACGCGGGATGGCACATGCTGCTTTGCAGGCGTAGAATCGGTAGAATTAGAACATCAGGAATTGAGAACTTGACTTGCCGAACTGCCAAAAGTCGCTCGAGATTCGTGCGACTTCGGAGAGCGAAGCCGTATTATGGAATTTTTCATGATGAATTCCGATCGCAGAACTGTTTAGTTATTTCCTGGATTTCTATTGGGTTTTCTAGAAAAAACGGAATAATTCCGATCAAGTCCATTCCGAAAAGTTCCATAACAAGTGTTTAACTATTTCCTTCGCCCCTTTCACATGATTCGGCCGGCTTTCTTTCTATCCAGAAGAGATTTCATTGGAATCCACAAAAAAAATTGATGCTTTTTAGATGCTGCTTGTTTACCACTGCTTACGTCTATGACGCTTATGTAAGTAGACGAAGTGGGGAGACACTGATGCTTCGAAGATTTCGGTTACCCTAACAAAGTCAGTGTGTCAAGACTCAGTTTTTCGATAACGTTGAGACGAATCGGGATTTCAATTCTCGCCAATTTTCCAATTGTTTCACTTGTATTCAACCACAAAAGCAGATTCTCTATGAGCACAATTTCTCAAGAAATGTTACGAAGGAACTTCGCCCCGCGGTATCGCTTGATTATACTTTCATACATCCATCGATTGATATGCCGTTTCTTCACGGTCAATTCGCTATTTTCAGTTAATAATGCCGCGTCACACGACAGTGATAATAAACGCGTGATGTTGATAGTGACGTTAGTATGCAGCGAGTACACGAGTCGTGTGTACACAAATCACCGATCTGTGCACAATAGATCACAGTTTAGTGTAGATAGATACATTATTGCGCTTCGCTGATTAGATTCCTACGAATATCCGGTACCTGCTTTTCTCATTTCTCGAGGAAAACGTGCCAATTATGTATTCGTCTACACTCTTCACGTCCGTTTTACGCCGCGCGCAGCAAAAGCTGACCGCAACGCGACAGTTATATTTACATGCGCCGCGTCTTCATCACTGTACAGCTCCGCTGACCCAACTTACGGACGACGAGCTCATGACGAAGGAGATGGTCGCTAAATTGGCCAAGCAAGAGATCGCGCCGCTCGTACGTAAGATGGAGAAGGAAGGGAGAATAGACGATGGCGTGTTTCAGAAGCTCTTCGAGAACGGTCTGATGGGTATCGAAATACCGACGGAATACGGCGGAACGGGAAGCAACTTCATGTGCACGATCCTGGCCGTCGAGGAGCTCGCCAAGGTCGACTCGGCGGTGACCCTACCCGTCGACATCCAGAACACATTGACAAATTCGTTGATCCTCAAGCTCGGGTCCGAGGAGCAGAAGCGCAAGTACCTGCCCAGACTGGCCCGGGATTGCGTGAGCAGCTTCTGCCTGACGGAACCCGGCTCGGGCTCGGACGCCTTCGCCCTGAAGACCGTGGCGAGGAAGGAGGGCGACGCGTACGTGGTCAACGGCACGAAGATGTGGATATCGAATTCGGACGTGGCGCGGATCTTCGTGCTTTTCGCCAACGCGGACCCGGCCGCCGGCTATCGCGGCATCACGACCTTCCTCGTGGACCGCGACACGCCCGGTCTGACGGTGGACAGACCCGAGGACAAGATGGGCATCAGAGCGTCGGGCACTTGCGTGGTGCGCTTCGACAACGTCCGGATACCGGAGGACAATCTGCTGGGCGAGTTCGGGCACGGGTACAAGTACGCGGCTGGGTTCCTGAACGAGGGTAGAATCGGCGTCGGCGCGCAGATGATCGGCATCGCGCAGGGATGCTTGGACGCGACCGTACCGTACACGTTGGAGAGAAAACAATTCGGGAAAGACATTTTCTCCTTTCAGAGCCTGCAGCATCAGATAGCTCAGGCGGCGACGGAATTGGAATGCGCCAGATTGCTCGTTTACAACGCGGCGAGATTGGTGGAGGCTAAGAGGGACGTTATGAAGGAGGCGGCTATGGCGAAGCTTTTCGCGTCCGAGACAGCGTGTCGCATCACCGCCAAGTGCATAGATTTTATGGGCGGCGTTGGCTTCACGACTGATTTTCCTCAAGAGAAATATTACAGGGACGTAAAAATCGGTACCATTTACGAGGGTACAAGCAATATGCAATTGTCGACGATCGCGAAATGTATTCGAAAGCAATATTCTTAAATGGCAACAAGCGCAATTGCTCCTAAAATTACGATTTATTATGTGTACCATCTTTTCTATGCTTTTCAGAATGTAACATGTATATATAATTAAAACATGTATAGGTACATAATTAAAAATATATTTTCATACTTTTATCAATTAAGTAAGCAAGAAATAAGATTGTACATTTTTATATATTTTTGTTAATATAATTATTATTTAAATAATCTTTAATATATTATATACGTGTATGCGTGTGCAAGTTACTAAACATTTTTCTCCGAACTAAGCAATATGGTTAAATATAGGAGATGCAATATAACATAATAAATTGAAAAGGGAAAATATATATAAAATCTAGCAATATAGAGGAAATATTTTATTAATAATACGTTATATTTTTCTAAATATTGAGAAAAGCCAAAGAATATGTTTAATATTATAAACCTTCGTATTGTTTATTCATTTTGGACCCATCACAAAATTTACTAATGTCTAATTTAGAAAAACAATTATTTTTTATCCTCAATATTTCTTCACTTTATTTCTATATTTTATTTCTAAATTTGGGATTTTTTGGAAATCTCTCTTTCTCTCTCTCTCTCTCTCTCTCCTCATCTCCTCTCTCTTTTCTCTCTTTCTCACTCATTCACTTCCCCTCTCTGCCCCTCTTTTTCTCCCTCTAAACCGATAAATAATCAGCGCATAGTTTGTTGAGTGGAAAAACTATATAAATTTATACACACAAAAATATTATTAAACTACAAAAGTACAAAGATCCAACCCGACCAAAGATGGTATTTCTCTATTTACTTGTGAGAAAATTATGTATAATAATTTCATGTGACATTTATTAAATTATGTAGATATATGTAGGTATTGAAACTTTAGTTCGATTATAAATGACTGCAAATTGACTTTAAATTATGACGGTAAAAGAGAGAAGTATTGTTATTATTATATAACACATAATCCATATACGTAGTTATATAGTTTACAGTTTCTCTCTCTATGCAAAAGCTAATACTTTGAGAAATATTGAGGACTGCCTACACAATGTATATAACGACAAATTTTCGATTACTTACTTTATTACAAAATTTATTTGTCATGAATTATTTTACTAATTATTGTTTTTATGAATTAATTTTATCACATTTTGTAAATCAATATAAATTAGAACGTGCGTTAAAAATTGCATCGTGCTATGTAATTACATAAATGTAATATTAATTTTGTTCGTGTATCAATATATCAATACGCAGTTACCCGAACTGTGATATCTGAATTCACAAGTCGAAAGAACTGTCTGCAAAGAACTATTAATAGAAAATATATTTTTTTGTACACAATCCGGTTTTTTATTCTCCTCCTGCTCCTAGATATCCCAAATATATGTAACGTAAATATTGAACTATAATCTTATCTACATCAATATTACATGTACATTTTACATACTATAGTACGGAATATGGCGCTATGTCAATACTTGATTTTATTTAGTTTTAACATCAGTTTATATGAATTATGAAACAATACTCTAACGGATATTCTAGAAAGATCTAACAAGTCGGAATTAAGAAGAATGGTACGAATACAATGGGGAATTCATTATACTTTTTATGCGTGAAAACTTTTTTTTTACATCATTAAATATGTAAATTTGCTTCTGGACGATCTATTCATAATTTCATTTGCAAAATCCATCCCACAGATGTAAACAGTTAAAAGTTTTATTATATTTTTATAATTACTATATCATCCTGTCGGTACAAGTGTCCCACACGTGTACGCAAGATGATATTAAATCTTCTGCGCGTTAGCGAATATTACGAGCAAACGTATTTGGAGAAATATCTTTTTTATTAACAATAAAATTTCAATATTTTTAATAACTTCAATATGTTACTGCCGCTATTGACGCTACCAATTTGCACTAACAGTAAGTTAACAAAGCCTGTTACACGTGACCGTACCGACACGATAAAAAGGCGAGTTACTCCGGAATTTAGAATCATCGTTGTCTTAAAAGCGCGCAAATTGAATTTTTATTACCATCTTGTTAACAAACATTGTCATTGAGAGAAAAAAACCGATTAACCGGGATACATTATTGAATCGATTTTTTTCTACGTTCTCGTGATAGAAAGCGTCACGTGGCTGTGGGATAAAGTACGCGGTAACCGCTCGTCAGCCTGGCAAACGAGTATTCGGGGGATTAATTTTCTGGAAGATTTATACGGCATGTTTGCCGTAAATTTCTTAGACGGACGATGATGAAAATGAAAAAAAATCGTGGAATCCATCGATTTGCATTATATACCATTAAGCCAAGAAGCAACAAGGCCATTTTGTCTCGCGCACCTTACGACCCGCGCGTATCCCGAGAGGCCGCGAATGAAGCATCTTATTTTCGGGATGCAGGTCGATAGCGGGGGGAAATAATCGCACGATTACCCGGGGCCGTTCCGCCGGCACATCTTTCCCGTGGGGTACCATCGAAAATCTCCGGGGAAAAGTCTAGTTTTTATGTTTTTCCATGAGCTACGCTATCGGCGCGAAAATACGTGAGCGAGGAAATTCCGTCGTGGACGCGCGCGGACGCGCGCGGAAACGTTCGGTGCGGTCTCGGACGAAACCGCATATACGTGGCTACCTGTCGAGCCATTCCGCGTCTTCCTGACGGTCTCGGTCCCGCGGAAATAACGTCGCAAAGTCGAGGTACGTTTACCGCTCCGTCGCTTTCCGCGAAACCAACGGGTCTACATATTGGGTAGGTCTCTCTCCATGGTCCGCGCGTTGGGTACTAGAGAGCGCCGAGCGCGAGGTGGCGAACAAACTTTTGACTATTCTGCATCCCGTAGGATATAACCGTGACGATCGTTTTAGCCGCAAAACGCAACTCTCGTTGAGGAAAATCGGAAGACAATAGACATGGAGGACAAGGTCAGTGGAAACGCGGCCGCCGACGCGGCAGAGAGCAATTCCGCTCCCGCGAAGAAGGCCAGCAAGAGCAAGGCGAAGTCGCAGCAGAAGAAGGTCTCGGCGCGGCCACCGACCTCCGAGATGGTGACTGCGGCCATTAAGGAGCTCAAGGATCGCAAGGGCTCGTCCTTCCAGGCGATCAAGAAGTACATCGTGTCGACCTACAAGGTAGACGGGGAAAAGGTCGCGCCGTTCATCAAGCGTTACCTGAAGACCGCCGTGTCCGCCGGTGCCGTCGTGCAGACCAAGGGCAAGGGCGCCACCGGCTCGTTCAAGCTGTCGACGGACAAGCCGAAGGACAAAGCCAAGGGGAAGGCGCAACGCGCCTCGCTGGTTCACTCGGACACGTGGAAAGCGGGAACCAAGAAGGACGCGCGGGAGAAGACCGCGATTGCGCGGAAACCGGCGGCCGCCGCGAAGAAAACGACCGCCAAGAAGGCCGCGGAAAGCCCGAAGAAGGCAGCTCCCAAGACCGCCGCTGCCAAAACCGCCGTGAAGAGGGGCAAAGCTGCCGCGGAGCCCAAGTCACCATCGAAGGCTAAGAAAGCCGTCAAGGCACCAGCGGCGAAGACCAAAACGCCCAAGCCGAAGAAAGCCACAGCGAAGACCGTGAAGGCCGCGGCGAAAAAATAATTGGCCTGCGAAGAATATACTCGCTACAGTCATAAATGGCCCTTTTCAGGGCCCAAATCGTATTTGACGAGGAACAAGAGTCGGAATGTCGCTATTAGTATTTTACTTTATCCCTGACCCTGTACTAAAATTTATTTTGAGATAGTAAATATTTTCATTAACGAGTTTGATATATAGTCAATTCAAAGATATTAAATATTTATGTCCATTTCCATCAATGTAAATTAACTTTAATCTCGGTTTATTTACTTTTGTCCTTTTCTAGTTTCTAAGAATTAGAAAAAGATGAAATGTAATTTTCGCTAGGTTAAACCGAGATTAAAATTAATCTACATTGATAGAAATGGACATAAAGCTTGTTAAAGTTTTCATATTGAGTAATATGAGTGAGATTAACATTAACATTAAAGATAAAGATAATGTGACGTACTTGCTTCTTCTAGTTTCTAGTAAAAGAAATACATTAAACAATTCATCGTTCTCGCTCGTAACTTGCTAAATACGTAAAATGTGTGAAATATATTATAAGTAATTTTATTTATTATATATTTTTTTCTTCACACATGAATGTCATTAGATTAAATTTATTTTAATGTCATAATATAGATTGCTGTTCGAACACATTGCAGTTTGAGAGTAGATGCATAACTTTAAGAATTACTTGCATTATATTCTTATAACGTTAATTTAACATTGATAATTTTTATACAGGATGCCTACTAAATTCTAACATAATCAGCAAAGAATCAAATAAATCTTACATTTTATTTCTTTACTCAAAATTATTTTGTTCGAAAAGTAAATTTACAATTTGTTTTGCTTTTAAAATTTTTATTATATATACATACACTTATTAACATTTTTTATTTATTTTTTATATTATTGAAGAATAATTCTCATTGTGATTTATAGAGAAGTTATAAATATATATCTGTACATAAAGAAATTGTGCTTCTGCGTTGTTAGTCAACTTGGTTGCTGATTATTAGTTACTGAGTTGGAAAAAAAGTGTACAAAATTCATAGAATATATTATTAGGCTACCAAGAGGGTGATGAGAATAATCTTTCAAACAAATGTGAAAATAATGTAAATGACCAACAATAAGTAAGTGAAATAGGACTGATGTAATTATGCAATCAATTAGAGAAATTATTATTTAAGATCCAGGCTGGGTCTTAAATAGCAATTTCTCTAATTAATTGTATAATTACATCGGTCCTGTTTCATTTATTATTGTCCACTTACATTATTTTCACACTCGTTCGAAAGATTATTCTCTTTAACCTCAAAATCATGATTATAGCTGCGTTCCCATATTCACTGCCAGTATTAAAAATCTATAGTGTATGCGACGTAAACTATAGATTTTCAGTACTGGCAGTGAATATCGGAATGCAGCCTATAAGGCATACATTATTTATGATACAATCAAGTTCTGTCTGTTGGTGAGAGAGGAGAAAGGAGAGAGAGAGAGGAGGACAAGCTGGCATATATTATCGTCCCATTTTCTAAAAGCGACGATGATCTCTTTTTAGCGAACATTTACTTCTGGTACGCGTTCTACATCTCTTTCCAATTCTGCATGATTTCTTCAAGTCCTGCCCATTGTCGCGCTTTCTCAAATACATTATACGGAATTGGTCTCGTAAGATGTTCCGATGATTCTCGTTCATGTATCGGACGATGAATCCTCACGCGAATAGTTCTTTTTTTTTTTAATTTTTCGATCATTGAGAACACAAATAGTGACGAACCGAAATACGACAGAGATTAATAGAAAACAAAGGATTACAAACTCTTCTGCCTTTCACACGTACTCTGCGTATTTATACGTACTAACGTACTACGTATTTAGGTGTTTCGAAACCAATTGTTCGCTTTCGAACTTTATTAATACCCTGTAAGGACTCATTCACAGTGAGAGGAATAAGGAACAAGGAATTAAACGTAGAGAGAATTCATAGTCGCATCTTTTTTCAAGATACAGCTTCTCTCTTTTTTCAATACACGAAATTAAACAGAGAGAATACCGTGTCTTGAAAAAAGATGCGACTACTATGTTTAATTCCTTGCTCCTTATTCCTCTCATTGTGTATGAGCCCTAACTCTTTAACAACAGTGTAGTTAGGGCTATGAGACACAATACAAAAGTACAGGCAATTGGAACAGGCAGAGAATAGAAATCAGAAATCATGTATAAATGCAGAATAAACAGTGACGCAGGCAATAGACACAGAGTTTCCGTTCATTTACATTGGAAATTCTGTGCCTATTGCCTGTTGCCAACCAATCATAGCATTCGAATTTTTAAGGTTGTAATTAACGAATTTTTGGTTATTCCCTGTACTTTTGTATTGTATCATAACCTTTACGTTGCGTCATTGCGCAGGCATACTATATGGTAAAAAAGCTGCGCAGTGCGCAACGACAATATAACAATAACGATATTGTCATTAGAGTTACAGAATAGAGCTACTGGGCAATGTAATGTCACGTATCAATAAGCCTGTTCTTTTTAGCTGAACTTGCAGGGTTCATCTGTTCTCTTTTTCTCCCCAACATGACAAGAAAAAGAGGAAAGATAAACCGTGCAAGAAGTTCAGCTAAAACAAACAGGGCTAAAAAGTGTTAGGGCGTATTCAGACAAACTTGCGTAGTTGCATAATCATATGCATAAAAAAAATCACCGAATTACATTTCTATTATAAAAACGCATAAAATGTAATTGGGTAGTTTTTTTCATGCATATGGTTATGCAGCTAAGCAAGCTTGTCTGGATGTCATAACGAGCAGTCGTTAACATTTAAGCTGCGGTCCACTTAACATTACAAATGCTTCGAAGCATTCTTCTTTTTTCTTTCAATGAAGAACAATTCAAAGCATTTGTAGCATCAAATGGACTGCAGCCTAGTGTCGAATGTGCTACGTGAACATGAAACTTAGGTGCGTCGAATAGATACAAGCCTTTTAAAACTGTACACACGTGAATGTGAATTTTGATGATTTGTAGGATAAATATGGGTTATTGGATTGTCTGTGATGTGTCTCGCTGTATAGTAGTTAAGTGGAACATATGTACACTATTTAAGTCACTCCGTACATGTATTTGGGTTGAAGCAACATTGACTTTTTATGAGACTGCTACATAAAAATGAATTGAAGATCAAAAGCAAGATGTCAAAACAAGTTTTCATTTTTCTTGAACGTTTTAATTGATCTCTATTATTAGTAGCAAATATCTCATTAAAAACAAGATGTTAAACAAGTTTTGTATTTCTCAAACATTTTTAATTGATTTCTATTGTTAGTAACGAAACATCTTTACTTATTTTTGTACATTATAATTTCCGAATTTATGCATGCTTTGCAGAAAAAATTCCAACGTATGAAAAATTGTTGGCCCTGAAAAGGGCCGTTGTTTTGATTTGTGACGAGTCGTGGATCGCATTAACCGCCGAAACCGTATAGGGTCCTTCCCTGTCGTTTCAAGGCGTAGACGACGTCCATGGCGGTTACGGTCTTCCTCTTGGCGTGTTCGGTGTAAGTAACAGCGTCACGAATGACGTTTTCCAGGAAGACTTTCAGGACACCTCTGGTCTCCTCGTATATCAAGCCAGAAATACGCTTGACACCGCCACGTCTGGCCAATCGGCGAATGGCTGGCTTGGTGATACCTTGGATGTTATCACGCAAGACCTTCCTATGGCGCTTTGCTCCTCCCTTTCCCAATCCCTTTCCTCCCTTGCCACGACCAGTCATCTTGAATCACTCGTAGTACGATTAGTACGATGCGAACTCCGTGAGAACTCAGCGGAAAATGCTGCCGACTGCCTGGCTGGCCCCCCTTATATAGCTGCACCGGCAGACCTCCGCGGTAGCTATCCCCTCCACTCCGCCAACAGCCAATCAACGGCGCCGCCGCAGCACAATGCCTAGTTGCAGTTTCAGTGGTGATAGAGAAGTGGAACTTTCTTTCTTCTGCTACTCCAATATCAGAAATTTTCTTGTATTAGGAATTATTATTTGATATATGCAGGTTTGGCAGGTTTGGCTGGTCCTGGATGCTGCAGAAATTTACATCGAATCTAAATAAAAAAATGCTTTCTTTGAATCATTTTACGATTTTGCTGCCTAATTGAATTTAACATTTACATATCTGTATTGTTTATTAAAATGTACAATAGATTTATAATGTTGAAGAGTAATATGTTTATAATATGTCGATAACGTGACGTAAATGTATCGAATTAACGTTTCTCTAATAATAGCGTTTTCGATTTGTTGACTCGATCTGACTCGGGTCAGAGTAAAAGTTCGGAAAAATTATAATTTTATAATAAAACATATGCCACAATAATTCTGAGAATCTTTGATGGAGATTAAGAAACGCTTTCTGCCATCGAGTCTTTCAAACCGGACCTCCGACTCCGATCTGACCCGAGTCGGGTCGAGTCAACAAATCGAAAACGGTATAAATTCTTACATCAATGATGTTCTATTTAATATATAGGTACAAGCTGCATTTCGATATTCACTACCAGGACTGAAAAACTTTTTTACGTCACTATAGATTATCAGTACTGACAGTGAATATCAGAACGCAGTCATAGTTTTGCATATTTTTACGAATTAAATGAATAAACTTTTAAAATTTTTATATGCATAATGTCCTAGCCCATGCATGTTACATATATATACTACAAATAAACGTTTTAATACATGCATTCGAATAAATCGTAAAAACCAATCTGTTGTTGGATTTCAAATTGAAGAATAAGAATACTTTATAATTTTCATTTATAATTCGCCATAACCTATAGCAATAACTTATGAAATACAAATCAATTTAAAGCCGAACGGAAACTACATCCGAATATATATTTAAAAAATAAGACAAAAGTTCGTCCTTAGAAATATGTGTAAAAGTATAACATAAAAGTGTTACAAAGATGAATGTATCTTTGGCAGTGTAATGTATCAAAGCAAGTTATAGGATATTCTGAAAAAAATCATATCATTTTTTTTTTAAGAAGAGCTGATGATTGATTACTATAATCATCGTGAAATTTAGATTAACTAGACGGAGTCCATATTCTCTCTTGACGTTTTAATACGACATCCATGTCTACTATACAATCTATTCTGTTAACGCACGTACATTATGATTATGAATAATGTTCCAAAGGAAAGATCGTAGGCGTCGTAATCGGTATCACGTTTCCTTGTAGATTAAGCCGGAAATTCATTTACCATCAACGCCTTCAACAAATTGATGAACAGTTTTGCTTAATGATATTCTAGATCATGCAAAACCTTTCCTGATTCTTTGTCTCTTTTGTCCTGATTGACCATTCCGAATATCGATTAAGACTTCATTATTATACTTTTCAGTATACGTATCCAAACAGCACCATGTCCAAAATCGGGCCACAAGACATTTTACAAACATTTTTAAGACGTCTTATGTCCCCATTTTAGATATGCGTGATGTCTGGGTAATTACTTCTTTCAAGGTTATATGCTTCGGATATTTTTTAATTTTAGTTTTGAGTGTAAAGCCTGTTCTGCTACTTCAACTTCTTCTTCGTACATCGGAGTCGGAGATCGCTTGTCGGATTTTAATAATACGACAGCCACTTATTACAATTGAGCGGTATACATTGAGTATAAATAATAATGGATAATGCACCATTAATACTTTATTCCAACTTATTATTAACTTAAACTTATTGTTAAATTATACACACGAAAATAAAGTGCAAAACAAAGATAAGTTCTTGTCGTTAGTTATAAAGGCCGAAGCACAGACTTTTGCATAGCGTATAATGCATAAGAAAATGGATTGGTTTATTTCCTTATATGCACATGTATATGGACCAATCAATTTTCTTAAAGCTGATTTATAGAGGCCGTAACCGTTGATTTAAGCCGTAATCTTTAAGAAATTGACCAATCACAGTCGAATGTGAGAAGAATAATCGACTGTGATTGGTCAATTTCTTAAAGATTACGGCTTAAATCAACGGTTACGGCCTCTATAAATCAGCCTTTATGCTTATGCATTATGCGTTATGCGTTATGCATTATGCAAAATTCTGTGCTTTCGGCCTTAAAGGTCTATCCAGACAAACTTGCATAGCGCATAAACATAAGCATAAGGAAATTGATTGGTCCATATACATGTGCATAAGGAAATAGACCAATCCATTTCTTTATGCATATGCTTATGCACCTATGCAAGTTTGTCTGGATAGACCTTAAAGCGGGGAACACAGACTTTTGCATAACGCATAATACGTAAGCATAGAAAAGTAAGAAGAAAATTGATTGGTCTATTTCCTTATGCACATGTATATGGACCAATCAATTTTCTTATGCTTACGCATTATGCGTTATGCAGAAGTGTGTGCTCCCCGCTTAAGGGTCCTTTCACACAAAATGACATAACTGCATTTGCATAAGACATAGGCCATAGCATAAAACCAATGGACCAATGAGCATGTAGCCAAAAGCCTTGACTAGACTTTATGCTAAATGTTCATTGGTCCAGACGGTTTTATGCTACGCATATACGGTTAATCAATTTGTGTGAAATGATCTTGCTGTAGATAGGAGTCATTTTTTGTTGCGATACCGACACTCGTATTGTGCAAATATTGTTTGTAGATCTTCCATCACGATAACGCACCCTTGTAACACACTAACAGAAGTTTTCAGCAGAGAAAAACATTCCTGTCTTTCCACCATACAGCCCTGGACCTAGTTCCGTGTGATTTTTTTTGTCTTTCCCAAAGTGAAAAATCTGTTAAAGAGTCACGGGATTCTCGATCAGATCTAAGGCCGGTATTCATAGTCGGTTCTTATATTTAAGACCGTCTTAAGTACAATCTTAAAACGTCATAAACCAATCACAGAGCCGTATTAGCATCTTAAGATAATACTTAAGACGGTCTTGAAATAAGATCTGATTATGAATACCGGCCTACGAGGCGACACACATTCACAGATACGGATTTTCATGACTGCTTCCAAGAATGGCAAAATCGCTGGAAACGGTGTATATACGTTCCCAGATAGCACGCATGTCTAAAAGACGTCATAAAAATTATTCGTTATATTTTACCGTTTTCACTACAAACTTGAGCCAACTTGGCAACCAATTAAATATCATCGGTGACGATATTAAAATTTGTTAAATATATAAAAGACATTTTACAAATAACGTAATAAAAATTACCAAGCAGATTAATAACTTTAGAAAAATTATTGAAATTTTACTACATATTTTAGTAAAATTAATCAAACATTTTATATTTTATTGTAATAGATCTTAATATTTTTTATTACGGTAGATATTAATCAGTATAACTCGCATAAAATTTTCAGGGTAAATTCTAAGAGAAAATTCTCTCTGTGTGTATATATTTAATTTTTGAACTATAATCTTCTTAACATTTTTCTTCCTTGAAATTACGAAATTAAATGCTTTTAAAAAAGATTATTTCCGCCAACATATTTGCTGACGAATCAGCGAGCGTGGAGGGAGTGATAAATAAGAGAGATAAGAAATATTATTAAACTGTGTACGCTCTCTGTTTACAGACAGTGCTTATTAGTCAGTCACTAAAGAAGCGCTCCCCTTTTCGTACTTCGCTGAAGTATCTCGCATTTCGTCGAAGGCTTCAATAGATCGGCACAATGTACGACGTACAGAATAAGACTATAATGATCACTGGAGCAGCTACTGGAATAGGCTACAAGTACGCCGAAATACTGCTTCGCAATGGTGCAAAAAGCGTCGCCGTGGTCGACTTGCCGAGGTCGAACGGCCAGAATGCGGCGGCTACGTTGGAGAACGAATTTGGGAAGGGCCGTGCCGTCTTCTTCGCCTGCGACGTGACGAAGGCTGACGATCTGAGGAAGACATTCGAGAAGATCGTCGACGCGTTCAAAGGGCTTGATATTCTTATCAACAACGCCGGTATGTTGAACGACAAATACTGGGAGCAGACAATCGATCTCAATGTCAAGGCGCTAATCAGCGGCTCCATGTTGGCGTTCGACTACATGGGGAAGCATAAAGGCGGCAAAGGCGGCGTGATCGTGAACATCGCGTCTATAGTCGGCTTGTACCCGGCTTACTTTTTGCCGATGTATTCCGCATCGAAACACGCCGTTCTGGGATTCAGCCAAGCTCTGGCGAGCATGCACGATAAAACTGGAGTGCGAATCGTTATCATGTGCCCGGGCGCTACGAAGACCGAGTTGCTCGCAAACATCGACGATAAAATGTGTGACTCCGTCAAGGCTGTGGTAGGTAGCGCCAAAGACGGTTTGGCGGATTATCCGACCCAGACTACCGACCATGTCGCGCTTGCGATGCTAGATCTCATCCAGAAGAGTAAAAACGGAGCGGTTTGGGTTAGCGAAGGTGCTCAACCGCCATACGCCGTGGACTTCACCCATTACTCCAAGCGTTCTCTGCCCGTATAAAGTTGATACTTAAATACTTGATAATTTGCTTTATGTTGTTTTACTTTGTTTAAATTTACACGATGACTATCAAATCAATTACGTGTATGAAATTATATCAAACTTAAAATAAATAATGAGATTATGACCGAATTTATCATATTCACGATAATTAATATTAGTAAAAAATCTTTCCACTTCCTATCCTGAAATTTAGTCTTAAAGTCTTAAGGATTCTACATAAAATTATCATTGACAATGCAGGTAAAGTTCTAGAAATAAAAACATATTTCAAGAGATTAAAGAAATTCTTTCAAAATATATTAATGTTCAGCAATTAAATCGTCTTGAATAAGACATAAAATAATTTTAGTAATCTCCTTTAATTCACTTCCTCTTTTAACAATTGCTTTGTGGTGATATTTTATCATTTTTCTCCCCTCAATTACAAAACATCCTAAATTCGTTAAAGTTTAGAAGTCGGAAAACGCACTTGAAAAATAAAATTTATGTCCTAAAGATAACTTCATGCTCTCAAAATGCAAAGTAATGAAAATTGTATTTTAATTTACATAAAATATATTATACGAGCATTTGTTTAGTTATCTCAGAAGTTCTGTTCATTCTTTTTACAACAGTAATGCGTTCTCGTATCAACGTAAATATAAAAAGAAAAAATAACTAATTGCATTTGCATCAGCCTAAAAAATTCTTAAATCAAGAGACACGGTAGTGTCTCGCGCCAAGTACACGCGGAGCGAGACCGACCGTGACTTACGCGACGCGACGAGTTGCGAGTACTCGAAATGTTGAGATATAATTTACAGCAAGTATTTGATATTTAATTGTGTGCAATTTCAAGATTCAAACAAATAGTATGCTACATGCATGTTCATAAGTGACAAATTTTATTTTATACAACTTTAGTGTGTATAAGAATTTTATATCTTTCACATTTATATTCATAATTTTTAGCATTATATAGCAGTTATAAATAAAAAATTAAATAAATATCACGACGATATATTTTTAATATACTAGGTTACGTCAATTGATTATAGATGCATGAATATTAAATAAAGGTAGTATACAAATAATATTGCAAACAGGATATTCATCGTATATGAAAAAATTGGTGGCCCTAAAAAGGGCCGTTTGTGATTGCTGTGCTGTAGTTAAGCCTTCTTCTCGGTTTTCTTGGGCAGCAAGACCGCTTGAATGTTTGGCAGTACGCCACCCTGAGCGATGGTAACGCCTGAGAGCAGCTTGTTCAACTCCTCGTCATTGCGAATGGCCAGTTGTAAGTGCCTGGGGATGATCCTGGTCTTTTTGTTGTCGCGAGCGGCGTTACCCGCCAACTCCAACACTTCCGCAGCTAAGTATTCCATCACGGCGGCCAGGTAGACCGGGGCGCCGGCGCCAACACGCTCGGCGTAATTTCCCTTTCGCAGAAGTCTATGAATACGACCGACGGGGAATTGCAGTCCAGCACGATTGGAGCGGGACTTCGCCTTTCCCTTAGCCTTTCCACCTTTGCCACGGCCAGACATGGTTGCGATCAGTAAACTCGGAGACTCTACAGAACGTAGTTAAGCGTACGACAGCTTGCCTCGTTGTGTTCGTTCCTGGCGCCGCGCCGGGCTATTTATACCGTGTCGCGACGGCTGCGCGCGACCAATGGGGAGCCGCGCGCGTAACGATTGGCTGCGGCGCGCCTCGCGATTGGTGCGGCGCCACCGTCGCGCCACTGTATATAAAGACCGCGTCGGGCCGGGATCCATCACTTTTCGAAGTTCCGTCTCAGCGATCGCTTGTACGGCTCTTTACGAAATCCTGAAGCATCATGCCACCGAAAGCGAGCGGTAAAGCTGTGAAGAAGGCCGGTAAGGCCCAAAAGAATATCAGCAAGACCGACAAGAAGAAGAAGCGCAAGAGGAAGGAGAGCTACGCTATCTACATCTACAAAGTACTGAAGCAAGTACACCCGGACACCGGAATCTCCAGCAAGGCTATGAGCATAATGAATAGCTTTGTCAACGATGTCTTCGAGCGCATCGCCGCCGAGGCGTCGCGTTTGGCTCACTACAACAAACGCTCGACGATCACTTCCCGGGAGATCCAGACCGCTGTCCGGCTCTTGCTGCCTGGAGAACTGGCCAAGCACGCCGTGAGTGAAGGCACCAAGGCTGTCACCAAGTACACCAGCTCCAAGTGAAGCGTTCCTCTCCAGATCAACGGCCCTTATCAGGGCCACAAAATTCTTCATACGATTGGCATTCTCACGGTTCCAATATTTTCGGAATATAATAATTTACGTGTATACCTATTCACGAAATTATAAGATTCTTAACTTTTGTATCGTGGAAAAAGTAATGAAATGAACTTTGCACGGTTCTTGCATCTTTTCTCTTTTCTTTTCACGTTGCGTTGGAGAGAAAAAGAGAAGAGATGAACTGTGCAAAAAGTCGAGCTAAAAAGAACAGGCTAACGGTCAATTCTATTTTTATACATTATTTAATTTTCGCGTATCGAACTCGTCAACGTAAACTCATGTGTAAGCTAATTAAAAAATATAAGAATACAATTTAGGAACAATTGTGGCAAAAGTTTGTACATGGGAGCTCCCATTCTTTTTTGTTAATATTAAATTTTTTGTAATGACAGGGAATTGTCAATGTGGATAAGTTTTATTTTTGAAAATTATATCTTTAATTATTATCTTTATTTTTAAATTCTTATATTATAACGTCGAAATTTCTTGGGCCGGATAGATAGAACTTCACGAGAGCCAAATCCATTGGCTGTAGGTCGTTAGCCTAGCCGCTTTGGAAAAGAAAATGATTTAAATATTGAGATTTCGATTTAAGAAGCTCAGGCGCACAGGTCATAAGGCTGTCCGAGATGTTTTATGTAAAATTGTGTTTTATATAAAATATTCTTTAACACTTTTAAATATGCGTTAGCAAATAATTTGTATGAAATCGCGATACAAGTGCAAGTATATCGTGGCGCCATCTTACTGTATGCAAAATAATCGCTGCTGCATCCTGCAATATTTTTATAGTGGCTTTGGCAATTGGTTAGTCCCGACTCCCGTATGTTTCGTATTTCTTGTAGACGGGACATGTCAAGATGTACATAATACCCACGTGTCAAAATATGTATAAAGTGTTAATTACTATGCGGTACCACGCTCTTTTATTTAACTAAGATTTAGATGCGTGGTGAATATGGTGATAAATACAGTGCTAAAGGTAAATACCGGACCTGTACTTAACTCTGGATTTGTTTCTAAACACATTAAATGCTTGTTATAGGTTAGTCGTAATATTGTTAAATAATTTATTGAATATCTGTGCGTGAGTTGTAAAAATGTTGAGGCGACGACATGTCAATGTTAAAACAGTCAAGGAACTGGACGCGTTCCCGAAAGTTCCTGAGTTATATGTTGACAAAACTGCGGTTGGGGGAACATGTGAGTAAACGGATATTAGTACAATATTTATATTAAAATAATGTTTAGTGCATATATGTTGTACTTATCCATGCTCCTGTCTGCTCATCCTGACCAATTATTAATAATCTGGTTTTATTTCAGTTTCTATTTTTACAATTCTCATTATCGCATATTTGGTAATAGCTGAAACGAGCTATTATCTTGACAGCAGATTGCAATTCAAATTCGAGCCAGACACCGAAATCGATGCAAAACTGCAAATCAATATTGACGTAACGGTGGCAATGCCGTGCGGTCGTATCGGTGCTGATGTTTTAGACTCTACGAATCAGCATATGATAGACTTTGATTCTTTGAAGGAAGAGGATACATGGTGGGAATTAACGTCAGAACAAAGGGCACATTTCGAAGCTTTGAAGCATATGAATTCATATTTGAGAGAGGAGTATCATGCCATTCATGAATTGCTTTGGAAATCCAATCAGGTTACTCTTTACAGCGAGATGCCAAAGCGGTATGTGCAAACTACCATTCATTTACCATTCTACGATATTTGTTGAAAAGTGCAGATATGCATTAGTTGCTTGCGCATACATAACCTCTTATACCGTTTAGATCATACGAACCGGATTATGCACCAAATGCCTGCCGTGTTCATGGTAGTCTGAATGTCAATAAAGTGGCGGGCAACTTTCATATAACTGCGGGTAAATCGTTGTCTGTGCCACATGGCCATATACATATTTCTGCATTTATGACAGATCGGGATTATAACTTTACTCACAGAATCAATAGATTTTCTTTTGGCGGACCTAGTCCAGGCATTGTGCATCCCCTTGAAGGCGATGAGAAGATCGCAGACAACAGTAAGTTTGCTTTTTATCAATAAATAGTAGGAACAAGTTGGCATAATTTTTCATATATTTAATGGATGTTTCTTTCAGATATGATGCTTTATCAGTATTTCGTCGAGGTTGTCCCTACAGATATCAGAACATTATTAAGCACTTCTAAGACATACCAATATAGTGTCAAAGATCATCAGAGACCAATCGATCATCATAAAGGATCTCATGGAATACCTGGAATTTTCTTCAAGTACGACATGAGCGCACTTAAGATCAAAGTGACTCAGGAACGCGATACAATTTTTCAGTTTTTAGTGAAATTGTGTGCTACTGTTGGTGGTATTTTTGTTACAAGCGGTAAGTACTTGCAAACAATCAGTTTTTCAGTAAATAATAATACAAAGAGTTATACTGAATTACCTAAATTTACAGGATTGATTAAGAATGTTGTACAAAGCTTCTGGTATATTGTAAGCTGCAAATTTTTAAATTTGGAGAAGAAAGCAGATAATTATGGATTATCTGTTCCATCACATTCCACAAATTATCGGCCTCCTAACACTATAAATTTGCTTGATATCACAGCGCCTCAAAGTATTGATATCATGCAGCCTCAATAAAATTTTATATTATGTTTTATGTATTTTTATTATATATAAGTTCATACTTATAGCGTGAATGTGTGAATATATCGTAATATGAATATATGAGTAATATTTATGACAAGAGGTGATTAAATAATAATTAATGACACATTGATACATTTAATGATACAAGCCTTTATTATATGTGAATATAAATATACAATTGCTCTAAGAATGTGTATAAACAGTTGTTACAAGAATGTGCTTAACATACGAAATTGCAATTATGGGTGTACTTATGGCGTGCGCATTGTATTTAAATATTGAATCATGGATATGTATACGCGTATCTTTGATGGCATAATAGCCACAGGTTCGTGTTCATATTATAGATAGTGAAAGAGAATTTACAATAAATAAAGCTTTTAAAATTGCAATGCTTCGAGTTTCAATTTATGTAATTTTTTATCCGATTTTTAATACTGTAAAACTAAATTTTTGTTAATTATTAAAAGAATTTAGTGTGATTATAAGTAATTGATAAAGGTATCAGTAATGAAATTATTTGTTGTCAGTAAGGGTATGACATGACATACTTTATCGACTATAGGCAACACCAAGGTCGGTAAATACACGCGGCGACAGGTAAGGTCGTCGCATGGTCGCCATTTTTGGCCCAGTGAATGTGTATTAGTGCGCGTCATTATGGGTATTATTGTGTGTGTGTGTGTGTGTGTGTGTGTGTGTGTGTGTGTGTGCGTGCGCGCGCGCGCGACAGTGGTTGAAGAGGTGCGTTCGGGGAGACGCTATTAGCGCTGACAACGTCATTCTATCTCTGTTACTTACTAAAAGTTGAACAAGGACAGAGCACGCTCATAGCGCTAAAAGCGCGCTCCCCGAACCCAGCCAAGGTGGTAAATCGAAAAGTTGCAATGCCAGCCTGCTGTGCAAAAAATTGCCAAAGCCGAACGGAAAATGGTTTTCGTATGTTTATCTTTCCTGGAGATAAGCAACGAAGACAAGTATGGATCGAAAAATGTGGCAAAAATATAACACCGTCTTCGAGGTTATGTGAGGTATGCAAATAAATTATGTCAATTCAAAATTTTATAATAATTTGAAGATTTTGAGCAAAGTATTAATTATCACTTTTGTTATCCCTTTTTATTTTGTGTAGTGTCACTTTGATGACTCTCTATTTGAAAACCGCCGACAAGATAAATGGCGAAAATTAAAACCAAATGCTATTCCAACCATATTTAATAACAATCAAAATAACTCAAAAATTACATTAAATAATCAATTAGCAGTTGGTAAGAATTATACAATTATTTTATTATCTTTTTATCCAATCTGTGGATATTTATTATTATAATTTTTTAAATACATTTATTATTTGCAGGGCAACAAACTCCTCACGAAAATCTATTCGAAAATGATTATGTTCAAGACTTAAATCCAGTAATTTCAACTAATTTCAACACTAATATTAGAAATAATGAAAATGTCATCGATGGAAATTCACTAAACGAATGTTTTCCATCAGCAAAAACGGTTACAGATACAAGCATTCAAAACGATGATAACAGTGTGTAACAGTATAATTATATTATAATGAATCTGTATTCTCTTGCCTGAGTCAAAATCATATGATCTAACCATTCCGACAAGCTAATGAAATAAAATACTTGCAACTGCAATTAGAAAAAGAGCAAGCAAAAGCTAATGTGCTAAAGTCGAAATATGAAAATGAAAAATTATTACGACTAAAAATTACAAGAAGAATGAAATCTTATAAGAAAAAATGTTCTATCTTATCTGAAAAATTTGGAAAGATTCCATTTGTCAAGGAATTTGATGTAGGATTATCTAATCCAAAACCAAAATGGTCTCCTCAATGCTTGAAACGTGCAACACAAATAAGATATGCTGGTAATTTCCTCAATTTTTAAATAAAAGAATGTTAGTTTTTACCACACTAATTTTGATACTTTTTGTTTATAGTTGGATGGAAGACCTATTTATATTTGAAAAAAGATCTCCAGTTACCAATACCATCTTATTCTACTTTATGCAGACACATCAGTAGACTTGCAAAGAAGAAAAAAACTCATTCATCTATGCATCAAAGTGATTGTGTAGTTTTGATGGATGAAATGGACATTCAACCATCTCTTGAGTATGATGTTAGCACAGGTATATATAATAGAAACTGAAGTTTATATTTATATATTACAAAATTTGATTACAAAAATTGATTTTCTTAGCATCCACATTAAAAGAAAAGATGGTTGTATGATGGCAATGAGTTGGCAACAATCTAACTATAATTTTCTGCAGTTCAATTGTACATATTAATTTTTGGCGACCAAAAGAGTTTTCACTCATTCCAAATAACAATAAAGCTTCTTTATAGAAATAGTTAACTTATCAACCAATTCCTACACTCTATACATCTCTATATATGAGTACCAATTTATAAGTGTTTTTCTACAGTTCTCTTTAATAACATATAGAATATATTTTCAATTGCATAATAATAATACTAATTGTAATTATAATAATGATTTTGATAATAGTGTTAATAATGATATAAATAATAGTGTTAGTAGTGTGAGGGCAACTCGCTGGGATGTCAGGATAACAGAAATTAGATGTGCTTATTTGAATACATGCAGTTTATTTCTAGCTTCGTTACACACAATTCGATACGGCAGGCACCGCAGCGCGCAACCGGAGACGTTCCACCTCTACCTTTCGCGGCTCACGATCGTCTGCCCGTACATTATAATCGGAGCAATGAGCTCCGTGTTCGGCTCTGATCACGCGTGTCCGGCGTGATGTCTTCTCTCGAAGTTTCCGCAGGATTGCCAGCTACGGTGCCAACGTGACTATCTTAACGTTTCTTACAGTAGTAAGAAAATTGTAATAATAATGACATAATTTTTTTGTCATATTTTGTTATTTAGCTATTTCCTTGTTCCTCTATATAATTAATAGGTATTAATAGGTAAATCCATTTTTTCAAAATTCAAAGTACGTTAAAATTAAAAAATATAGAATAGAATAGAATAGAAAGGATACTTTATTACCCCAAAGGGTCTAAAAGGGCGTTTTGTAGGGACGTATCCAACCCTTTATAAAAAAGATTTACAAAAAATTTTACAAAAAAATTTCAAAAAAGGAGGAGGGTCCCTAAGGCCTGTTTTCGGCACCCCTTCAAAATTGGACCAAAATGGCTGGAATCACTTTCTTATACCCTTGGAAGTAATATTTAGTCAATTCCAGCCTAAACGGAAGTATTTAGAGTGTATACTTCAAGTATACATGGTGCATCAGCGCGCCCGTATGAAGCATTTCTTTGGAAAACTAAGCGTTTTTGAGAAAAATGTTTCAGATAAAAGTTGTATGGTTTCAAGGGGGACATAAGATGGTGTCATTGGTTTGACCTTGGATAGTCATTTGAAGGTCACGTGAATGTCGATTTCAATATTTTATATAGAACCCCCTATTTTTACATATCTTGTAGCTTATCTCGAGAGCTTTCCAAAACACTTATAACTAAGTCATTTTTCATTAAGTACTTTGCGAGTTATGAGGCTTCTTACAGATAGATTTGTAGAAACGTTACTTAAGGAGATCCGAGATTGAAATCATATTATAGTCGCTACATCTCGTCGGTATGACAGGAATCATAATCTGATTCTTGTCAACTTTTACGTTTCATATCTCGCTTCGCGGGGCAGAGCGACACTTTTTTCTGCCAGATTCTTTTATTTCGCGCAAAAACGCGTCGATTAAGTCTAACAAGGGAACTACCACAACTGTCCGGCTCCGATTTGAATTTCCTTTAAGTATGTTGTTAAACACAAAAATCCAACAGACACGTATTTTTTTATAGGGGCCATAATTCATCTTTAGGGGGTGAAACACCCCTTCGAAAAAATCGGTTTTTCTCTTTCGGGCCGAATATCTCCGAAACTATAAGAGATAGAAAACTTTTCCAAAATGGAAATTAAATGGCTTCAAAAGTACTTTGAAATAACGATAAAATAATTTTTTTATTTCTTTTATTTTTAAATATACCCCCGCCACCAATACATTTTTTTCAAAATTTTAAAAATTTTTTATCACCAAATAAGAGGTTATTTTTTTACGAATTCAACCATATATGATTAAGTTATGTTACGATAAACCATTTTCAAGAATTAATTACAAACGCCTCCGTATATACGCTATCCATGCTCATCCGTACTATGTGCGTAAGTAATTATTGTCGAAACAATAAGATATATAAAAAATGTTGTAAGTAAAATTTTTATAGTTTTCTACATGCTTTATAATTGTATATATGTATATAATATATATTTAGGTTTTCTAAAAATGTAATAATTTTTAAAATACTCCCAGCCTTGTTATTATTTCTTTGACATTTACGTTTTTCTATAAATAAAGATTATAGACAATTTTATTCAAAATTCATTCACTTATAATAAAATTATTTTATAAAATTGAATCTTTGAGAAATGAGCAAAAAAATCACTAATATCTATGTCGCAGCGCTATACTGTATTTTTCACTCATTATACACATTACAATAATGATATTCGACGAAAAAATGTTTCAAACATAATGAATTCTTGCACCAAGAACATCTTACTGCAGCTATATTATCACAACCTTCGATATCACATGTTGTTGAACTGTCATACAAACTAAATTGTACTGGATTTTCAAATTCTTCTGGTCTTTCGTTCGTATAACCACTTTTAAACCACGAATATTTAAATAAGTTGTGATACCGTGGGGATGACAATTGATTATGTATCAGAGATTGCAATTTTATTATATTATTTCGTTCATGCAAATTTATATTACTTTCCAATAGTAAAACAGTATCTGAAAACCTTTTAGCAAAATTTTTCCAAATTCTAAATCCATAAACATCTAATGGTTGTATTTTTCCTGTAGTGCCTTTTGGTATTATTATAGTAGTAATAGATTTTCCTGGAGGTGTTAAATCCGAAATGACATTAGGGCAATGCCCAGTCCAGGAATCGATAAGAAGAACGCTACTAGAACCAATGTTTGGAAAATAAGCTTCTTCTAACCACATTTTAAAAGGATCTGTAAGAAATATAAATGTTAATTTAATAGCTCTTTTATAACTCTTATTAGATTGTTAAATAAAATATAAAATAGTTATAAACGGAAGTATATACCTGATGTCAGTATAAAATTGCAATCTCTGATACATAATCAATTGTCATCCCCTCGGTATCACAAGTTATTTAAATATTCGTGGTTTAAAAGTGGTTATACGAACGAAAGACCAGAAGAATTTGAAAATCCAGTACAATTTAGTTTGTATGACAGTTCAACAACATGTGATATCGAAGGTTGTGATAATATAGCTGCAGTAAGATGTTCTTGGTGCAAGAATTCATTATGTTTGAAACATTTTTTCGTCGAATATCATTATTGTAATGTGTATAATGAGTGAAAAATACAGTATAGCGCTGCGACATAGATATTAGTGATTTTTTTGCTCATTTCTCAAAGATTCAATTTTATAAAATAATTTTATTATAAGTGAATGAATTTTGAATAAAATTGTCTATAATCTTTATTTATAGAAAAACGTAAATGTCAAAGAAATAATAACAAGGCTGGGAGTATTTTAAAAATTATTACATTTTTAGAAAACCTAAATATGTATTATATACATATATACAATTATAAAGCATGTAGAAAACTATAAAAATTTTACTTACAACATTTTTTACATATCTTATTGTTTCGACAATAATTACTTACGCACATAGTACGGATGAGCATGGATAGCGTATATACGGAGGCGTTTGTAATTAATTCTTGAAAATGGTTTATCGTAACATAACTTAATCATATATGGTTGAATTCGTAAAAAAATAACCTCTTATTTGGTGATAAAAAATTTTTAAAATTTTGAAAAAAATGTATTGGTGGCGGGGGTATATTTAAAAATAAAAGAAATAAAAAAATTATTTTATCGTTATTTCAAAGTACTTTTGAAGCCATTTAATTTCCATTTTGGAAAAGTTTTCTATCTCTTATAGTTTCGGAGATATTCGGCCCGAAAGAGAAAAACCGATTTTTTCGAAGGGGTGTTTCACCCCCTAAAGATGAATTATGGCCCCTATAAAAAAATACGTGTCTGTTGGATTTTTGTGTTTAACAACATACTTAAAGGAAATTCAAATCGGAGCCGGACAGTTGTGGTAGTTCCCTTGTAAGTTCAACGAAATCGGCCTCGGAGGAGGCCACTATTCTTCAGATTTACCGCACACAAGCAAATCTGATAAATAAATAGAAAATAGTTTAAGCACGTTTCTCGTTTTGATGAACTACTACGTATCGGGCAATTCGGACAAATGCGTTCCGAAACCACCACATATTCTACGTCTCACCCCCACTCTCCGGCAGCTAAACGATATACAGTTTTTCGCTTTTTTAAGCGAAACCGTGATTTAACAAACGTTTTCATTAGTATATTCGGAACTAACAAACGATTCCGCATCGAATGACCCCGGTTTGAACCGAAAATTGTAAAAAATTCTATATTTATCGGCTAAATTAACACTAAAAATTATTTTCGGGATTACGTAAAAACTATTAACTAACAAACGTTCTAAATAGTCTAACAATCAATAACAAACGACTAATAATCGATTCGTAAAAAAAATGTCATAAGTCGAAGTTGTCCGGCTAACTTCTATGAGGTTTCGTTCAGCTAGCCAGTGCGTCTGACTACTTCCGCATTTAGTAGCAGACTGAAATTTCAAAGAGCCCTTGCGGGCTACGGGTTATGGGCTCATGTGGCCTCTTTTAAAGGCCATCGCACACAAAATGCATAGCTTAGCATAAGCGTAGCATAAGACCGCTAAACCAATTAAGCATCCAGCATAAAGTCGCCATATTAATTTACGTAAGATGCTCATTGGTCCAGCGGTCTTATGCTATGCTTATGCAGCCTATGCAATTTTGTGTTTGATGGCCTTAAAGGTGGAAACACATCACGTTGGAAATTTCCATCACGTTGGAAATTTTGTGCCTATTGCCTGTTGCCAACCAATCATAGCATTCGAATTTTTTAGGTTGTAATTAACGATTTTTTGGTTATTTCCTGTTCCTATTGCCTGTTGCCTGGCATTGTGCAAGAGGCTTTAAGGTTGAAGCACATAAAATTGCATAGCTGCATATGCATAGCATAAGACCGTTTATGCCATAAGACGCTCGATGCTCATTGGTCTAGACGGTCTTATGCATTCTGCCCATGGCTCCTGCAATTTTATGTGCTTCCACCTAAAAGCGGGGAGCACACACTTCTGCACAACGCATAATGCGTAAGCATAAGAAAATTGATTGGTCCATACACATGTGCATAAGGAAATGGACCAATCAATTTTCTTATGCTTACGCATTATGCGTTGTGCAGAAGTGTGTGCTCCTCGCTTTACTCCCTATTCTACACTATAAATTCTTTTTATGGTGGAGGGAGAGAAAGACCTAGTGGGAGAGCCTTTTTTCCCTAGGAAAGTTTTCTTGTATAGTGTAATACACGTGTTCAGTTTGAGAACTAAAATCGATCGGTTTAGACATAAAGAATGTGGACTACGCGTCTTGCTCTTCAGTAATAACATTCAACAGTATCATTTCTTTCTTCAAAAATTTGATTAATTTTTTGTAATTGTTTATAACTGATTTTTGCCCGACGAGAATTTCAATATAATTTCATGTTTATGAATTGCACAAATTCTATATATATTATGAATACTAAAACCAAAATTTTAATAGCTTATTTAACATAATTTTTTTAGCAGTTTAAATGTTGGAACGTTTGGAATGGATCTGGATGTACAGAATGCAACTCCATCAACAAGCAAAGAAGAAAATTGTAATGGGTAATAATAAAAGACTTAATTATTTTCATAAAGGCTTAGAAAAAAAATATACATTGAAAAAGGCTTGGTTATAGTGATCCAGGTTTGGTTAATATGTCACCAAGCACCTTGGTAAAATAGTTTTAATTAAACGTATAGGTGATTGTGATGAAATAATTTGGTTAATATTAACAAATAATTCTAGCAAAACCTGATATGATTTGGTTAATATTGGCAGAATTTGATAATTATTACTAAGTGATGATAAATGTAACTAAATTGCTTACTAAATAATTGAGTAACTGTCAACAAACCAATCAGATAAGGCTTTTAAAGACAATTTAGTACTAATTATCAAACTGTTTGTTAATTATCACTAAACTAGAGTAATTATTACGAAATTGTTTGATAATAAGTACTACTATAATTTAGTTGACTTAATTAATCGCAAAATTTGCTCTTTTAAAATGTTTATAATTATTACAAAATATTTTGTTATTATTATTACAATTGGTAATAATAATCAAATTAAAAAAAAACAATTATTAAATGCATCTCACAACCAAGAATTTTTTTTCAGTGTATAGATATTATAATTTCTTTAGAACACTTTGAATATTTGAATATTGTAGTAAAATTAACATTCTCTAACTAAATTATACCTTTTTCAGTAATTTGCAATTACCTGGACATGTAATGAATAATGATGCTGAAATTGTTGGACCGTAAGTTTTATTTATTATACTCAAATCTATATATCTCTTTATTTTACTATGTAATCAAAACTATGAATGCTCATATAGGCTACAATCTACTTAACGCTACAAATGATTCAAAGCATTTGTCTTCTCTTTTCTTTCAATAAAGAAAGAAGAAGACAGTTAAAGAATCCTTCGAAGCCACTTATATAGTGGTCCATATCAAATGAACCACAGCCTTAGTTAATACCTGATGTAGAATTGTGTGCAATGATTTATATTACACTTTATCTTTTATAACTACATGTTATCGCATATATTGCTATTTCTTGTTATTTAATATATTAAGTCATATGATTGCATAATGCATTATATTAAATTAACATATATTATTTGCAATAATATAATAAAAACTTTACTTATTTTTATCTAGCAATTGCGTTATTTTTATTTATAATCTATTGCGTGTTAATTAATCTATCTTTCCAATCTGTAAAAAATTTAAATATTTTGTATGTGCAGGGGTACATCTAGCACACGTACGAAGGCACCCCAGCAAGCAAATATATCTTCCGACAATTCCCTTCGAAAAATGGAACTAAGATTAAAGAACAAGAAATTGAAAGCGCAAATTAAAACGCTGCGAGAAACAATTAGACGCTTACGAAAAGATGAAGGGCGTAACTACAGAAGAAAAGCAGCAAACGCAGAGGATGCGGATCAATTTGAGACTCTGTGTATATTAGGAAGTAAGTTATTACCTGTAAGGTTTGTCAAATTATTGTCGGCACAAATTAACGCGCAAGTTAAACGTAATCGTGGTAGAAGGTACGATCCTCAATTTAAAAAATTTGCGTTATCTTTATATTTTTTAAGTCCGCGAAACTATAGAGAATTGAGAAAATCGATTTCATTACCTTCAGTACGTTCTTTACAATTATTAACTCAAACGTGGAATATTGCACCTGGTTTAAACGATAGAATTTTTGATACTTTAGCATTAAAAATAAAGTCATTGCCTCCTATGGATAGACATTGTATTTTATGCGCAGATGAGATGAGTTTAAAATCTCATTTGTTTTATAATGTATCGCAAGATGAAATTATTGGGTTTGAAGATAATGGAAAGGAAAAATCGTCTATACCTGCAAAAAGCGTTTTTGTTATAATGGCACGTAGTATTGCAGGCAATTGGAAACTTCCCTTATGTTACTGTTTTGTTGAAACTACATGCCGGAATAATGTTTTAAAAAATATAATATTTGAAATAATAATTAAATTAAGAATGAGTGGTGCAACAGTACATGCATTAGTAACTGATATGGGATCTAATTTTATCCATTTATCTCGCGATCTGGGAATTTCGACAGAAAACTCAACCTTTTTAGTTGAAGAAGAAATAATACTTTACCTTTTTGATACTCCTCATTTATTAAAAGCAACACGTAATAATCTCTTAAAACATGATTTTCAGTTTAATAATAAAATAGCATCATGGACTCACATTGTTCAATTTTATACAAGAGATAGCAAACAATGGATAAAATTCGCACCTAAATTATCGAAATGCCATATTGAACCCAATGGTTTTCAAAGAACGAAAGTAAAATTTGCTGTCCAAGTATTTAGCAATCGTGTCGCTGCAGGCATGTGTACGCAAATGTCTTCCGGATCACTTCCAAGTGAAGCAGTTGGAACCATTGATTTAATAGATCATTTCGATAAATTATTTGATATCTTAAATTCTTTTACTGCAACTAGCCCAAAAAAATATGGGAAAGTTTTTACCGGAAGCGAAACACAACTTCAGTTTTTAGAAAAAATAATATGTTTTTTGAAATGTATTAAAGTAATTGATAAAAATGGTACTTATGTAAAAGTAAAATGTTTCGAATGCTGGCAGATCACGATTAAAAGTATAATAAAACTTTGGGAAATATTAAAATGTTATAATTTTCCATACTTGAGAACACGTAGGATTAATCAAGATTGTCTCGAAAATTTCTTTAGTTTGATTAGACAACAATGTGGTAATTCTTTAAATCCAACACCTATACAATTTGCATGCGCTTTTAAAAAACTGTTTAGTATAACATTTCTGAAACATCCAGATACGCAAAAATGTGCTCCAAATGAAGATGATATGTTAAACCTAATTGGAACGCCAAATTCTATTTCATCTACCGTATCTGAATTTGTTCCATCTTCAACGCGTACAATTTTAGACATCCCAAATCCTGATTATTATACAATGAATCTGCCAGAAGAAAATGCATTTAAATATGTATGTGGGTACCTAATAAAAAAATGTTTAGAAATACATTCATGTGATACATGTATAGCTTATGTAAATAAAAACAAGGCTTTAGATGATACTTTAGATGATACAACATTATATTCTTCATTTCGAGCTTATGAAAACAATGAAACAAACTTGTTCGGAAACTTACATATAGCAAGCGATGATTTCTCTTTATACATATATAAATTAGAAGAACTATTTGTGAATTTTGAAAAAAATTGTTTTCAGAAAAATATTGGCGGTTACTTATTTCAGCTTGCGCAAGATGTAATTTTTGGACCGCCATGTTCGCATTTTCCTACAATATTTCTAATAAAATTATTTTTGCGTATGCGTATTTATTTTATATTATCAGAACATAATAAATCATATAAAGGAATTAATAGGAAAAATAGAAAACTTTTGAATATTCTACATCTATAAATATCCTTTTCGATCTTCATTTTATATCTGTATCTAGCCTTGTTTTTATAAGTATTAATGTAATTACATAAATATTATTATATTTAGATTTATTATTATCTTTTTTATTTTCTTATTATTATATTATTTTTGTTTCTTTTTCTTTGTCTTTCTCTATTTTCGATTCGTATTGAGGTGGATCGAGTAGCTGAGATACGGATAGATGAGGGTAGGTGGGTGAAAAGAAGAAGTTTATATAATATTATTAATATTACAAATTACAATGCGCAAATTATGTTTAGTTTATAATATTATAATAACCCAATTTCTTTTTTATAATAGCATTATATATGCAGTAAATTATGCATTCATTATTCGTAAAAATTTATTTAAGTATTTATAAAACATATTATAAAATAAAATGTGAAAATTTTTAAATATATTGGTCATATTAATTATCATAAAAAATTGTGTTTATTATTACAAAAGTATGTATTATATATATACATATATATATATATATCCCTCGGAAGTGGTATTAAGGGGTAATATCACCTTGTGTTCACTAAAAATAGGGTCATTTTTCTGAATTTATTATATAAAAATGAAAAGATTGATTAATATTCGGGTTTTTACATATGACAGTACAAGTCTTAAGGTACAAAAAAAAATTTTTTTTTAGATCAAAATTCTACTACTTGAAACTTTAAACGCGTTTTTCTCGAAACCATGTTTTTCGACCTTACCGTACGTCTAGCTCCCACAATTTTAATCCGATTCATTTAAAATTTGAACTGTAGCTTCAAAATGACATTATCTAGTGAAGTACGTAGGTTTTTTTTTCAAAATATAGATTTTTGTAAAAATGGCATCAAAATGCAGAAAAAAAATTTTTTCCCTGAAAAAATCGACCGAAAAACGTTCATAAAATGGATAAATTTTAATTGATCGAAAAAATCCTACGTACTTCACTAGATAATGTCATTTTGAAGCTACAGTTCAAATTTTAAATAAATCGGATTAAAATTGTGGGACCTAGACGTACGGTAAGGTCGAAAAACATGGTTTCGAGAAAAACGCGTTTAAAGTTTCAAGTAGTAGAATTTTGATCTAAAAAAATTTTTTTTATGTACCTTAAGACTTGTACTTTCATATGTAAAAACCCGAATATTAATCAATCTTTTCATTTTTATATAATAAATTCAGAAAAATGATCCTACTTTTAGTGAACACAAGGTGATATTACCCCTTAAGAAGGGGGAGCGAGGAGAAAGGTAGAGGAAGAGGGTGGAAGAAAAGAAACAGGGGGGTTTGGAATGAGGAAGGAGTGAAGGTGTTCAGAGAAAATATAGGGGAAGTTGAGGAAAGTGTGGAAAAGTTAAATAAGGAATGGGAAGAAATGGAAACAAGAATAGTAGAAGCAATGAAAGGGGCAGAAGAGAACTGAGGGAATGGAGGAAGGAGAGAGGAGAAGGCAGAGCATACAAGGAAAAAAAGAAGGAGTTCAAGGAGCTATGTAAGAGGAAGAAGGAAGAAGAGAACTTGAGGTGGGAGAGAAAAGCGGAGGAAGCAAGGAGGGAATCGGAAGTATGGGAGATAGTAAATAGGGAGAGGAGAAAAAGGAGGGGAATTGAGGAAGGGATAGAGGAGGAAGAGTGGAAAGAGCACTTTATGAAGTTGCTAGGAGGAGTGGAAGGGAGGGCGAAGATGGGGAAGGAAGGAGGGAGGGAAGAAAATGAAGGGGAGGAGGAAGAAGAGATAAGCTTAGAAGAAATGAGGAGGGTAATGAGGAAGTTAAAGGACGGAAAGGCAATATGGGACTGGATACCAAGTGAGGTATGGAAGCGAGGGGGGAAGGAGTTGGAGAACTGGGCATGGAGGTTTATCAACAGGATTTGGAAGGGAGGAGGATGGCCGGAAAGGTGGAAGGAAGGAATAATCGCGCCAATCGTAAAGAAAGGAGAGGGAAAAAGGGCGGAGGATTATAGAGGGGTGACAATAATGCCGTCGTTATATAAGGTGTACACGGCAATTCTGGCAGAGAGGCTAAGAGGGGAGGTAGAGGGGAAGAAAATAGTACTGCAAAACCAGACAGGATTCAGAAAGGGAAAGCTGATGTTTTGTGGATCTTAAGGCGGCATTTAACTCGGTAGATAGAGGAGTATTAATAAAAGTAATGAGAGAAAGGGGAATAAGGAAAGGGTTGGTGAAAAGGACGGAGAAGATTCTGAGGGAGACGAGAAGTAGGGTAAGGGCGGGAAACGAAATAGTGTTCTGGACGGGGAGGGGGGTAAGGCAGGGGTGACCGTTGAGCCCTTTACTGTTTAACGTGATGTTAACGGATATGGAGGAGGAATTGGGCAGAGTTAAATGGGGAGGGATAATGCTAGGAGGTAAGAGGGTATATACGCTGGCGTATGCCGATGACGTGGTGCTAATTGCAGAGGATGAGGATCAAATGAGGAGCATGCTAGAGAGGTTGGAAGGTTACCTAGGTAGGAAGAGATTGGAACTGAATGTGGAGAAAACGAAAATAATGAGGTTTAAGAAAGGCGGAGGGAGGGACTGTAAGAGAAGATGGAGATGGGAAGGAAAAGAAATAGGAGAGGTAAAGGAATTTCGGTATTTAGGTTACGTGTTTCAAAGGAACAGAGGACAGGAAGCACAGGTAAGGGAAAGGATCAAGAAGGAGGCCGCGGTGATGGACAAGGTTTGGGGGATAGGGAAGAGAAGATTTGGGAAAGAGATTGTGGCTGTTTGACAGACTGGTGTGGACGGTAATGGGGTATGGAGCAGAAGTATGGGGATGGAGAGAGAGGGAAGGAACGGAAAGATTGGAGGAAAGGAATATCAGATGGGTCTTGGGAGTTGATGGAAGAACGCCGTGGTACCTAGTTAGGGAGGAGCTGCAAAGGGAGAAGCTAAGAGGGAGGGCGGGGATGAGCGCATGGAGATTCGAGAAGAAGCTAGAGGAGGGAAAAGGAAGTGAGCTGGCGAGGCTGTGTTGGGAAGAGTTGAAGGCAAGGGAGAAGGAAGGGAGAGCAGAATCAAGTTGGGAACGGGAGAGGACAAGTTTCTTCGAAGATAGAGGAATAGGGTTAGAAGAGCTGGAAAGGCTGAGAGAAGATGGAGAATGGCACTATAAGCTATTTGGAGGAGATAAGGGGAAGCAAAGGAAAGAGAGATGGGAGAAGATCGAGAAATCGGAGTAAAATAGGTGGTACAAGGTAATAAAAGGTGAAGGTATCCCGGGGTATTTGAAGAAGGGATGGGGAGAGAGCAGATGGAGAAGGGTGGCGAGGTTTAGGTTAGGGAATGAGTTGAGAGAGAGCAGGTATTGGGAAGGAGAAGAGAAGAAGAAATGTAGGATGTGTGAATACAGGGAGGAAACGTGGGAGCATGTATGGGAGGAATGTAGAAGATGGAAATCAGGAGGAAGAAGTTGGCAGGAGGCGGTGGAATGGGTATTGTTGGGTGAGGAAGGGGAAGGAGAGGAATGGATGATGGAAATAGAGGAGGAAAGAAAGGAAGGAAAAGGGGAGCCGGAGGAGTAAGGAGAAGGGGTAGGGAATGAGAGAAAGGGAGAAGGGAGAGGCGGAGGTAGAGAGAGGGGAGGAAGAGTAATTGTAGAGAAAGGGAGATGAGTGTAATGCAATATTCATGTTACAGATAACCAGGATGGAATGCAAAGGGAGAATAATAATAGAAAAGGAGGCGGTGGAAAAGATAGTGGAAGAGAAAGTACGGATGTTAAAGGAGGTGAAAGAGGACGGTAAAAGAAAAGATGAGGAGATAGAAGAGCTGAAGGTGGAGGTAAAGAGATTGAAAAGAAAGGTGGAAAGAATGGGGCAAGGCCGGGGTAAGAGGAAGAGGGAGGGTAGTGAAGAGAGTAAAGGTAAGTCAGGGAAAAGAAATTGTGGGCAGGGGAGGATGAAAGGACCGGACGACGAAAAGAGAAGGAAAAATGTGATAATAAGGATCGAGAAGGAGAGGTGGGAAGGCAAGGAATCAAGTTGGGAGAAAGTGGAGGAACTTTTTGCGGAAGGACTGAAGGTGAAGGCGGAGGTAAGAGAGGTGAGTGTGGTAGGACAGAAAGGGGACTGGATGACGATACTGGTAAAGTTGGGAAATGAGGAGGATAAGAGGAGGGTTTTGGAGGCAAGGAGAAAGGCAGGAAACAGGTTAAGGGTGAAAATGGACGAGGATAAGTTGGTGGAAATGAGGGTAAGAGAAAGAGAGGAGAAAGAAAGGAGATTAGAAAGGAGAATGGAGGAAGGCAGGAGTGCAAAGATGACCGAGGAGGACGAGATCACCAGAGAGATGGAGGAGAAGCTCCTGATGGACTCGGGCGAGGAAGAAGAAGACAAGAAGAAAAGACAGTAGGGCAAAAGGAAAGAACAGAGACAGGAAGGAAGGAGGCAGAGGGGAGCAGAACCGGAGGAAGCGGAAGGAGATAAACAGGGGGGCGAAGGAAGAAGGGGGAGAGAAAGGGAAATAAGACAAGTTTTAAGGTCGCAGATGGCCAGGATAAGAAGAGATGACAATTTTGTAAAGGATTGGGTACGTCCCTTTAAAAACGCCAATGCTAGTAGATTGTAAACTTTACGGGGAAAAGCAATAAAAGTTTACATGCATATATATATATATATATATATATATTTCTTTGTTTACATTATACGAATGGTGCGTGTATCTCATTTTGTACATACAAACTGTACAATTCCTGTATTAAGCAAACGTTTACGGTAGGTGACAGCTTAAAAATGTATTTTTTTAATTTTTTCCGATTTTTGTCTTGAAATCAACAGTCGCACTATTTGTTTTCGTAGATATTTCAATTGTGTACAAAAATTTTTAAGTTCTGTGCAGTCTACTCAAAGTTAGAACTCTCCCTGTAATTGTCGATAATTTGGGTCAGTTTAGGATCCCCTTAAAACACCTATTGTAAACCGGGATTTAACCTTAGGGCTGCGTTCCAAAACCACACTCTTTGCGCAAAGAGCGTGCTCTGTCCTTGTTTAACTTTCTGTAAGTAACAAAGATAGAACGACGCTCGAGCGTAAAGGCCATCGTACACAAAATTGCATAGGCTGCATAAGCATAGCATAATACCGCTGGACCAATGAGCATCTTATGTAAATTAATATGGCGACTTTATGCTGGATGCTCATTGGTTTAGCGGTCTTATGCTACGCTTTTGCTAAGCTATGCATTTTGTGTGCGATGGCCTTAAAGCGGGGGCACACACTTCTGCACAATGCATAATGCGTAAGCATAAGAAAATTCATTGGTCCATACACATATGCATGAGGAAATAGACCAATCAGGGGGTTGATTACGGTTCTTGAAACGAGGTAAAAATTACAAAAGTGAACAGATTTACTAGATTTCGACCAATGAAATCAAGGGGTCGATTCTGTATCTTGGGACGAGGTGAAAATTACAAAAGTGAGGAAATTCACTAGAGAATGTACAATTTCATTTGTCGAAATCTAGTAAATCTGTTCACTTTTGTAAAATCGAAGTTTCCCTGAATCATTGATGTATGTACTGCAATTCTGGAAAAGGATTTTTAATTCTGTCAAATTAATACGACGCTACGTGACTACAAAGAAAATGGTAATTTTATCGATAAAACAGACGACTCCAGCATCACCTTAACGTCTCTTTCCGAAAAACGGAGCCCAGTTTTCTCCGCACAAGAGCCTATCTTGCACGGAGGGGCGCAGCTATCGGAAAAACATTCCATACTTTATGGCTCTAGTGGACTCGAACCTGGTTCCTCAGATTACGAGTCTGGCGCTCTACCACTAGACCACACTGCCGCCCTTTTTTTTGTTAGTTTATAATTAATTTTTAATTAATTATTTAATTGTAGACCATGAAAGTAGAGTCCTATATGTAAAGAGAGAAGCGACTTCGGACCCTCACCATCACCTCCAACACCACCATATTCATATTGGGACCGCTTGATCAGACAGATCAAACTATAGGTCTGTTCTTTGCAGCTGAACTGGCTGCACTAGTTCAGAGTTTATCTTTTTTATACCACATTGGAAGAAAAAGGATGAACTCTGAACTAGTGCAGCTAGTTTAGCTGTAAAGAACAGACCATTTATTACCTAACCTAATCAGTAAGGTAACATTCAGATATTAAAGGCCATCGCACACAAAATGCATAGCTTAGCATAAGCGTAGCATAAGACCGCTGGACCAATGAGCATCTTATGTAAATCAATATGGCGACTTCATGCTGGATGCTCATTGGTTTAGCGGTCTTATGTTACGCTTATGCTAAGCTATGCAATTTTGTGTGCGATGGCCTTTACTAGTGCCCTGCCCATATTGGTATTCATGGAAATGAACGAGCGGACTCTGCCGCTAAGAACGCCGCTGTTGGTGGGGATCCACTGGCTCTCTAAACTTAGCCGGTCAACTTTCGACTTTATTAATTTTTTTTTTTTTAATCGTTTGTTGGTCGTTTGTTGGTGATTGTTGGCCTAATTACAACGTTTGTTGGTTCTTAATTTTTTTTTTAAATTAAAAAAGAAAAATTAGCGTTAAATTAGCCGGAAAAATCTCATTTTGAATTAAAAAACGTTCTAATCGATGCGTAATCGTTTGCTAATGATTGTTGGTCTAATTTTAGCGTTTGTTGGTTTATTATTAGTCTTAAAAACGAAAAATGGTAAATCTGAAGAATAGTGGCCTTCTCACCGATTTCGTTGTGCATGCTCAGTGGCCGCGCGCGCATGCAAAAATGCGCGAATTTGAAACGTATGTATACTTATAATAGGTGCTTTCCATTTACATCAAAACTCAGGTAAATCTCACTTGTGACGTCGTTCTATCCTTTTTGGTAACTAATGAATAATAAAGACAGAATAACGTCGCAAGTGAGAATTATCTGAGTTTCGATGTAAATGGAAAGCAACTAATGCATATCACTTACAATTAGCTTTCAATGATGAACATATCTTATATAACATATCAAAGTACATGCGTGGGCGGGGGGGCGGCTTCGCCCCCCCTGCACCCCCCATTGTGTGAGTAAACCTAGAAGCGTGGAAGGGGGGGGCTTCCGCCCCCCCTGCACCCCCCTGTGCACTGGGCGGTGTGGGTTGGGTTGATGGGTGGGCAGGGGGGGCTTCGCCCCCCCCGCACCCCTCCCATGCACGTGAACCTCGCTTTGTAACTTATAATTTATAAAGCCCGTATTCATAGCCAGTTTTATAGATGTTAGCCTTATGCTGGGTCTACAATGCGAGTCGCAAAGTCGTGAGTCGCAAGAATTGACCAATTACAGTCGATTATTCTCCTCAAATTCGACTGTGATTGGTCAATTCTTGCGACTCACGACTTTGCGACTCGCATTATAGACCCAGCATTACATTTATATAAATAAACCTTAAGTCGTAAGCAAATAAACCAATCTTCGATTACTGCAGATGCGGCTTTAATTTTTATGCGGCAAACCGGTAAAGCGTGATACTTCGGATCCAACGGAACCAGAAATCCATTTGGGGCATAAAGAAGAAGAAGAAGAAGATATTTATTACCAGGACTGATAAATCTATACTTTACGTCACATACTTTTTTCAGTACTCACAATAAATATCGGAACGCAGCATAAATACTAGCTGTAAATATCGAAATATATTAACTCCATTCTCCACTGCGGTCTCAACATGGCTGCTTCAATGGGCGCGTTCAGCAGACCAAGCCGCTGAGTAGCAGTCAAACGTGATTGGCTCTTACTTTTAGAACCAACCAATCAACGCAGAGTGTTGATAAGACGAACTCAACAGTTGTGTCTGCTGAACACGGCCAATTAGGTGGGACTTTGGAGCATCACCACACCAGTCAGAAATCGCGGAGCCGCTTCTCTATTTATATAGGACTCTACTACTCTACTCTCCGCTTATAGTTCCGTCTATCTTGGTCTATCTATACTTATATAGTCTAAGGCCAGCTATAACTTGCAATTATTATGATTTATATAGTAGTTTTGTCCTTTCTTTTTGGATCTTCTTGTTTCAAGCAGTCGAGAAGTGATGTGTTTGCTTTGGTAAAACGTTTACATGAATAAAATAAGATGGACTTTGTTCGGGTATATCGTTAACCTTACAGTGGAAACCTAACCTAGAAATATATAAAGTAATAATATTTTCATGAGAAAATTTTCTTTGTAGTTTTCTATCGAATGGTAGATTGTAGACGATTTCAAGCTTTCAACTTGTCCTTTAGGTTATATAGCGTGTGAGAAAACATTAGTAGGCGCCGCGATGGCGGACGTACGCGATATTCTGGACATTGAAGTGCCGATGACCACGGAACTCACGAAAGAGTCGATATTGGGCAGCGACAAAAAGAGTCGCAAGCGGTATGACTACAACAAAATGCCAAAACGCCCTGAGGGCATGCATCGTGAAGTGTTTGCCCTCCTCTGCAAGGACAACAACGATGTGCCGCCGTTGTTCCCGACCGACACCGCGAAGGGATATAAGCAGGTGCGAGCCAAGCTTGGTATGAAGAAAGTCAGGCCATGGAAGTGGACACCATTTACCAATCCAGCACGCACAGACGGTGCAATTTTTCATCACTGGCGGCGCGTTGCTGACGCTGGAAAGGAGTATCCCTTCGCAAAGTTCAATAAGAAAGTTCCAATTCCTACATACACAAATACCGAATATGTTCAACACTTAGGAGCCAACGGCTGGACACGAGCAGAGACTGATCATCTGTTTGATTTGTGCAGAAGATTTGATCTTAGATTTATTATCATCAGAGACAGATGGGATCGCGCCAAGTTCCCTGCTAGATCCGTAGAAGACTTAAAAGAGAGGCAAGAATGATATATATACATATTTATGTTTTATTGATTCGGATATGCTTTTTGGAATGCGTATGTAATTTAAATAAATCCACAGGTATTATCAGGTGTGTGCAGCATTGACAAAGGCAAAATCCCACACTGACAAGGTATATATCTTTGACGCTGAACATGAGAAGCGCAGAAAGGAACAGTTGAAAAAGTTGTTTGAACGCACTCCTGAACAAGTGGAGGAAGAACAGACTCTACTGACTGAATTGCGCAAGATTGAGCAGAGGAAGAAAGAGAGAGATAGAAAGACGCAAGATTTACAGAAATTAATTACCCAGGCCGATCAACAAGCAGATCCTAGAAAGAGTGAAAGGAAATCTTCCAAAAAGAGCAGCAGCTCTTCTAGGAATAGACCGAATAAAACTGATACTTCTCATGTATGTCATAAAATTATACTCTGTATACAATGGTACGTTTATATCAAGATATTTACATGGTTATTTTTTAATTTACAGGCGGTAGAGTCAGCTGGAATTAAATTTCCCGATTTTAAGAATAGCGGCGTTACTCTTCGTTCTCAGAGAATCAAATTACCAAGTAGTCTCGGTCAAAAGAAAATGAAAGGCATTGAGCAAATGCTGAATGAATTGCGTTTAGGTAAGAGGATATAATTCATTTTCATACTGCGCTTGTAAAATTGAACGAGTTACTTACGGAAACTGTTACTTACATTGCAGAATTAAATCCACCACCAACAGAGCAAATATGTCAGCAATTTAACGAACTGCGTAGCGACATAGTTTTGCATTACGAATTGAAAAGTGCGTTATCAACATGTGATTATGAGTTACAATCTTTAAGGCACCAATACGAAGCGCTAGCACCAGGGAAGGTGAATCTCAATACGATACTTCTCAAATAAATATTTTATGTAATATCCGTTTTGAATTTTGTTTGTCTTGTCTTTATCTTTTATTGCAGACTTTAACGATACCATCCGCGCTTCTGCCAAAAACAGAACCGGAAGTCAAAGCGGATATTATTGACGTGGTAGGGGGTTCGCCCAGCACGCCCAGTATTACTCATTAATTCAAAATAATCTTTATGTAAAATAGGAATTAATCAAGTAAGTTATGTACATATTGTTCTTTTTTAGTCATCAACGTGCCAATTTTCATATTGAAAGTTATCGAGCACGCATTGCCCGTTATCATTCGTCATTGTATTATATTATGAGGCAATTCTTATTTTATACTAAGGAAATAAATAATTAAAAAAAAAATTAAATGACATTGTATATGTCCCACCTTGTTAACATACGAGCGGCATAATGAAATAATGAAAAGACGTAGCGATGGTAATTACTTATATATCTGTGTATTTTATATTGTCGACAAAAAGTAACAATGTACGGTCAAACCGTATAATTTATCTACAACAATCTACAATAGATTACAATATGTTGTTCTGTTTTTTTCTTGAGGATATAGGGGGAGGGTACGTGCTCGGGAGGAAAGGGAGGAAATGTAAGATCGGGGTTCGGGAATGGACGGGAAGGGGGAAGGGTGTGGGTCGGCAAGTGTGAAGGGTGTCAGATGGTCGTCGATGCAGGCCTTTCTTCGTTCGTGCTCCATTACTCGCGTTACAGTTGACTTTTTTTTGTGTGACTCCTTTTTTTCCCTTTTTAACCCTATGATAAATTATTCGAGATAGCTCTAGTCGTACTTGGTACGGAATAATGCATTAATATCTGCGATAATAATCGATAAACCAGCGGTCGTGTGTCCCGCCTACGGCATTTTTCGGCTGCTGCGCCCGTCTCGCGAGGACTCCACCGATCGAAAGTGCGAGATGAGAGAGAAAGAAAGAGAGAGAGAGAGAGAGGGGGAGGGGGAGGGGAGAGAGGGGGGAGGGAGAGGGAGGGAGAGAGAGGAGAGAGGAGAGAGAGAGAGAGAGGGAGAGAGAGAGAGAGAGGAGAGAGAGAGAGAGAGAGAGAGAGAGAGAGAGAGAGAGAGAGAGAGAGAGAGAGAGAGAGAGAGAGAGAGAGAAAGAGACGATGCGATGATGTCGGATATGCGGGATATCGTTCATCCCGCGTTCAACGTCTGACAAGGGAGTTGCTCGCAAACCGGACGTGCACACACTTCCCTCTCGTCCTCGATCGTCGTCGTCCCGGCGATCACGGGCGATCAGCTTCATTTTACGCTTCGACGGTCTCGCAATATTACCGGTCTGTTCTCGTCACAAAGATATACTTGTCCCTTCCGAGACTCGAGGCAGCGGCTTATTGTTAAGTCGTATCGCTCGTCCGAATCGGGGGAAGGGGAATTTGCCTACAACAATTACTTGCCATTACGTTTCGAAACTTTATAAAAATTTACATTATCTCGGTGCGGACGCACACACGCGCACTTTCCCCTACGTCGCTCTAGTCTTATCTACTAAGTAATAAACGCTATAAGAGGAGCTTTAAATGCGTATGCAACATTATCGCCGTCCGCGATGTTTCTCGTGTATACATCTACGTACCCAGACAGCTTGTCCCAAATCGGGACATGTGACGTCTTAAAGACGTCTTATGTCCCGATTTGGCACATTGTGCACCGCTCAAGAGTTGAGGGCTGCCTCGCGCGGAGGTCGCGTAGCGATCCGACACATTTTGTGCTGTATATATTTATTGAACGCACGGCGGAACGACCGTGATTGAACGACGAACGCCGCTGTCTCGAGGTGTCGCGTCCGATTTTCCCTACAAACGAGAGACAGACTTAACGGATAAAGGTTTCGCCGTTTCGGCGCACGGAACTTAAACATATAATGGAACGGAGTGAGTAAAGAGTCGCCTCTCCTAGGAACGTTTACATCTCGGGCAATCAAGTAATCGGGGAGCGACGGAGGTTGCTCGAAAGGAAAATAAAAAGAAAAACTGTCGACAATATTCGTCGTTTTTATAACGATCCTGTCCCGCAGGCATTTGAAAAACGCAACGAGATACACCTCACACTTATCGCGCGCGCGACAATTCGTTAATAACAATAACATCCGTAATCTCTTGCCCGCTTCTCGCGTGTCCTATATATGACAATATAATATGCATTACAATATATCATATGTATGTACAATGGCGATGGAAGGGGAGCGCTCTCTTATTCCTCTTCTCATGTAACAAGACGCATACAAGAGATTCGACGATTTTTCGGGGCACGAGCATTCTCTCGAGAAAGGTGCTCCAATCCGATTTTATTCACGCCACCGATTCGCGAAGCACCGTCCGATACTATCGAGCCTTTGATCACCTCGAGCAATTAACATGCCGCAGTACGCGGTGGTGGATACGCGTGTATCGTCGCATATAATGTCGCAACGGCGATCGTAACGCGTAGCGTAACCGGCGATACCAATCATCCCAGACAACACGCGTGTCTCAAATCGAGAGATATGACGTCTTAGAGACGCGTCATTAAGACGCCTCTAATGTCCATTTCTATCAATGCAGATTAAACTTTAATCTCGGTTTAATTTACTGTTTATCTTTGTCTAGTTCTAAGAATTAGAAAAAGATATAAAGTAAGTTAAATCGAGATTAAAGTTAATCTGCATTGGTAAAAATGAACATAAGACGTCTTTATCTTTTTCTAATTCCTAAAATTAGAAAAGAGCGAAAAAGTTAAACCGAGATTAAAGTTAATCGGCATTGGTAGAAATGGACATTATCTGCCGATTTGAGACATTATATTCACTGGGACCCGTAATGCGGCATGTGCATGCGGAAAATGGAGCGCTTGATGTGAGTCCATTGTGATAATTTTACTTGTCCCTGCGATCTAAACTTGCAAATTGTAATTAGATAAATAACTATAGATACGAGAGTAGTGTCGAGATGTAATTAAAAGAATCAGCGCTCACCTGACGGCCTCGTATTATATCTTTCCTAATTAGAACGTTATATCGCATAACGCGCTCTCGCTTGCTCTTAAGCAGCTGAGAAGTTAGTTAGTTACTTTTTAATCCTCGTAACGTTTATACTCTGAAGTCATTTTTTTCCCTTACTTGTAATGATAGCAACAACAACAACAGCGATAAGGAGAATTTTAACGGAGCAAAAGAGAGAAACTTGCCAACAAAGAGCTCGGATGAGAAAGCGGTAATCGCACTGACTTTATAGAATATTGACAGCTTTAACTCTTGGATCGTCGTTTCTTCTCTCTTTTGGAAGGCTTCGTAAAGTCCCGTCGATCTAACATAAGTACTGCCGAATCTAAGCGTATATCTCATCGATGTGTTCGAATTATCTTGTTAAAACTGAAGAACAAGCTATATCGTGGGAAAATGACGCTTGCTGGCGCAAAAGATTATTTGCGGGAACAGGAATCTATGCCGCAAGTATCGCGATATGTATATAATAAATTCGAGCGAGATATATGTAGGTATAGGGCTCGATCGTTTCATTTAACATTTTAATCTTTGCGTTTGTTCAGTTTGTTATATTGAATAGTTATGGAGTAGATAGAATGTAAACTTGTTACTTGATTATTGTCGATTGTGTATCAACAAATACTCGCGAATCAAAGTGACGTTTCGAAGAGTTTCAAAATACGCCGACTATATTCGGCGCTTGAAGCGAGATTCAATTTTTTTTTTTTTTTCATAACTTTGAAGAATATCGTTTGCATGATTTTAAGTTACATCGCTATACCGTAACGTTGCTCGTCTCTCTTCAACAATCGGTAACTGGCTATTTAAGTTTATGTAATTAAATATCGTAGTGGAAACTTCTCTCGAGTTATTGTATAACGCAGTTTTTTTTTTTTCCCTCAATCGCTTCTTCGCGTACTTTCTGTTGCACGATGTGACGTTAAATCCAGGCAAACCGTGACACGGACGAAGGCGTACACCTTCGTGAGAATCGGATTTAATCATGCAAGAAGTACTTTCGCCACTTTCGAGGCCACTTACTGTCACGGCGCTTAAAAGGAACTTGCGCGCCAAGAAGAGACACGCGGGTCTCCTCTTCGAAAAGCGTGTAAGTGAAATTCTGTTCTACCGCAAAATTCCGTAGGAACGCGTCGCCAAACGGCAGAAGTGAAGGAATGAGCGGTTTAGCATATGCAGAGAGTGGTGCAAATCCGCGACAAGCCGTACACCGTATACGTCGCTAAAGACCGTTATCTCGCGTAATAGCGTGATCTTCATTACGAGCAAAATATAGAACGAGTTTTAAACAGACGTCGCTTCGTGTCGCCGTTTTAACGCTTTGGGAAACGAGATTCGTCCATTGTGTTTTGTCATACAATGTCTCATATTAACGTAAATATATATCTGTCGGTTATAATAATAAAATTATTCCACAACCGACGTAAGCATAAAATAATTGTTTAATGTACTTGGGATATAATATTGTCACGATTGTTACTGTTGTGAAACGTTCATGTGTCTTACAACATCATCAAACTCAAGCTGGAAAGATAAGTATCGCGTAAGAAAAAAAAAATTAACAATTAACGTAAGCGTCCCAATAGCTGGACATGTAACGATGCTAATACGATTTTGCTTAATTTTTATAAGTATACGGTTTTTAATAATCTAATTATGAATCCAATTGAAAGACGAAGTATAAATGCCTGTTATTGACGCAAAAAAGACATGAAAAATGTTTAAATTATTTTAATAATAATAAAAAATTTAAAACATACAAATATACTAATATTCGGACACTTGTCCGGATATAATTATTCTACATATTTTTCCACTTGAATAATGTTTATAAAACGTTTTTTTATAAAATAAAAATACGGAATAAAATAAAAATCGTTGTAACAAATTAGACGAATTTTCTGAAGAAAATTTTAAGGACATTGTCAAAATGTCCTTCGCCTAATTGTGTAACAAATTTATCTTTTACTGGATGTCAATTTTTATAATATTTAGAATGTTTTACTATATATAAATATCCTTAAATATTTAAAGATTTCGATAAAATTTTGATATTATAATGAAAAAACCATTTGAGATTAATAAGGAAAAATTTTCATGGTAAATGTCCGGATATAGGGACATGTACGGCAATCGGTACCTTAATACCTAAATAATTAATTTTGTTAACTAAATCTTTTAAGACACACGATTACCTCACAATTCTTTAATCAACTTAAAAACTTTACCTGTTTGCGATGCGTTAAACGAACATTTTTTCCCCCTCACGTACTTTCATTGTCGAAATTATCTTATGCGGATTATCTTATCGTTGATTATCAATTTGAATATCAACAGTTTATTACGATAAAAGTCGTCACTGCGGTGGTTCTTCCCGCGAAAAAAAAAAGAAGGAAGGAAAGGAAAAACTGAGTGGAATCGCGAAAATATCGTGAGGAAGCGTCGCAATCGGCGAGTAAAATTCGACTTAATTCGCACGTAGCGTCGACTGTGCAGTTTTTTTTTTATTTTTATCATTTATCACTATCCCCCTCGTTGTCCCGTTTGCTTAATTGTTTAGACACCCGCGCGCATTTCAGTGTGTAGCTCAGACTTCAAGCGATCCTGCAACTGACCGGAAGAAAATTGTTCGTCGTTTTTCGCAAAAAATTCCCTTTCTCCGCTCGCGTTCTTCAGATTTTTTTTTGCATTTTTTTCGCATAACATGTAACATGAGAAATCGTAGCTTACTCGTTTAAGACATCCCTACACAACATGGCTACGGTAATGCGTAATGGATATGTGCGCAAGTGCGTGTAACGAGTTGGTTCGCGGCAAAAGATGGGTGGCGTAGGAGGAAGAGGAGGAGGAGGAGGTGGTGAAGGAAAGGGAGGAGGAGGAGGAGGATTGCGAGGGGGGTGCGCGGAGGAGATGCGGTGTTCGCGCGTACGCGCACGCACGCGCACGTACGCACGTGCGCACATAGGCACACGTTTAAAAGTATATGTATATGTATATATATATATGTATAGATTCTGTATATAATATATCAATCATTGATTTTTTTCTTCCGTTAAGTAACTAGCTTCTTCGAGTATGTATATATATACACATAGATATATGTACAGAACATATATATGTGAATATATATATATTTGCGATTATGTGATAATTTTATATGTATTCGATCACTCCGTCGCTTAAGCATTCGCTCGTCTCTCCGGATTCGCACGGTTCCATGTTCTCCCTCTTTCTCGCTTTCCCTCTCTCTCTCTCTCTCTTTCTTTCTTTCGAGTAATCTCTCGAGCTGCCACTCTCTCGCATGCACGTTTCACACGCATCCCTCGAAACAAGCTACAACTAGTGCCCTACTTAACGCTAAGACGCTATGGTAGACAACAACAAGTAATCGTTATCCTAGAACTTCTGATCTCCTCTTTTTTCCGCTTGTCCTACTTTCGTAATATATGCCGTAAAAATGTTGTATATAATGATATTAATATTGTTATATATTTCGCTTTTTATTGCACACGCGGTGTCGTGCGCCCGTTGGCGCCAGCGCCGCAAGCCGGCCCGGCTGATTCGCGTCCTGATTCCTCATTCTGTGAGAAACGCAGAAAATTGATCAGTAAAGTCGTCGAGATCGGATTCTGTTCTTCGATCCCGAGTGCAATATTGTTTGAGTATTTGATGCGCGATGAGGCGGCGAAGCGGTCTTCCGACGCTGACCCCAACCGGCTTTACCTTTTTAACATCAGCACGTTTCTCTCGCTCTTCCTTCTTTTTTTGAGAGTGCTTTTTTTATTCACTATACGACTTTATGTTTTCTTTGCTTTGCGTTTTAGTTCTGTTTACTCTGTTAAACTCGTACTCGGTTTTACGCGATCTCTAATTTTTTTTAAGCTGAGATTCGTCCCGCGCGAACTTTGGAACGTGGTCGTTGATGCGCTTTTTGTTCGGTCCTTGTCTCTATAATCGGGGGAAATTGCGTTTTTCTTTCCACCTAATAATCGCCTTATAAGCGGCGAACTTAACTGCCGGTTAATCATGCGAATATCGTTGTACACTCGTCACGCATAAAACGATCGTTATATGCCTCGGCCCCGATCTAAGTAACGCGTCGAAGACGTATCTTATGAACATCAAGAAAACGAAATTGTGTTTACCGTAATAAAAACGTCCCATCTTGGAATCGTCGACTTGAACGTATACAACGTTAAATACTTTACATATTTATATATATATTTGCGTATTTATATATTTATACATATATATATATACACATGTATATGTGTATACGTATGTATAAATATGTATGTATGTATGTATATATTTATATTTCTCCTCGTTTCGCGTTTGTCATCTTTCTAGCACTCTGCGGTGATGTAATTAATCTCGTAAGTCGTGATTTAACTACGCGTCGTATCCCGTAAATCTACTACTGCGGTGATGGACGGGGGTACAACCCTATATATTTATATGCGACGCTTTTAAGATGGCGATTATAATGAAATATATATCAAAAAGAAAAGCAACGAGATAAATGCGAGATACTCTCGAAATTTAAGTACGTTATGTCCAACACGCTGATCGCCCAGAATCGGCCGAGAAAGTTGCATCTCCGCCGTTCCTGTACAATGTACATTATGTAATTTCAATAATATAATCGGCCGACGATCCAGCTTACTCCACACTCGAACAATATATAATACATATTTATATAATCTGTAATTATATAGAAACTTTATAACGCTCGTATAGCCTCATCTAATTACCTTACGAGAGACTTAAGTCGCTAATAATACTCTACTAAGTAATCAGTTATCATATATTCAACATTTTTTTATCTCTCTTTGATATGTGCGTTCGCGCTTTGTCAATGCCAAGAAAATATTTTCGAAGCGTTCGATCTTTCACAGCGTGCGTTTTTGTGTCCCTTTTTTCTTATATTTCCGCTATCCCGCGTTATTTTATATCGTAATGATTTACCTACATATATATCGTGCCGTCGTCGTCGGGCCGAAAGAATAGTGACGCTCTTAGTATAACACGATCGATCGATGGCTGAGAATAAATTTGTCACTCGGCCTCTGCCGACAACTCGCCGAAAATTTGAAGGATCGTTTCGATCGTCGTCGTCGTCGTCGCGTGCCCGGCTCTAATCTACCGACCTTGTCACGATGTAAAAATTCCTCTACGTTTTTCCTCGAAAGCTACGTTACAAAGTATGAAACCAAGTAAATCCTTAACGTCGCTTAAAGTCTAGTTCGGAGCGTCCTTACGAGCGCGCGACGGGTTTCGTATCCGTAAGGTAACAGCTATACCATCAACCTCTAAACAGTACAACGTATTGCATCCACATAAAAATATAAAAGAGTGTTTAACGGATTATATATATATATATATATATATATATATATATATATATATATATATATATGTATAATATTGTAACAATAAGTTTATTTTTTACTACGCGAATAAAAGTTTCGAAAGCCACGTTTGGAAATGAAGCGCTCGTAAATATAAAAAAGATAATATTTCCAGAAAGCTTTTACGACGCTCTCAATTAACCCTTTAGGGGCCAGAGTACATAATTATGTACATTAAAAAAAAAACCAAAAAAGTGTAGATTTGAACTGACAACAAAAAAAAAAAAAAAAAAAAAAAAAAAAAAAAAAAACTAAAAAATTTTTTTTGCTAAAAAACTCATCAGGAACGTCTTTTAAGACTATCTTATAAATTATAACATTTTACTCCAAAGGGATCGATGTGTGGGCCTTAAAGGGTTAAGAAAGGTCTATCGGTTACCGATTATACTGTTTCGGGTTGAATACACCAAACCGGTGGGAGCTTGTTTTTCATTCTCTCATTCTAGTTTTTCGTGAACTTCACATACCTAACAATGAGGGATTGTATCGATTGCGTTGCACTTTGACAAACCTTCTTCAGACAAACCGGAACAATTTTTCATCTTTCGGAAACGTACACTTCATCTCGTCGCGTTGGTCTCTCGAACATAAAGGTTTACACGCGTGCGTGAAAGAGAGAAATAAAAGGCCCCCCGCACAATGAAAAATATATAAGGAACAAGGAACAGATATTAGCGATTAGGACTAAAGAATCAGAAATAAAGCTGGACGCACGATGAAAAACATCAGGCAACAGAAACAGGGACTAACACAGACAATAGATTTTTAACCTATCGGAAGCCGTGTATCAATGCCACACTAGATTTATTCCCGATTTCTTATTCCTAATCGCTAATATCATCCGTTCCTTGTTCCTTATATTTTTCATTGTGCGGGGGCCTAAAGTCTATCTCTCTCTCCTCTATCTCTCTCTTTCGCTGTCCCTTTCTTTCCCTCTTCCTCGCTACTTTCATGTCCTGCGCGAATATATGCGTGCGTGCATACGTGTCTGACAATTCGACAATGCAAAAGGGGAAACAAATAATTACCCTTATGTACTAATATAGTACATTTCACATGCAACTGATCCTCGAGTCGTTAATATCGCGGTCGTTACATGTACATTTGAAACTTCTCCGTCTCGCCCTTTCAGAAAAGTTTAGGAAACGTTGCCGGGCGAGCCATTTTTCACACGCGTGTCATTTATATCCGGAACCAGGATTGATCCCCCAAGTCGAGAAGCTCGACATTCGAAACGGAAACGAGCTGGCTACGCCGCGCCAACGTCGATGATGTTTGTCCTACGGTATATTACAGAGCATAAATTACGCGAATGCCGCTGCGCTTCGAGCCCTCCGGCTCGACCTTCGACTTATCACGCGATTCGCCGCTAATCCGCCTTCGTTGTTTCGACTGACAGACTAATCCTTTTCGTGCCCAACACACTACGGCGTAAAATGCCTCGGTACCGCGCGCGGTTCTCTAGCGTTTTCCCCCGTTATGTTCAACGTCACGAAGAAACCTAACATTGTTTTCCAGCTGGCGATCGTTGCTGTTTGTCCGAGGGCGCGGTTTGCCCACAAGTTATCACGTCCGATTTTTCTCAGATCGCTGAGCTAAAGTTCATTCGTCCGTTCTGACCTGACGGTGTATAATTTCCATTTTACAGAGTCTGATCGTGTCTGCTTCAAAGTTTGTTTACACTACTTAAGAACGGAGCTCTCTTTTTTTTCACGATACTTTCAAGTTATAGTTTACTCATTGGATAGAGAAATTTGACGTTAGATTGAACTTATGCGAGTGACAATTTCGAAACAGTTATTTCATTGGGAAAATAAATTTCATAAAAATAAAAATAATGAGCTTTTTTATAATCAATTGGCAAAGAGAGTATTGCTACGCAGGCAAAATTCATTCTCTCAACGTAACGCTGAGAGCTCTGTGTCGCAAAAAAAGGGCATTGCTATTTTTAAGTAGTGATCAATAATTCGAGAAGATCGCATTGTTGCTAAGATTGCTGCCATTCATTACTCGTTTTCATGTCGTAATGGTTTGCTTTTTAAAGTTTAACGTTGTAATAAAACCACCCTTTGCCATAAACGGTTACGTATCAAAAGAAAATACACGTCTAACAGAAAGCTGTGGATATCGCGACATTTTTCCCTTTTTCGATATCGTTCGACTCTACGGATCATCGATTTCAGTCTCTCTCTGCCTTTGGACTTACAGAAATGCGGCTCTCACGACGCTTTTTCGTCGCGTGAGGGATCGAAGCATCGCGGAATTATTTCTTTTTTTTTTTTTTTGAATAATCGAGCGCACGAGCCGGATTGCACGGCTACGGTTTGGGCAGATCAGGTAGACATAGCGTCGGAAGGCTGAACGTAATAATTGTTACACGGCGCAAAATGCTGGAATATAAGCTGCGAGACCGAAAGACCTTTTTGTTTTCAATGTCGGGACTATACAAAAAAATGCGACAAATATAACGTTAAATGTATATATAATATAATATATAACTAATATATTCTCCTAATATATGTTTCATCGCCGAATTTTCACACACACACGCACACGCACACACACGCACACGCCACGCACTCTTTCTCTCTCTCTTTCTCTTTTATTCTTTTATATATATATATATGTGTATACGTGTGATTTTGATAATCTAAAATTCGCTCTACCGATTAACGTAGACGGTACTTTAATATAATTATGGTCTTTTTCTTGTTTCATACCGCGGATTCAATTTTTGCGTTAGCTGTGGGCTTAATAAAAAGCTAGGCCGCTTTTAGGCGTTCAGGCTACCGAAAATGTAGTATTACTTCTCTGTTTGTATCTCTCTCAAACTGCGTAAGGTATGTATAATAACACTTTGCTCACCTCATATGTAATATAATCGATATCACATTATAACTATTATCCCTATGTCCTTAAAACAATATCCTTTACAAACGCTTTATACAACACACGGGCCCTGTAACCTGGATTAAAAATCGCCCATTCTGCCATGCCTCAACTATACACCTGTTCCTGTTTCTTCCTCCCTTTTTTCTTCTTTTTAATTCTATATCGTTCTCTTTCTCTGTCTCTCTCCCAATCTCACACACATACATACTCGTGTGAATACTCTTGTTCATTCTATTACCCGTTTACCTTCACTGTGTACATATAACAGCCATAATAATAATAATATTTTCTAACGGTATCTTAGAGTGTCATAGTGCAATGTCGAAAACTTGAAAGAAGTTGGCAAAAAAATAACTGCTCGGAGAGTATATCAAGCTGAATGTGGAACATCACGGAAAGTGCAATGTCTATAACGGCTCTCGACATTCGTCTCTGTTTCTTTTCGCTTCGTAAGAGCGTACCAGTAATAATACATTACTCGCACACGTGCAAATATTTGCAGTGCAATTTCGATACTTTTTTTCCTATATGTAGAGAAAATATCGCGCGAAGATTCGATCGCGCGTAAGATGCATCAACAAGCGAGACACGAGTACTCTCGAGTGGATCCTTAGAATTCTTCGCATGATGCACCACTTCGAATATACGATTTGCAACAATTTTCTCTATAGCACTTGAGAAAGTCATGCAATCGCATGCGCCGCTTACAGATTATAATTACCGTAATAGTTAATAATTGTATTTAAGAGAAAAACACGCTCGGAATCGGATCTAAATGTCTTACGCGAACGAGATATATATGTTTCCTTGTATTTGTGAATTCATTTTACACACCTACACAGTAAAGTAAATAAATTTCAAATTTGCCAAGATTCGTACCGGGTAACTTTTCACAGCAAATACGTCATGATAAATTTCCTAAAGAACATTTAAGGATGAAAGCTTAATTGGTCGGAAATGCGCTTTCTTTCGAATCAAACGGACAATTTAAACAAGCGTTTGCCTTCTATTTTGCTAAATTAACGCTACGCATCGATGAACGCATTTTTCTTTTGCGCGAAATAATCAACTCTTTCACATTTCTCGTAAGCTTTTCATCAGCGATTCATCGAAGCGAAAGCGAAAGAAATATAAACAGCAAACAAGTCGACTATTTCCCGATCAATGTCTCATATTTTATCGCTATTCTATCTTATTCACGTATCAACAGCAACATCCGTTCCGATCGTAAGCTGAAAATTCGATGCGACGATCAACTGTTTGGTTTGAGACGTGATTGCGTGTTTGAATCATATAATTAATTTAATTAATTAATTTAATAAATCACTGTTTGAAGACTTTCATGCAATTTCACGAATGTAGAGCATATTTGATCCAACAATCAAACATGCTTTTATGTTAATTGGCAAAAGTAATTTGCCATTGTTAAATTGAAAAATAAAACGCGGCAAAGAAATAAGATATTTTCTGCGTTTGCGGCAAAAGTTTCTTTTGCATAACACATAATATATTTTATTATAATATATTAAGGCGTACTATATAATTTTGGTAAGAAAATACGTATATGACTTGCCTGAAGTGTGTACACCCGGCGTATGTAGCAGAGATTCACGTCGTCGAAACGAAACGCCGAACACCGCGTCGCATCAGGTTTGAATTCCGTGAGTACACAACAGAGTGAGAAGTTATAACGCTATTCTACGATATTAGGAGGCGAAGAGAATTCCTGCTTTAGAGAAAAATCCGGCGAGCGGTCAGGTCACTTCTTCTAGGGATAACGTTATGTATAATATTCGGACGTGAGCGTGCCAAGGAGTCAAACGGAGAAGACCTCTACGGTAACGTTTTGTATACTGGCAACATCGCGCTTTAAATCTAATATTATTGCTATTAATAGGTATACTCGAAAAACGTGATGTTTCGACAAATGCACGAAGCGGAATCTGACGATACCCGTGATTATAATTAGAAATGTCCTTACGAATCATTATTGAATATCAGGTTTCTGTAAACTTTTATTATAATAATTTCAAGTGAATTAATAACGGTACTGCAATCAACTGCAATTTGTCTCACGTATAGTGCCGCTTATCATCGAGTAAGTAACGAGAAGTAGGACGAGAAAGAAGAAAAAATGAAGGAGAAGAAAAAAGAATAAGAAGAAGAAGAAGACCAGAGAAGTCTGAAAAGTTTGTGCCGAAAAATCCTCCCAAGGATTATATAAAATGACAGTTTGGTCCTTGGCACGATCGACTAACGCGCTCGCCATGCCTAAATAATAAAGTAGCGCACTCGAGCGGAGTGTGGCGCGCCCGGGTTTAATCCTTAACAAGACGAGTATTTCGTTTCAGGTATTTCAAGATTTTTTTTATACAATATGTACACCTCTCGCAACTAGAGCAAAACGCCTCTCGTAATCTGGTAACGCGAAGTTGCTGTGACCCGATGATCGGTGATAGTGGCGGTGGTGATGGTGCTGCTATTGCCGTTCGTACTGTCAAGTCCCCTTCACGCGCGCGCACGCGGAAGGTAACGACTGGCGCGATTTCCTCCTCGGCTTTCGAAGCGGCGAAGACCGCGGGGAAGAGTTCTCTCGCCGGCCGAGACTCGCCGACGACGATGACGATGATGATGACGAGACCCGTAAGTGTGCGTCCGTTTCGCAGACGTATTTTTTTTCCCCTCCGGAAGGAGGAGGGAAGTTTTTTTAATACCTCTGCTGCCGCGGCTGCGCTGTCCTGGCTGCCCCTACACCGGGCAGACCAGAAACTCGTACTCGAACATCAGCGAGACGGCGACGAAGACGAAGTAGAGGATGAACATGGTGAAGCCGAGGCTCTTGTTCATTTTCCATCTGAAGCAGGCGATGCTCATGATCACGAACAGCAGCATGCAGAACAGTATCGCTATGCTGCACACCATGCCCACCGAGTTCACCTCCACGGGTTTCCCGTAGATTAAACCGTATAGGAGCCATGGAACCGGAAGCCTGCGGGCAGAATCAAAGCGCAAATCGAGCCATTTTCACAGCAGCCGACGATATGCTGATGCGACTATAATTAAACCACTGTGCACTGTTTACAGACCGTTCATTTTGATTTTCTTCTCATTATTTTCTATAGTACGGAAATAAAATATGTACTTTTCGAATGTCAAAAATGAACGTTCCAGAAAGAGATCTGTAACAGCTGCAGCAACGTGAAAAATTATGTGGAATTAACGAAGATATCGGCAATTACTATACATCGATTTCGAAAGATTTTTAAATACCTCATTATTCGTCATATTGAATTTGCCAATTTTCGACTTAAAGATTTCCAAGTTAAAGTTTTTATTATCCTATTATATATTTTACATATAGAGTGAAGAAGATACAGGGTGAAGAAAAAAAAAGTTTATATGACAACATATCTAATTTGGAATGGTTTCTGAGAGTCGTGCGATACGTGGCATGTGCCATGCTTTCGATAAAATTTTGTGGCTGTACATTTACATCTCTCGCGCTATAAACTTTATTAGAACATTACGGTTTTATGATTGCACGTGCGACCGGATCCACTGCATCATCGATCCCGTATAAACGTGCATGTGCAACGCGTGTAGGTGTGGCTGTTGCGTCGCTCTATATATTATTTGAAGTACAGTATCTATAATTCACATTCGTCTGTAACAATGCTGTGTCGACGTGTGTCTTGGATATATATCGCTTGACGTGCAATCACGCAAACGCAGAGTACACAAATGCGAAGAAATATTTCTCCGCTTCCCCCTCAGGCAGCCCGCCAACTGGCAATCGGTCAGCGTGCGATCGGGATGCGTGGCTATGATTGATCATCGAGAAGGATCTGATGTTTCGTCTGATGTTTCATCATGCGGCGTGTGATTCGGCTAGGAAATCGAGTGTCACGGAGGGACGCGCGATTATTTTCGGAAGATTGAATCTCAGTCGCGCGAAGACAAAGTAAAGAAAGATAATTAATTCTTATTGACCGTAGATAGAAGTTGCTGTCGTCAATATCCTTGCCTTCTACTAAAAGATCACGCAAAAACGTTACGAATAAAAGTCGGGATCTTGGAATAATTTCAAAATATAATCTTGCCAACGACGTTGTTTCGGAAATTGAGATCCGCGTTATCTGTAATAGCGAGACTTTGGGATACAAGCCACAAGCAAAAGAAACAAATATGCAAATCATGCAGAATATCGAATTAGCGGGGTCGAAAATTAGTTACTACCGAATTTTTGTTACTTGTTCGGAGCTCGGATTCGCGTTAATGCGGCACGGGAGAAACAATCGCAACAATTGCGCGCGGTTTTATTAAATAAGGAAAAAAAATAGAACCTCGCAGTTTTAACGAGATGAGACGGAGTCGAGATTCCGCGAGTAGAGAGATTCCTGAGACCTTTCCGCGGGAAAATGAGTCTTGGTGTCTGGAACAGTATTCGCGGCATTTCCCGCGCCAATAATATAATAATGCCGGTGGAATGACTAGCGAATGCGATTACAGTGAAATAGCGAGAATGCCTTGACGGGCTCGGTCCGGCTACCAATTCCGCACGCCTCTTCCAATCCCCCGTTCGATATCGTTTCAGCAAAATTCAGCAAAATTCCGATTCGTATCGCATGCGCGAGCGTATATTACGAGAAAGAGAATATATGGTGTGCGTGTGTATATTATATATGAAATTCATGTGAGGATATTGACGTTGGTATAATACGGGCCCGTGTCTATATGTATGTATTACACAATTAAGTCCATTGTGTTCCCGCGCACGTGCGAGAGAGTCCAATAATTCCGAGATTGTTCGATTCGTCTATTGAACTCCACCGTTGATATCACATGAGCCGCAATCGTTTCTACCAATCGTTTCAATCAACTTCCTGAAGACCCCGCTAGCGACATTGACATTGGCCGAATGGCATCAGGAAAAGTTTCCTCGCGAACACGCTTAATACGTAATTAGAATTTGCAAATTCTAGCGAATACGAGAATTGCGAAATAACATTATGCGTTTTGCTGGAATAAATGTGAATTTTCTGGATTACTGGGATGCAAAGTTTCTTTCTCAGAATGCATAATATTATGTCTAAATTTTCAGAAGGATTAAGACAGTAATGCAATTAAAAACTGGAGAATAAATGACATAATAGACTTTTTTCAGTAAATTGATAAAGTTAAAGTCTTTTGATATGATTTTAAATAAGAACATAATACATAATACATATATGTAAAAGATATTAAAGTTCAGATGTTAAAGATATTCAGTATATAATTTGAGTTAATTTAAGTTTACAGCATATCGAAAGAGATAATCCATGCTGGTAAATAACATTTAATTGTATATCTAATGATTCATCTCAAACATGCATGTATCTTCAAAGCAAACTGCATATTTTAAGGTAAGCTAAATATTATTCTATTCAGTATAACATCGGTATAACGGTGCCAACCATCGGCTGTGCATACATTCTTGTATGCACAATATGAATAACAATAGCATCATTTCTTCCACTAGCAATGCAAGCAGGAATATTACAATATCCCGATAAACGCCTCTCATGTATCGTGAACGGAAGTAAAAGTAAATGGGAAATGACGGAATTGATCGAGCATTTAATTAACAATCCTCATTTTTAGACAGAATGTTTAGACAACGTCAAGTTGAAAGAGATTAAAAAGGAAATATACATTACACTATTAATAAAATGGAAATCTGCGTTGCAAGCCGACCGATATTTCTTTGCTGCGTTAAATGCTATCTTTTGACACGCTATTTTCCTCTTTCCGCTCGAACGATTAACGTTACCGAAATTTGAGATTGATATCCCTTCTCGAATAAGCTTCCTGGCCTCTTTGGCACCTGGCCCTTTTTGTTAATCGATCCTTCAATATAGCACGACGTAAATGGGTTTCGGGTTCAAAAACAGAGAAAGCTGCGGATGCTTTCAGAAATGTATTAAATTTCTTGGTTGCAACATACTGTTTTAATATCTTGCACTGTTCTCACGACAAGAAAGTTTTTGGAAAATTTTCACGTACAACTTTTGCAGAATATCGCAAGTTTTTTTTGCTAGATAAATATTAAACCTCACGTAATCTTAAAATACAACTTAATTCCACGATGTTAAACAATTACGATTAAACGCGAGGAGATAATAATGTTAGTATAATTTACGGAGGTTAATCAAATGGCGAGTTCATGTGGATAGAATTCATGTGGATAGAATCGTAGCGTTGACATTTTAATGACAATATTGGAAGCATATCAAAGTTTCTTCTTGATTTGCTTCCTCTTTTGTTATTCATGCCGTGCATATTCACTTTATTATCATGTTCTGTATGTAAAAATGTGCTAATATAAATCGAGAATGTATAGGTCTAACTCTGCATTTACTTTGCACCTTTATCTACATTGCTCAAATTATTAATGTTAATCTGTTATATATTCTAAATTTTTCTTATTTTTTTGAAGTTTGTTATAATTCTATTGGAAAATCAATATGACGTTTCGTGTTTTCTCTTTAGAGGCTTTATATATCTTTCTTTCTTATCTATTTCAAATAACGATTCTATTTCATATAATATATATCGAAATATATCGTAAATCTATTCACGTGCGGAATCAATAAAAGATACACGTTGCTGTGATATCTCTAAAATGGAAATATAATGGTATGACTTTTTGTGAATGGTGTATTGTATGTGTACTTATATTTTTCTCCTAAAATTTTATTCCATTATACTAATGAAATATTATTTCCTGGGGTCACACTCTTCATTTTTACTGCATTTTCAAAAATGTTTTAGTTTCATGTTAAGCTTCCATTACGAGTACAGTTAAAACTTTCTACTTTCTCGAATCAGATCGTTAAAAAATATTTTAATAAGGTAAATGCACCTATTTGCGTCCGTGCTCCTATTTGCGTCCGAATCTGATTAAAAAATAATAAAATCAATTAATATCCACACTTATTGATTCATGAAGAATATTTATTCCATTCTATAGACAATATTCTATAATTGCGTCTATTTTAAAATGTGTTTCATTGAAATTAAAAAAACTTGCAGATTGCTTCTTCATAGTTTTTAAGTGTGCAAGTAGAAACTTGCACATTGCTTCCTCATAGTTTTTAAGTGTGCAAGTAGAAACCTGCACATTGCTTCCTTATAGTTTTTAAGTGTGCAAGTAGAAACCTGCACATTGCTTTCTTATGGTTTTTAAGTGTGCAAGTAGAAACCTTCGCTTACAAGGCTCCTCTATGAGGAAGCTTGTATTTTATTCGATGTATAATTATTAGTATTTATTTGTTTTGGCTACCTCATAGAGGAAGCTTTGTGAGCGAAGGTTTCTACTTGCACACTTAAAAACCATAAGAAAGCAATGTGCAGGTTTCTACTTGCACACTTAAAAACTATAAGGAAGCAATGTGCAGGTTTCTACTTGCACACTTAAAAACTATGAGGAAGCAATGTGCAAGTTTCTACTTGCACACTTAAAAACTATGAGGAAGCAATGTGCAAGTTTCTACTTGCACACTTAAAAACTATGAGGAAGCAATGTGCAAGTTTCTACTTGCACACTTTTTTTTATTGTGATTTCAAAATTTGCAAAAGTTATAGCAAACACGGCATTTCTAAAAAAATTCAAAAATTTTTTTAAAAAAGAACCCCTTTACCAATCATCACCAAATTCAATACCAACTTTCCTTGAATGATACTCTATCGATTTAAAAAAAAAACAGCCCGATATCTCAATATTTGCGAAAGTTAGAACAACAATGGACATTTCTAAAAAAATTCAAAATTTTTTTAAAAAAGAACCCTTTTACCGATCATCGCCAAATTCAATACCAACCTTCCTTGAATGGTACTCTATCGATTAAAAAAAAATTAAGCCCGATATCTCAATATTTGCGGAAGTTAGAGCAACCACGGACATTTCTAAAAAAATTATAAAATTTTTTTTAAAAGAACCCTTTTACCGATCATCGCCAAATTCAATACCAACTTTCCTTGAATGATACTCTATCGATAAAAAAAAAAAAAAAAACAGCCCGATATCTCAATATTTGCGAAAGTTAGAACAACAATGGACATTTCTAAAAAAATTCAAAATTTTTTTAAAAAAGAACCCTTTTACCGATCATCGCCAAATTCAATACCAACCTTCCTTGAATGATACTCTATCGATTAAAAAAAAAAACAGCCCGATATCTCAATATTTGCGGAAGTTATAGAAATTTCGGTAAATTTAGCACATACATACACACATACATACACACATACATACACACATACACACATACCGACATTTTTTAAAATAGCGATTTTTCGATGTTTTGAAACATTCGTCAAAGCGAAATCACCACGTTCACCTTGTTGACGCTCATTTTCAGCGTCTCATGAATTGGCACCTTAATGCTAGCGTCAAAGAAATGAAGTTGAATTTGTTTAATATTCAGCGTCGTCGCTGAATCGTCGTTAATCGTCCCAGTACAATCAAACATAGACTTTGAAATACGTAAAATATTAATTATTTTTAAGTAATATTTTCAAATAATAATATTTTATGGATATATATATATAAATGAAAGATATTATTTCTGAAGATTTTTGCTTGCTGAAAATGAGCGTCGAGCGTTAACGTAAAAAGGCACCTTTAGATATTATCTTTAAATTCGATCACAATTTATAAACAAAACGCTGTTTCTATTTTTAAAACAAACTTTATCAGGGTTCTATTTATGTACAGATTCTCAGAAATTTCAAACGTCTGTAACTTCGGAACTAATTAACCAAATTTTAATTAATTATATATGAAATAGAGGTAGAAAAAACTGGAAAATACAATAGAATTAGATATAGATCGCTATCTCAAATATTGAAAAAGTTACAGCGTAAAACACACTTTTCTAAAAAAAAAAATTTTTTTTCTTTTAAAGAACCCTTTTACAGATCATCGCCCAATTCAATACCAACCTACGTTGAATAATTCTCTATCGATTAAAAAAAAAAGAGCCCGATATCTCAATATTTGCGGAAGTTAGAGCACATACGGACAACATATGCACACACATACACACATACATACATACAGACGGACATTTTTTCTAAAAATGATTTTTCGACGTTTTAGAACATTCTGAACACATTCAGAAAAACAAAAAAAAATTTTTTTTTACGAAAACAAAGCTTCCTCTATGAGGAAGCAATATAACACGGTTTCAATTTTCATAGTGCGCGCCGTGAGTGACCATTTGTGTATACGCGTGCGCTGAGGGCAAATTCTTAGTAGATCGGACGGTGAAAGCGACTGTCATTTTTTTCGTTGTTGTGGATCCTGAGAAATAATCACGAGGTAAGTCCAAGTGTTTTAAGCAATCCAGCTAAACAAGCTACTCAAAACGATACGTTCGAAAACTAATCAGGCGGACGCAACGACGTACAATGATACCTTCGCGTAATTTTAGAATTTTCCGGTGCAATATGTAGCAATTTGTCAAAACAAAAGCTTTTTTCCATAAAGAAATATATATTTTTCAATCAGTAATGATTTTTAATCAAATTGGAATATATTATACTCGTATATTGGTCTTCTATTCTGCTATAACCCTTACACGGACGCAAATAGGTGCATTTACCTTACGTAGAGATTGTAAAATTTAAACAGTAATACATGTAAAATAGAATTATAAAAGAATGGGGTATTTGTAAACTACTATTCGCACGAAACAGTCTTCTATAAAAAATTCGCTATCGAATGATAATATTGCATAATAAAATTAAACAAGTTTAAACCATGTATGAAGTAATTGGTAAAATTGGAGCAAATTTTCTGGAATGTTTTGGACTAAAATGCTGAAGTCCATGCGATACATCGCAGGACAACGTTGCAACGGGGAATTCTGGAAGAGATTTGGATGCTCACCCAACGGTCACGTCGAAGATGTTACTGCCGACGGAACTCGACACGGCCATGTCGCCGTATCCCTTTCGCGCCACGATGACGCTTGTGATGAGGTCCGGTATGCTGGTGCCAGCTGCGAGGAACGTCAGGCCCATCACTTCCGGCGGTATGGCCACCGTGTCGCCGGCGACGTTCGCCCACCAGACCATCAGGTACGAGTACGCCGCGATCCAGAAGATCGAGCCGATGAACGTTATCGGGAAGAACTTCTTCCCTGAAATTAAGCGCGTGGAGATGCACGGTATCTGTTACACACGATCCCTGCGGGGGTCGTCCTATGGATATTACATAAATCATCGTGGAGGATCAACGTCAATATCGGACGTGATTTCACGGTAATTTTTCCCACGGGAATCGAGTCGTAGAGACAAGACCGGGGTGCCTGTAATAACGCGGGATGTTCCTTCGATTATGTAGTCGCCGTGTGGCGCCAGGCATTTTATTCGCACCACTCGGTTGCAGTTCCCATTAACGGAAGTACTTAGTTTAAGTATGCTAAGTGTGTTTGGTCGATTACCATTCTGATATCACAATGAGTCATTGGCTAACTAGAGTATGCAATATGAATTTGAAAAAATAGTTCGTTTTAGATACGAAAGAGTAGTTAAAAGTATGAAATACACATATTGATAAAAAGATTTTTGCGAATCAAACGTATGTCGGTATATGAAGTGGAATTTAAATGGAAATATCAAGATTATAGATGTGAAATTAAAGATTAATCCAATTAAGTTAATTATTCTAATAATTTAGTGACGGCGTAACTTTGCAGTTAATAGTGAATTGTTTGAAATAAAGCTTTTATGAAGTAGTTTATTAAATGAGGGATTTTTTTAGTAGATCGCATTTTTTCTTGATGGATATAATGGTAGGCGAAGTCGTTCTCAGCCAATAAGAACTGCCAGTTTGCAAACTTTGATGCCGCATTTACGTGCTTTAATGGTGCAATGACGATAATGAAGTTCGACGTATCTAATCCGTCCCGTAATCTAATCCTAATGACCGAATCTCGAGAGTTTAGTCTAAGAGCGACGGAAGAGTTTCGCTCTAAATGATTTTCGCACAATATATATCGTATATAGACGATTCTTCGTTCTAAATGTAACAACTTTTTTGGTAGGCGTTCTCAAAATTGACTTCTAATTATGAAAATGAGAAGAAAAAATGAGAAGATACAAAACTTTCCCTATTAAATTGTTTCTTATATTAATTTTGTAATCTGGATGAATGGAGGTACGCAATGAAAGAGCTATGCGATAACTAATTTGCTTAATTTAAGTGAGATTAATTAAGTTTAGCCCGGACAGTTTTAATTATTCGAGAAAAGAGATTACACTATGAGAATAAATCTTAATTTGGTATGAAAGTAGTTGCATTTCTCGTTAAATCTGAGTGACAATTATTTACTAGGTTTTTAATCAGTTGTACTAAAGTATTAATATATCAATAATGACAGTTTTACAAGTAGTATTTTCATAAAGTCACAAATTATTAAAGAAAAATTAGAAGAATTTATCAATGTTTATGAAAAAAATAGAATTTTGCATGTTTTGATTTATTACAAATGTTTCTATTTCTTTATCTATCGATAAACAAGTAGTCCAACGATCTTTGATTCGCTTATGTGTGCGTCTCATAGTGCGTCTCTTAATTGATTGCGATAACATTCATATTAATAGATCCGTAATCAAAGGCCGCGATTGCTGAAATTCAAAGGACATATCGGAATTTTAGCTGACAATAGCGCCGCGCACGTACGTACGGCCATCTACCTATGCGTTTGTACATGCGCGACAATCAGTCGTTTCCCCAATGCGAAATTAGCGTGTCAATATCATCTTTCGTATTGTGCAATATCGCGAATAGAAACGCGCTAATAGGCCGAGATAATGCAGAAGACGCGTGATAAATGGCGGTGAATATAATAGTGAATAACAGCGGCAGCCGGGAGCGTGTGCCGCCGCGCGCTCGGGTTGATCTTAACCATCTTACCATTTATTATTAAATCGATATGCGGCATGTACCGAAAACGATATAGACACGCTCGTTCTCGCTTCTCCCGTTAAACGACCGAATTGCGACCATCGTAACATCTTTCGCGAATCCCGCCATCTAACCCGTTATCGACGTTCTCATCGCGAGGTTTCAAGAAGAAGAAGAAAAAAAGTTTTATCTTCTTTTTCTACCGCTAATCTTCGACAAAATGCCGTTACACGTCGGACAATGATAAGAAGGTGTAAGCTGAGTAAAACTCGTTCTCGGCGAGTTAACTGTAAGTGCCGTTTAATTAGTCTCTTGTATTGACGAGGCGAGTTCCACCACGACGAAATCGATGGCTCGGAATCTCGAATTCCCGGAGTTGAGTTAATATTACCACGAGGATCGATATCGGGGCGGGAGCAAAACATCGCGCGACGTTCGCGCGCTGATTGATAGGATTTAATCTGATCCTGACGTTTTCGGCGGGTTAAAAAAAAATATATACGTCGGCCGGGAGTTTTTTTTTTCCCCGGTCGTAATTAATGGCGCATCCGAAACGCTTTTCCGCACGCTCTTCCGTCTATTCAGATAATATTTCCAGCGAAAATCGGACAAATCGTCATTCACGCTTCTATCGGCAAAGCGAAGCGGTTAGGTATGCAATTAACATATAATCAAGTATAAAATGTGATATTGGATGATATCGCGTGAGACTCTTGGATCCCGCCGATTTTCATTCCTTAAGTAATACGCAGATTGGACATCTATTCCGCAATTCGCAATTTATTGTAGTCGAGCGCGCGAAGTGGCGAGGATATACGTGAATATATATATTCTCCTTCACTATTAACGAGTTATGAAATTGAAGTGGAAATTATCTATGATATATTACCTACGTCTTAATATCACCATCTCATTATCAAGGAATAGAGATAGCGAGCACACAAGCGGAATAAAGACGGAAAGCGGAGCGGGAGACATCGATGCAAGTTCATAGCACGTATTTACCGATTAAAAATACTTTTGATAAATTAAAGTCCCCGTCCTTGAGGACTTATATATTCGTTTCATAAATATCCTAATTGACTTTTCAAGGAGACCGACGGAGTTTAGGTCTCGCAATAGATGCAAGATATGTAAATGAAAACTGCTTGATCGCTCTTGCGCTTGACAAAAGGTTCTTGCTTTTGTCTTTGCTCCAGTTTTCATTTGCCTCTATTCAAGACCGATTATCCGTCAGTGTGGAGAAATCTAATATTACTATCCGAACAGTCAACAGTGAAAACACTGAGAGAGAAGGTCATCGGATGAAGTATTAGTGTTGGTGCAAATATTCGGCCGTCTCCCATCGATCAAATGGCTGAGAAAATTTAGTTTTGCTTGATTCTCTCTCGCAAAGCTATTATATTAATCTTTATATGGGTATCTATATTTAATTTCAATGTAAGTGTGTTTGCATGTGCGCGGGTGTTAATTTCGCAAAATTGGAAATCGTAATTAATAAAGTAAATGTAATTTTTTAAATCTTTTACATTTATATTGTATAAAAACTCTTGAAACTGATGTGGAGAAAAGATCAGGAAATATTCACTTGAGTGAAAAATGATTTATTAGAGGTTGCTCGAACCTATATGGGTATAGAAAGATGATCATTAATTACCTCTAGGTGTTCTCGTATCCGGTAACGTCAACCAAAGAGGAAATAAGATTGGCGCGACCAAAATGTAAGTTAGCCTTTTTCTCGGGCTGCTTGGCCAGCCCATGCTCAAGGCCTCTGGAGGTTCATCCTCTTCGCCCTGTGAACAAATATTTAACAAAAATGAGATTTTTCTGGAATCACATTTTTCGTCATTTAATTTCAGTCTAATTTGCGGATCAAATTTATTTAATTACCTAATGGCGCTTAAGATGCAACATTCATTGTTGTTCTGAAGAGACTGAATAAAACGTTTATATGCATTATTGAAGAATGTTACGAAATTCAAAGATCTAACCATCGAGTTAGTTACAAAGGCAATAAAGTATCTCTCTGTTGTTCCGTCTCGAGCAAACACAACGCAATGCCACAGAGCATATTTGTGAAGTATCATAATTTTCAGCGCACTCACACTTCAAGAACGAAATGAACGTAGTTCCCCGTACGCTGGACTAATCCTCGTTTTGAATGTTTGTACATTAGCAGGGAGCGACATTAAAAGGCCGTGTTTGCTGAAGAGGAGAAGTCGCCCGAGTTAATGCGCGAGATTTATCCTAATGTTTACAACTAAATAATCCGTATAACGAGGGAATAAATTATGTCACTGTAAATAACAAATTATATTACAAATGTCGAGAAGCGAATTAAGATAAGACTCGGAAGGAGCTTTTACAGCGCGGGAAACTTTCTTCGGGGGCCATTAATCTGGAATCTTGTCACTCTGTTTTGTTGAACTTAACGAAGCTACTTGCCGGACCGAACTATATCGTGTGAGCTTTTCCGGGGCGGGGCGTTCCCACATTGTTCCCACAAATTTCGCAAACTTTTGTGGAAAATCGTAGGGTTGGTGACTTTACTCCGATTATCCGTGGGAAGCGCAAGTGAGGCTGCAAATGCGCATCAGCGGACGGGGTGTGGGATGCAGCAGCATTGACCCAGATTCTCCGATGCATTCAAAATGAAAAGGCCCTCTCTTCGGTCATTTAGGACAAAGCCGCCTGAGACTACTCGCCGCTCCGTCCACGCGCCACGATACCAGCCAGCAGCGCGCCGGCTAATATTCTCGAGAGAGAGACAGTGAGAGAGAACTCCGGATAGTCAAGTTCCGATTTATATTTCCGCAGAGTAGCTCTCCGAATTGCAACGGCGATTATGCGTCGCTCGGGGAAATTGTTTCGACATTCCCTGACATTTCTCTCTGCGTCAGTAGTTGTATAAGAACGATTGGCGCAAGAACGATCAAACAAGAGCTCTTTTGTATTATGGCGATTGTTGCAAAAGCGTTCCCGGTAAAAGCGCAGTCTCTTTTATACGATTCTTTTAAACGTTAAGTGAATATCTGTCGGTGCAAATTAGTAGTATATATCTTTTTTATTCATATTATGCTAATCAAAAGCATCACGTTTTATATTTCCTGTCCAATTTTAAAGCAAATTTCATGTAAAAGTGCGACTTTTTTTCGCAAACGCTGCATGTTCGATCACTATATTCAACGACATGCTGATTGAGCTTTTAATTAAGAGATGCCAATTGGTTATCGTTAACATGAAAAAATATTAAAGTTGTATCGTTTTTTTAATTAAAAAATTTACTTGGAATAATGTAAAAAAAGAGTACTTTTTTTACAGGTTACATAACTGATACCTCTTTTTTTATATCACGTAACGTTACAGAGACCGTTAAAATAGAATGGCGTAACTGGAAATTGCGATTTTTATACGGAAGCTCACGGAATATCGTGGCTGATTCAATCAGATTTGCCCGAGTTGATCTTAGTCGCGGAATCGTAAAAGGGGGGCGATGCCGGATAAGATTCGATACAGAGGACGTGCCACGCTTACATGCAATGCATTTTTTAAGCGAGTATCTCGCGCGATAGGCGTGATAAATGTTAATGCGGCGATAAAAACTCGAATGTTTGACGCAAGAAAATGACACGACGCAAACTATCGATTTAAACCGAGGGTCGTGCACGGCATGGTAATTTGTTGCGGGGCGACTACTGATTTGCTTTACCGTCGCGCGCCGCCCCGAGACAATGCTTTTTTAGTTGGAGCAAAAATCAGCTAGGCGTATTTTATTGCGATTATCCGGCCCTTTGGCGAAAATTTCTTTCGTACCGCAATTAAAAGTCGATCTAATATTTATGTTTACCGTAAGCGGCTCAGGTAAGCGTTAAGCGGACTTGCAAATGGGATTTCTATTTGCCTCCATTGTCCGTAATTCGCGACGCCACTTCAGGATCCTTCGAAGGACTTGCGAGAGACACCGAAGGCAAGATGGGCGGGCGATAAAACGGTTTGTCGAAGTTGGAGGCCAGCGCGACGGGAAATGAGGGGCCTCCGAATATATACATGCGTTCCTATCGCTTACGTGCCGTCGCGTCACGAAGAATTATTGAATATTTATCTCTGTCCGCGCCTGGGATGGGGTAGAATTCTACGCGATATCATCTGACGAGCAATGGGGAAGTTCAGACAAGCAATATCGCACGTTGCGTTTTTACCCTTCTTATTGTATCGATTGCTCGCCAGTCGTTCCTTCCCCGGGGGAAGGTGACAAAAAATTTTCCACCGCGCGAATAACGTGTCAAACACGATAGGTAAAAACTTTTATTGACCGTTTTTCTTCGTCTGACAACCATATCGCGCGTGCAACTACGCTGGGATTGCTCGAATTTCTCTGCGTGAAAGATGCACCGCAGCGTGACGGACCCCCGCCTTCATGTATTTCATTCCCGCGTATCTGATTTCGACGCAGGCAAAATAACCTTGGATGAACTTTTAAAGTTCGAAGCCGACAAATTAGTCCAGTCAAAATACGATTAGACCTAGAAAAAATTGCAACACAAGGTTTTATTACGTCATTGTGTTCAGAAAAATATACTGAACAACATATTCAAATTCCGCCATTTTCCGCTATCCCTAAGTATGTTTTTTATTAACAATTTATAAACAAATTCGTTTTTCTCCACAAATACGATGAATTTTGAAATTTTTGTAGAGATCAAAGTTGTAGAGCAGACAAATATCTACAAAAAATGTTCTTATGAATTTTTTGAAATATCTCATATTATTTGAGATATTTGCAACAAGAGCTACTAGGCTACGCGCGGAGCGGAGCGGAGAGTTTTAACAAGCACACGGCAGTCTCTACCGGTCGCTGCTAGTTCTCTAGGTTCTACAAGGAACTTGAGTTGGTTCTCGATACTAGTATATATATATATATATATATATATATATATATATATATATATATAGGAACTTGAGTTACAAGGAACTTGAGTTACAAGGAACTTGAGTTGGTTCTCGATACTAGTATATATATATATGTGTGTATACATAGACACATATACTAATATCGAGAACCAACTCAAGTTCCTTGTAGAACCTAGAGAACTAGCAGCGACCGGTAGAGACAGCCGTGTGCTTGTTAGAACTCTCCGCTCCGCTCCGCGCGTAGCCTAGTAGCTCTTGTTGCAAATATCTCAAATAATATGAGATATTTCAAAAAATTCATAAGAACATTTTTTGTAGATATTTGTCTGCTCTACAACTTTGATCTCTACAAAAATTTCGAAATTCATCGTATTTGTGGAGAAAAACAAATTTGTTTATAAATTGTTAATAAAAAACATACTTAGGGATAGCGGAAAATGGCGAAATTTGGATATGTTGTTCAGTATATTTTTCTGAACACAATGACGTAATAAAACCTTGTGTTGCAATTTTTTCTAGGTACCCCCCCTTTTTTCCGTATTTTGACTGGACTAAATATCGAGCGATGCTCTGATTTATGATCGCCAAGTTCGCGGGGTGAAAATTGCGGTTGTCCCGATAAGACCTAAATGGATGAACACACCGCGCCGATTTATACTCGTGTGCGTATAAGGCGCTCCGGGCGTGAAGCTAACTTTGATTACTCTTGGGGACTCACCCCTATTACTCTGCGGACCGTTTACGAACATGATATTCTGAGGAGCTAAATAGGAAGCGATATCGATTGTTTTAAATTTGGTTTCAACAGTGACGTTAATTCGTAAGAAACGTGTTAGGCACTGCGGCATTAGTTCGGAACTTACAGAAACCTTTTGTCACTATTTGAAATGCTTTCATCGATTAGTTTTGATTTAGTCGTGCTTTTTCTTTGTTGAAACTTTTACAGCAAGGTTGTAATCTACGATAAAATGAAGAAGGAATCCAAAATACATAGGGTAGAATGTTACATCCATAACGGCGTTCGACGTGCAAGTTAAAAAGGATTACTTCGCGTGATTCGCAGTATTGTGGGAATTAAACTGCCTATTCTAATTCAGGATATCCAAGTCGTGATAGAAGCAAACATTTCACAATGGAAAGTAGAACGTTACGATATCGAACTAACGTGCCCTTTTGCAACGCGTGCTCCGAGGTACGCGACAGCCGAGTCGCGAAGTTATACTTAATCCTAAAATTAGCCTATCGTACTAATTTATCGGGTTGGAAGTTATTTTTCTCTTGGAATATTCTTGCGCGATCATCGGAAAATAAAATAGTAAGTATATTTCGAACGAGTCACGAGAAACGCGACGACAGATATACGCCGCCGCCACCGCCGCCGCCGTCGCTGCCGCCAGCGAATCAAACGTTTTGTCAAGAAAAGTGGAACGACAAATTCCAATCAACGTGTGTTCGCGGCCTCTTTGTTTTACGACGGTGTGCAGCGTACGGGAAATACGCGAAACTATTCCAATCTCCCGAATCGAGGTAGGTACACCGTATAACGAATCCGATCGTAGATCCTTCCTCACTCACATACGGGGTTCTTTCCCTCACAGAAGTAAAGGGGTAGGAGGATCATTTATAATTCGCAGACACACCGATCGATTTTATTAAACGACACAAACGTGTTAGCGTTTGTAACTTTTGTTTCTTCTCGTTACGTCCGCAAAATCCATACAAGTGCCGCGTTCTGATCTCGGAAGATGCGAATACGAGAAAAACAAAAAAATCGTTATACGCGAAAATGTACACGGCGCAGCAAATCCTAATGTCCGCAACGCGTGCCAGAATTGATGAATCTGTCGCGCGCGGGGGGGGGGGGGGGGGACTCTTGGCATTTCTTATTGCATTCCGCGATATTTACCGAATCGAGCCCAGCGTCGAGACCGGCGGCGATACCGCCGTTCGGAAGTTCCTGAATGCCGGCGGTGGTGCCGGCGGTGGTAGTCGTAGTCGTGGTGGTGGTTGTGGTGCCCTGCGAGCCCTGCTGCAGCTGCAGAGTCGTCTCCTTCGAGGGCGCGCCGGAGTAATGGGCGGCGGTCGAGGTCGCGGCGCCGTTATGCGGCCTGGTGGCATCCAGCAGCACCTTCAGCGACGCTATCGCATGCAGCTGCGTCGCTTTCTCGTCCACCTTGCCTGAACAGCACCAGAGATGCAGGTTAATGAGGGCGGAGGCACGATGCATTTAGCTCTTAACTGTGCGATCATTTCGTAGTTGAATTTACAACGAAAATGCACGGCGTTTCGCCCGCGACGCAATTTGTTTTTGTAAGCGATTTCGAACATGAATCTCAACTTCTAATTCTTTTAACAAGGCGAATATTAGGCAGCAAGACATGATGTATTTCGAAGACCGCAAAAATAATCAAGAAATTGGGCAGTACGTTGCAGTTTATATCTGTAATAGGGAGTAGTTTCTGTTTTGGCGTTTATTGAAGCGACTATTGACTATGATTGGCAAAAAGCGTAGATTGCCGTAGATACACCGCGCAGACGCCGCAGACCATGCGAAGATCATGTTTAACCGCGCTAATTACAACGTTTATAGCGTGTTTGAGCTGTTTTGTTAGAAATTGAGTCGGCTTCTCTGCTGTGTGCATTAATGCCATTGCCAGTGTGCAATTATATCGGAGCGGGTTCGTTGCGTTCGAGTAAATTTCCCAATGCTCGCAAATTCCGCGCCTCGCCGAGTTTCCGATTGCGATCAGAAAATAGGGAAATGTCGTTCCCGCGCTCCGATGTCTTTTGTTCTTATTTTACGCCAGGCCGAGCGAGCGCGAGACATTTACAAAACGTCGATCTGCGTGAGCGTGAGCCGCGTATCAAATTTCTTTCTTTATTCGCTCCGTCGATTTCCGCAACGTTGGTAAATCGGCGAAAGATTGAAAATGCAACTTCGAGATAATCGCAAGATACATAAAAATTCGTCGCATGCAGTTCTACCCTTTAATTCTACAAAATGTATACAAAATACTGTCGCTTTCGTCGAGATATATTGTACTCTCTACGGACTTACTTCTACAATCTCCAACCTTAAGAGAACAAACATGATTCGTTAATTCACTTAGAAGTGATTCTCGATCTAAAGTCTATGAGCAGCTTGTGTGTGAGCATCCTTTTCAAGTTTTTGTAAACGCTATTCAGTTATGTTGTTGGCTTGCAATGCAAATGCAAATGTCAATTCTTCATCGTGCAAATTCGAAAAAAAACAAGATTTAACTTTTTATTCAATAACATTTTACGAGAATTTCGCAACCAGTGTATGCGTTTTATTGCAATAATCAAAATGTTAATTAATTTAAAAACCAAATAACCTCATGCATATATAATGTATCTAATAAATATTGTTTACAAAATTTATCAAGAACACAAAATTACCATGCAAAAGAGGAGAGTTTATTTTGTTTGGTACTAAAACTTAAATGTACTTTTGTTTCAAAAAATTGCGAAAATTTATTTCTATTTAAAAATCGTTTTCTTCCTAAAATAAAAATTCTAGAATTATTAAGTATTTAAATATTAATGTTGCATAATGTTGTTCTTTCATAAAAATACCATATGACTAATAATATGTGTAATGTGTACTGTGTACTATAATTTTTGCTGCGTTAAGGTCTCCAATTTCACTTCTGAAGTGATGTGCAACATGCAGCGGAGCATAGAAAGCGTTCGCGCGGCGCGATGAAAGATATATAAAAAAAAAAGTATATCAAAGGCAAATATTAAAATTGAAAAGAATAAGATGAATGCGAGCTTCCGTTTACAGGGAGCACGCATTCACTTTTATAGAAGAGAGTAATTTTATTTCGTGAACAAGCTCTTAATTTTTTGTTTATATTTCTCGACTTTATTGAACCTTGCCCAAAATTAATTTGCGTTTAATCCAATGCAGATAATTATTGCCGCAAAATTTCACATGCTCCAAGCTAGCGGACATGAAATATACAAATACATATAATACCTATAGGAACAGGACATTTGTGTATGTATGAGGCACGTCCGTTTCCGCTATATACAATTCACAGTGCGCCATGTGTACAGATCATGCATAATTTAGGATGTACATAAGCTCTATAGATAGCTTTGGGGAGAGAATTCGAGAACTCGAATGGTCTTGCCGCTAAAAGGAATCATCGTTATTTCAACAAGTAGTCGATCAATCGACATTATCTATTTCTCTGAAGTGCTGAAACCTTTCCGATCGTAAGGCTCTTCTTCTTCACGTTCGTTGGTAACCTTCGTTAATAAACGAGAATTATCGCACGTGTGATTAAGGATGTATGGGTGACATCTCAAAGCGTTACCAAAGATCTAAAAATTTCATAGATTGTTCTATTATTACGTCTAAGTATCGGTGTAAAATTTCAGCACAATTCTCTTACTGGTTTAAAAGTCATTGTAATTAAGGATGTATTGAAGGTATTTCAAATATATTCAGAAAGTGCTGTAAATTGTTTCTAAATTAAATTAAAAATACTCCGTGAAATTTTGAAGTTATTTAAGAGTTATTTAAGTTTAAAGTTGATAAAATTAACATTATCCCTTATAGAGAATCGACATTTTTGCTGTAAATATAAATAAAATATAAATAAACCATTAAGATATTTCTTAAACTTTTTTTATGTGTAAAACATACATCATTGATATTGTATTATAAGTTTCAAAATTTTTTGCAACAAAAAATTTTTTTAATTGTTTAAACAATACTAATTATTTAAATAACAAAAAATCATACTCAAACTGTTAACGATAATCCCTTCTAACATATAAAAAATTTTGAGTTGTTTGACATACATGCAAAGTCTTCTTTTATTAAAAGTTTAACTTTTAGCAAGGACTGTACGACCTATACATCCTTAAGAGGGAATAGATTTGAATGATTTTGGAGAACGAAATGATTTCGTAATGTGACGAATTAATCACTTACGGATAATCGGCCATATTCAATTGGTTCGACGATTAATTATTAATGGGTCTTACGTATGCAATAAGGGAAGACAAATCTGTATAATCATATGTGACTACTTGCTCCATTCTCTCAACTGACGGGATATCCAAAATGTGTTGCATTGCATTGTAAGAAAAAAAAAAAAAAAGATTCTAAAAATAGAGAAATACAGAATGCAGAAAAAAGAAGGAATAATGATCAATTATTCGTTTCTTGACACAGTTCTCTCACAGATTTATTATTTTTTTGTTTTACATTCCTTTACGCTATAAAAACAATCAAGACAAGTCACAATATGTAAAGTTACTTTAAAGCTTTCTGTATCATTTGTGATAGCCGGAATATATTTTAAGCAAACTTTGCAAGTCATCATCAAAATGCACTCGTCAGAAAGTATCGTGAAGTAACTAGCTAACAATCTGTTTTCGCGAACCAGTTGTGAGGTGCTCCAAATATGTCGGTTACCACAGAGTTCGTGCGAACTTTTGCCGCTGCTCGCTAGGAGTGGTTGGAAGTCAAAACGAGAAGTAGACGGGTAAAAAAAAGTGCGGAGAAACTGAAATTCGGTATTATATGGAAATAAAATAGAGTCGTTCTCAGTGGGGTAACGTAGTTTGTTATTCATTTCGGCTCTCTATATGCAACACACGCTATCCGCGCATACATCTATAGCTCTTTTTTTTTAATTCCAGAAATTGGATCTCCCCGCGATGCATAACACGGGTCCATCCGTATGGTGCTTCGTAACATTAAAAAAAGAGAATAATGGCGCGAAAGTGATAAAAAATATCTGCGGTGCATCCATATTTGCACAAAGCTGTTTCAGATGTAAGGCTTTGTTTGAAAAAATGATATCGTTTTTCAACCATTTATTTGCAGTTTAACATTCTGAGCGGGTTTACAAAAAGATACGGGCGCGATAGGGAAAGGTCACTTCGCATGAGTAACGTCGGTATCGCGATTATATTTTTGATAAACAAACCGTTGAGAGATCAAAGACTTGAGCCTGATTCGAAATCAATTGCGATACGATCTATAGCGGACTGACAAAACTATGATCATTGCTCTGTCCGTGGCGTGAGTCGAGCTTAAAAGGGCCCACCTAGCTCACCGCTTATCGTGCTTCGTGCTAAGGGATCACGGATCTGCGTGCGCGATGCCAGCAGTAGGTCAAAGAGAAAAAGCTCGAGTAAGTGGCCTTCATCCCTCGAAGGTGGGAACGAGGTGAGAAAAGAAAGGCGAAGAGCCCGGGGGCTGGAAAGTAGAATGCGATAGTAGTATCGACCCCGACGCTGCCCGGAGCAAGTTGGGTAGTCAGGAAAAGGAAGTGGGTGGAGGGAAGGATGGGCCAGAAAGAAATGGCGAGGAGAGAACGGCGAGGAAAAGGTCGGTTAGCTATCGTGTCTCAATCTGTTAAACTCACAGTCGATTATCAGTTTCGAGATGGTGGAAAGCTTCGGTCGGGAGTGTGTAACGTCGGGAATCGGAGTCGGTATAAGGTTCGTAGGTTCGTGATATAGGAACGGGCTCGACAGGTCACTGCCTGTTAACCCACAAAACTCAATCAACCCGCGTTTACTCGGCCTGCCTGGCTCCCGCTTTATAAACAATTAAAAGCATCAGTTGTCGGGAATGGGTAAAGTGACATCGAATAATGGGCGAAAGTTGCGACGCGTTCGTCGGAAATGTTTTCTATAGTTTGTCCGACTGCGAGGAAGTCGTGCATAGTTAAAGACTATGCGCGTGGAAAACTAACAAGGGGGTGTCCTGTTCCCCGTGGTGGAATAACAGCTACTATGTTAACAGGTGACGTGCTTTCGTATTTGTCCAGTCGTCGAATCGAGCGCAACGTCATTCGAGCGAATAGAAAAAGGGCTTTAAGAGGATTTTAGCCATATATTGCGTTCGATTGGGGTTATATATAATGAATGATCTCTTAGTCGAATTGACTGATTAGAGTGAAGCTAATTAATCGACTGTTAGTGCATTTTATTTATGTAAACTGCAAACTGCAAATTGCTTTAAAAGTCTCTTTTCTATATTTTATTTCAAATTTTATTACAGAATAAATAAATTTTTAGTTATTTATGCACAAATAATTTATATTAAAAAATTGATTTAAGGAATTTATATTATATCATTTGCATGTATTATACGGTTAATAAAGAAAGTAACCGAATAATGTATTCCTCACATGTCTTATATAATCCTGTCATTTATCTTAATATAATAATATATCGCCTTCGGAGAAAGTTCGATAACGCGGAGATTATCATTATAAGTTCAAGCTGCATAGATAGAGAGTCACCTAAATCAAGGACTATTAAATTCCTGAAAGCACCCTGGCCGAGTTGATCAGAAACGGTGTCTTCCTTATGGAAACGACGTAGGTTTCAATAACTCTTTCCCGTCAGATCGTCTCGGGGCAATCTCCTTTTAAGTTTAAAATGGTCACGGTAGTACTACTGGAGATAATATCAACGAGTTTCGCTGTCATCCGGCCCCGTTTAACGAATTATACAGAAAATTAAATCCGAGACTTCGAGTACTTGCCCTATCCATTTGCTCTTGCCATTTTGTAGGCTGAAGACAGGTACCTTCCACATAACCGAGAAGATTTTCTACTTTCACAGCCTCTCAAAAATTAAAATCGAAAAATTATCGAAAATAGTACGATATAAAAGTGTGAGTTTTATACGTATATGAAAGTCGATATAGAGAACACGAGGCCTGTTCGTTTTCGCTGCACTTCTGAACTAGTGCAATAAGTTAGAATGAAAGAAAATATATTTGTTTCACTCCAACTTATTGCACTACTTCAGAAGTGCAGAGAAAACGAACAGGCCTTATGTGTGCACCATGTGTAGCTAAGGAAGAAACATTTTATCAACTATCACGATCCTCCATGTACTTGAAGAGATTGCACCAAGAGACCCTTGCCCTTTACATCCTGTTACAGCCTTGCCTCTCTCTCTCTCTCGTCATTTCGGGTGTACCCCGAGAACTCTCAGCAAAATCGATACTGCGCTTCTTTTGCTAAACACTTCGACTAAGGTCGATCGATTTTGGTAAACCGGGGCCTTTCGTTGCCGGCCGGTATCGAATACTGCCTCACGTGTAAGCGATTAAGGCGTGGGTGCTAGGTAATTCTAATGCAAAACCCGACGTGATTGATTGCTCGCACTCGCGCGCCGCGCCGCCTTCGGCCAGAAACCGCAGAGATACACAGAAACCACCGCAGATCCTGCTGACACTCGGCCGTAAAAGTGTGCCCATTGTTTCGCAAAACGTCGAGCCGAAGTGTAAAGATATCTATATGTTGTTGATTTTTTTCAGCCGTAAATTTTATATAATATGAATTTTTCATCGAAGCATATATAAAATACTCACGTTAATATCATACAGATTGAAGAGATGAATTTGCTCATTCAATTAAGCTTTTATGCGAATTTCCCGGCAAATTATTCTTTTCAATAAAAAAAAGTATTATTAATAATTCAGCTTTGTAAAAGGACAATCCCGACGTTTAAATAGTAATTATTAGAACTATTATAATATTATATACATAAAATTAATTATTCTATATTCGCACTGAGGGATGAGTCGGTAATGCGATTCGAACGATTGCGTAGAAGATTGTGCGTATAATGCTTGCGCGAGCTATCACTCTTGTATATGTATGTGTAATCCGATGATAAATAATTCGACGACTATACGGCGCAGAATAAAGCGGATAATATCATACCAATCGTAACAAAACGAAGTAATAAAGTTTAACAAACAGGTTGATACATCTGCGACCTACTAAATGTAATTGTCAAGCGCTATATAAACTAAGTTCCATACAACTTTTCCATTTCTAGGGACGTTATGTACTTGGAAATCTATCACGGTAAACGTGAACGGGGCTTTCTCCTCGCGATCGTTGATACAGCGATGCAAAGCAGAATGTAAACATAGCATGAATTTAACATAATTCTTTTTTGTAGTGCAAAAATCCTTCTCCCGTTTGCATGTTCTCGATTTTGTGAATTCTAAGAATGTATTACTAGTAATATTTATATAATTCTCTAATGCTGGCACCTGATATAAATCGAGCACGTACTGCACGGTTACTTTCTCTTTTATCGTATAAGAATATAAATATTTTATCTTTTATTCTCTCGTGCCAGTCTCTGCGGCTACAAGATTTCCTCTATGGTCAGATATCTCTATTAATTCAGGGTTTAATCTCTGGCGGGACCTACTTAAGCTTTTATATTAGTTCCTTGTTAATAGAGATTCCGGTGCCCAGGAAAAGAAGTTGGTTACACTTTGACCATCCCTTCGTTTACCCTCATCATCAATCGCGGCGAGCGACTTTTTTAGAAGGATATGTTAATAATCAGCCTATATACATATATATAAAAACATTTCAACGATGCAATACTGCATTGCGACACGAGCTAATGATAAAAAAGATGATACCGTAAAATTGTAAAGCGCGTCGTGAGCGATTTGTAGTAATATATTAATCTACAGCTTTATCGGCATCATTTCTTTAATTGTACAGTGCTTTCACATATATTTGAGGAGCGTGCGACTTGCGCTTGCCTCGCTTAATTTAATTAAAACGACGCGGTATACAGCCTCTTACATAATTTGATTGGATACTTGCGATCGCCACAATCGTACTTGTAAATAATGAGAACATGGAGATTTTTTTTTCTCGGCAAGATTTTAAAAGAAAAGAGAGAAATCAGCTTTGGGGATGGCACAAACGGCGGATCCGAGAGCGCCTGTAGAGAAACAGAGAGCGAGTCCTTGGTCGCCGTCGTCGGCATTATCTCGAGTGGTGTCTGGATGACGTTAAAGCGTCGGAGTTAAAGGAAGGGAAAAGGAAGGCGAGCCCCGAGTGTGGATTCGCTAGTTACGATCGATACGCGTTGGTTTCTAGGTCAGGGTCCCGATACACACTCGCCACTCGCCGCGCCGCTCAGGATATACTCAAAACGCGACTCGCAAATTTATTCCGAAGCCACCGAGCGACGCCGCCGTCGTCGCCGTCGTCCGCGCCATCCGCTGGCGAAGCGCATATCCCGCTTCCCTTCTCGTTCCTCTCTCTTTTCCTTCGCCTTTTCTTCTGTGCGGTCGCGGAAAGAGTCTGGATCCTCGCGAAAGATGCAAGCGGAATCGAAGATTACGTACGGGAATCTATTACGCGCGCCGCGGAGAAGCAAGACTGTTTCCTCGCCGACGGGACGGCGTAAGTACGTGCGCTTTTGAAATCGTCGCGTATTGAACGTATTTCCCACGCTTTCCAGATTAATGACGTGCTTCCGTCGCGAACGCCTCGCGACGCCACGCGACGGATACGTAGGCGGAAAGAAAAGAGAGCGCTATGTATGGAGCGGGCGGGATTCTATCGCGCGTTATTTCCGCGCGGACTCGTGGATGTGACGACCGAGTGTCTATAATAACCTTTCCCGTATTTTGTCGGACGTTGAACAATTTTTAAGGGATGGGGGCGCATTGTCGGAATATAACTTCTATGATCTCTCTATATTAGGGATTTGTATTTTGGAATGTACTGAACGAGGAACGATGATTCTTCTCTTTCTCGCTGCCTTAGGGCCCCCGCGCAATGAAAAATATAACGAACAAGGAATAGATATTAGCGATTAGGATTAAGGAATCAGGAATAAAGCTGGTACAGCATTGATACACGGCTTCCGATAGGTTAAAAATCTATCGCCTGTGTCATTCCCTGTTTCTGTTGCCTATGTTTTTCATTGCGTTCAGTTTTATCTGTTCTTTATTCCTTATATTTTTTATTGTGCGGGGACCTTTAGGAAGAAGTTGTCAATCATAGAACGTTTTACGCAGTTGAAGTGGATCACCAGTTACAGTTTTATACAATAAAGCGCTGCACTGTCCACATCTATCTGTCTGGACATATCGATAGCTCTACAATTTCTATCGGTATATAACTCTAAAGTTTGGGTGAGTTAGCCTATATCACGGGATTAGATGGCCGCGCGCGGATTGAAGTGACACGAGACACGTACACGTTCAAGTGTGTCACACTCGAACGGGAAATCGAACAGGCATCACTTGGGATATTACGTACCGTATTTTCGAGTGATACGAGTCAACCGTAACATCGTGGACGAGGTATTCCAGCCGCGGTGAAGGAGGCGTCAAACGACAGTATAAACGATGAAAAAAAAAACCAAATTGATGCCAGTGAGGTAATTCACTTCGCCAGATTTTATAGGGGATAAAAAGAAGGAATATAAGGAAAATCAACTAAGATTCTCTAAACTTTAAATAAACTAGCATCTATAGCCATTAAGCTTTGTAAATTTATGGGAAGGCTATCGTGACTTTTTTAGTCCTTAATTACGCCCGTTAAGATCATATTTCCACGCAGAGAATTTCTTCCGTAAAATATCAGCGAGAGGGTCAATGCTATCATAGAGAGAGGCGAACAAATATACGGACTTCCATTTCGTTTTCGGCCAGCTCTCGGCAGGCTCGCGGGAGATCGATGCTGAGAATTAACATGCTGCCGAGCCGAACGGCCGCAGCCATCGCTTTGCGCGATATAATCCGAACGTTCTCACGTCAACTCGTCGATCTCGTATTTTTTTTTCTATCTCATGGTGAATACGCACTGGTGCGAACTAGTGCGAGGATTACGAGTTAGAGCGAAAAATACTTGATGATTCGCGGAAAAAAGGGCTGAAATTTATGGTAAATATACTTTAATAAGCTATGGTCTCCCAAAGATTACTACTCGCTTTTTTAAAGACAACATTGACGTAAAAAATTGTCGTAATTTTATTCTTCCGTAATTTTTGTAAGAATTAAAGCTGGCGCATTGAAAAATTAACTCTTGAAAAATAGCGATGATATAGCATTTTATCTGACGAATAAAATGTGATGATAACGAAAAATGTGACGTAATAGACATGAAATGCAATTGTCGCGGAAAAAAAGTGGAAGGAATATCAAGGGTGACTTATCAGCGTAATTGCCCGGAGTGTAATTGTGTCTTCTACACAATTTTTGTAATATTCACATTTTCGTGTCGGATAAATCGCGATGCGAAATTCCGCAGTCGTATTACAATCGCAACGAACTGTTGCGTTACATTATTCTCATTGACATACAATCTCTTTAGCGATAATTTCCGATAATTGTTCTCGCAATCGCAGTGTAATAGTATCGCTTTTGTTGCCTTCGAGCGAACACTCTCACTGAAATCGCGGGAGAGCAAACTTCCCCGAAACGTGTCATTGCGCTGGAAATCTCTTTTCCTCCGTAGGACTGTTTGCGGCGTTCACAGGATTATCGGATCCATCTAATCGGATAATCGCATGCTTATCCTTGGAAAACGACCGCACTTCCGCCCCTATCCAGCGGCCCTATACCCTCGAAACGAATTCGCGCGACGCCGACGGCGCGGGCGTTTGTTAACCGCTAAATTAAGTACAGAGAGCTCTCTCGCGCGCGGCACACGGCTGATAGAGATCTTAATCCACGAGCTAACCCGGCAACCTCGTAGGATTGATTTCGTACTGTACGTGTACGTGCTGTGTAAGCCGTAGACCGTAGACGGCTGCACAAATGGGTCAGGTCACGCGCCACTGCGAAGAAAGGGGTGACCATCAATTAGAACGGCCCTCTTTCGCACGACAAACCGCGCAGCCTGTCACCGCCCGCGTTTTGTCTACTGAAGCGCCGATAAATGTGAGCTGTCCCTATTTTTGAGCCGATCCGTATTAATGGTCCGTGTATACGCGGACGTAACAAAGAGACTCGTTTGTCGTCAGCAGCAAGAGGCCATATTTTCCAAAGGATTTCCGCGTTTACCTTCGCTCGAAGATATTTGGAAAATGCGCGCGGTGCATTACGCAGTGATGTTTACGCGATAATTAACCGTTTGCGCTTCAGAATTAATAGCAATTACCGGAATTATATAAAACGAAGTTAAATGATATATCGCACGTCGGCTTTAAGCGGCATTCTGCGGAGATTTTCCTCTCGTCTCTCGCGCGCAATTGTTCACGTACTCTGTTCGCGGAGCGGTCTTGTTTCATTCATTATCTGTTTATCGTGCAAGATTGATGTGCAAGATTCCACCCGAGGAAAACCGAACTAAGACACACCGCCGCGCGTAGCAATGGCATTTTCAGAAGGGAATGAGCGGGAAATTCGCACCGTTGCGTCGCCGTACCAATCCGCTAATCCGAGCCGTTTAGAAAATGGAAACGTTATCGCGTTTTCTCCACGCTTTTGTTAATACACCGCTGCGTGTGCGGCGACTGTGACTGTGCGGGGGCCACGGTAAAATAAATGTTCTCCGTCCGCTCGCTCGCTCGCGCGCCCGCGCTTCGATCTATAAATGCACGCGGGTGGCCGCGAACAAGGGAGAAATATCACGGAATGGACTCGCATTTATTCACCGGCCCCCCCAAGCGGTGCTTTCACGCGTCGTATCGCGCGCACTTAATCCTCCGACGTTTCTGATGTACATATCGCGATTGAGAGCCGTGCCTTGTTATTCTTTTCCGCTGACATTCCCCGAGATTTTACTCTGTCCCCGTCGTCCCCGTTTGTTTAATCGCGGATCGACGTATTAATCGGAAATACGAGTGTTCGCGCGGAACAATCGTCAATTTAACGACCCGGGAGCGCAGGTGCGAGGATGTCGTTTGTGTGGAAGATAGTCGCCCGGGGCGGAAATTCGAGACGGTCGTATATCTGGCGATAATTGAAAACAAGTAAAGCCCCAGGCTTCATTTCAGACATGTCAGATGGAATCCTTATTGATTAACTGTACAGAGTTCAATTGTTGTAATTTATGCTCTTCGGATATTAATTGAAAAGCTCAGTGTGGCAATTAATCAAAATTTACGTTACAATCAGCTCGAGGTAAGTTTTCGTTGTTATAACCATTTCAGCGGAATTTATCCGATTGTAGTTCTTTCGATTATAAATGGCTGAATTGAAATATTGCGCGTATACGATAACAAACACTTTGCATTCACGAGTATTCACGAATTTGTAAGAATCACGTATTTATAAGAGCTTATGTGGCGACAAACATATGCGCGTTATAAAATATTCAGGCATAGATGGCGACGTGAACAGGATAGATATATATGAGAATATTTATTTGCAAGACAAATGAGAGAGCGTGCTCGTGCGTATGATAAGACTGATAAGTGTGCAAACATATTTTTCAGTCGGCAAACACGAGCCTATTCGGTGGGTCCGCTTTTAGTGCACAGAAAATAAATCGAGGTCTGATTGAACGTTGACACGAGCTAAACTCTGCTAAACGAGACGTCCAGAGTCGCGAGAATATTCGAATTAACGGCGCGAAGAACGTAATTGAGCGTATTGTGTGTGCTAAACGTTTGCGGACGATTAACGGACGATATAACGCTAATAATTTAGGACGGAAAGTATCATGGCATTGACTTCCTACGCGCTTCCAATCTCTCCACCGAATTATTTATTAACGGACGGCTATAGCCTGAGGCACGACCCAGCGATCACGTTCGTCATCGATAACTATTTTTGGACGCATCCCGAACACAGTGAAAATTTAAACCAATCAAGCTCTAGAGGCGCTCGATACGAAAATTCCTGCACGAGGAGTTTTTTTCTTTTTTTAATCGAGCTCGCATAGCGCGCATAGATGCAACGTCGCTAAAGCCTCTCGCATATTTATCAGAAGGAGGATAACCTGTTATAAAATATCGTTCGTTAATCGATAGTTACGTCTTCCTCTTGGATTAATCGATATAGTCATCCTCTTGGATTCTATAAATATAATGGGGAAAAAAATCGCGAGGAGTGCAGAGAAATAAGTATAACATGCATGCAGCGTGCATTAAGAGCTTTTTACCGTCGCGATCGATACGACACACGCCCACACACACATACGCATGCTGTAGATTTCTGACAAACAAGCTCTCAATTCAATATAGCAAGGCTATATACTATCTACACAGCTACGTTTGTCATTCATGAAACTGTTGCTGTCAAATCGACATGCGTCCTCTGAAAATGTGGGCACCGTCCTTATTTCACGCACATTTCAGACGTTGCTGCGACATCCAACGAACGAGCGATGCTCTCTATAACAATAAGTTTCGATCTGACAATATGCGGTTTTAGAACGAATCTGCAAAGAAGCTCCCCAAGTAATGCGCTTCCGCGTGATTCTTTCTGCTTTGAATGTCAAGCCAGTTTCAATATCATCTTTCACACGATAAAGTAAGTGAACAGATTTCTTTGGATTAGAGGGGGACGGTGCTTTTCGGTTTTCGCATTAACGTAAAAATTGTGCAAATTATCAATATTACGTCACACGATCATTCGACACAGAGAAACTTTCATCTAACAATGACACAAGATACAAATTGCACATTCCAATAATAATGTAAATTTTAAGTATTATCATCTTCACCTAGACATAATTCGTTAAGCTTATAAATTATTACTTGTTTGTTAAATAAATAAATTGCGAATTTATCAGCCGCGGGGGGTCTTTCGCTATTTGAAATTTACGGCGTTCGAGTTACGAGAGTGAAATTTTATTCCGCGCGGTAGAATTTCCGAAGAGATTAAAGCCTTGAGCACGTATATTAGTCTGTCTGTCTGCTACGTAAAGCCGCGGGGGTTTTTTTATTAAATGCTCGCATAGTTCTACATTTAAAAAACACTTTATTCGTCGAGCTGTCGGAAATTCTGCGACTTGTCTCAGGGATATGTGTCGTCGGAACGAGCTTCCGAAAGCACGTCGGTTCAGCTTGCCTGCGGCATCACCGTCGCAAAAGCGTCGCCGCGACTGATGCCAATTGTACAAACATGCAACAAATAAAACAGCTATCGATTAGCGTCACAATTGTGCGCTTGCATTTTCCAAGATGTCGCGATTTTCTGTCTATCTATTAATAATGATTATAATAAGAACGATCGCGTTTGAAATTTCATGCTGTATAGCGTATAATTACATCACGGACAACAATAGCTGTTATCTACGCTAATTAATGGTTGTAGTAATGATCGAGGATCCTCGTTAAGTCGCAACGAAATTGTATTGCTAGAGCGAAAAATTTCATCGAGCTGCGTTTTCGCGTCGCTCCGCTGCGAGAGGTTCTTAATTGGCCTCGATCGAGCATCTATTAATATTCGTTTTCAAACTTCGTAGAAATTTCGTTATCGCTATTGAAGTGTCTACGCGTTGCAGCCACTTCAGTTTGGTCTGATTTTTTAAATAATTGGTCCATTTAGTTTAGCGTTGTTCATTTACTTCAGCAAGCTTTGAGTAAGAAATAAAGCGCTATTAAAAAAAAAAAAAGATATGTATATGTATCTTCTCCGACGAATACCACGTGTCCACATTTTTCGAAATACCGAAGCTCATGAAAAATGCATGAATCTATCTTGCAAGTGCTATCAAGAGCAGCGTTCCTCATATCAGGTTAATCGAGCGGATCGGGTTTTCGTGGAATTACAGCGAAATCGCGACATCCGTTTTATCAAGAGCCTCCGGCCAGAGCGCGACGATATCGGCAGAATGTGAGTGCTCCGATATCGCGGCACGCGGAACGGAGCGATAAGCGCGCGTGATGGGCATGCACGCGCGAAGAACGAACGCGTGCGACACATAGAACGACATAGAACAGGCATTAACAAAAAAAAAAAACGAGTAATTAAAACGTGCCAACACAGAAAAGCGCAAGCCGCAAGCGAGAGTGATAGAGTGTGGAGTTGGTATACCGGCGCGGGACTGACCGTCGTGGAGCGGATCGATCGTGTGGATCATAAGTTGCAGCAGGCCGTGCCGGAACTTGGCGTGGCTCTCCCGTGAAGGGTGAGACGACGAGCCCGCGTGGGATTGCTCGCACCCTTGTCCGGAACCGGTGCCGACGCCGCTGCCGCCGCCGCCGCCGCTGCTGCTGCCGACCCTGCTGCTGCATCCGGCCTCCCCGGGCGCCGGGATGCTTCCGCACGCACCCGACGCACCGCCCACGCTCGTCTCGCTATTGTTGATCGCGTTCGGATGCTGCTGGAACACACACACAACGCCATTTCGGCGTTCAGTGAAAGGTCTCACAAGGATTGTCGTCGCGCGCGTTTGTGCGCCACTCGGAGGGAACTATATCGCTACACCGCTCTGCAGGGGTGGAATTGTTCGACATGGATAGGAACGGAAATGCTTTTTTTTCTAGAAATATCCCATGCAGGATCAGTTGCACTTGGCTTTCTCTACAACGAGGGAAATTCGGGTATACGCTACGTAACATTGTTCCACGGTTCCATTATCTTCGATTGGAAGGGAAGACAAAAATCCGTGGAAAATTCTGAATAATTTTTGCACTATGTTTTGCACATTTGGCGTATTTTTCTAAATAATAATTCTCGATTATTGTACACTTCTTTTATCGCGATTTATTCTGGTATCGATTAATATAGAAAGCTGTAATTAACCCGCGGCATCTATGATCAGAAGTAGTCACATCTGTTTCTAATCAGGCTCGTTAATGTTACGACCTTTGCGTTCCCCGGAATATAAATTTTGCTCGTGCGAACAGAGGGAGATTGCCGGGATTAAAACTCGCGCTTAGTAACCACAGACGATATCGTGTGGCCAGGACGTAATTAACATTTTCGGTTTGCGTGGTAACAAATGCCACCGCAACATTTAAGCATCACGCGGTTGTGTACTTAGGCCAAGTGGGTAGCACATTACATCGCCTCATCGCCTTTACTTATTCATGAATCAAGTGGCTCGGTTCTTATTTCACAGAACGCGTTGCAATTAGACTTTCCATTTCGTATCTGAACGTACAATTGAAGCGCAGAGTGTTACTTCCGCTTTATAAAGCTGCTTAAAGATGAAAGAGTTAACAATTAAGAATTCTAATAGACTCGACTGGCTATCATCGTCAGGACAATACGACCATTGATTTTGGTCAGATTATTGCCAGGTATTTCAGACCACGGATTTTGGTCCTTCTAAAATGTAATTTTGATTATTTAAATAATTTTTCACAATAAATTAAATTATTTAAATATGATGCTTATATATAAACATCAAAATTACATTAATTTAGAAAGACCAAAACCCATAGTTTGAAATGTCTTGACGATAATAATATAATCTGACTAAAATTAATGGTCGTATTGTCATGATAGCCAGTCGAGTCGATTAGAATTCTTAATTGTTTATTAGTTTCTGGCGAAGTAAATGTTTCTTATTTAGGATGAAAGAGTTTATTTCAGATTACTCCCGATATTTAGATTGTGCGGTTTTTAGACGAGACGAAACTTTGTCAAATTTTTCGAGACGAGACGAGAATCTCGTCTCGAAAAGAAATTCTCGTCTTGTCTCGAAAAGTCTCATAATTCTATAATAAAATTTCCTGCCGTTTAATCCTTATTTCCGTTAATAAATGAGACAATTACCTAATCTAAACATATTTACTCCGTAATTTGGCTCATGCATATAATGTGGCGTTGGAAGTCGTGCAGTTCGGAGCTGCAACTTCAAAAAAATCTGAAGCCAAGAAAGCCATAAGAGAAATTCCCTTATGGAATTCTGACATTGGCGTAGTATTTATAATAAATAACTGCAGTTTAAAATAAATAAACAACTGTATAAGACATTGCTTTTTTTGGGTTATTCCTCGAGTTGTGTATGCTTCCTTGAGTATTTTACTTGCTTCTTATTTACCTTCTTTCTATAAAACTACGAGGGTTTGACGAGTTATGCTTCACTTCTAATAGGCCACAATTTAGTGATGAAGAAAAAAATATTTTTGATTCAGATATAGGTATCGAAAATCTCGACGAGATTCTCGTCTCGTCTCGAAATTTCTCATATCGGCGGCATCACTACTTTCGTGGGAGGATGAACAATAGAAAGTAACAATAGAAACTATATTCTCTCGTCCCGGTTGATTCGCACGAGCACGACGTCGTTTGCATAGACATTACTTCACGCGAGCCGCATATTAGAACGATATCGACAATGCATACGGTCGAACGTATGAAATAATGACGTGGTTGGCCCGTACGTGTCATCGTCCGTCGGGTTCATCGAAATGCCACGATGTTTTTCCAATTATTTTTCTCCCTCAGGTATGGCGCCAACTTTTCCGCGACGGAATTTCCAGCGCAACGACGACGACGGCGAAATAAATCCGAGGAATGATGTTCGACGCGCATTAGTGAATCGTGTCCCGTAATAACTTCCACGGCGTAGCAAAATAATGATATTACTGCGGGACGACATTGTGCCAGTCGCGGTCGTCGCATGTCGCAACTTGTAAACGTTTTACGGAATATAAGCTTGCTGCCACTGACAGCGCGATACGTTAACTATATATTCCAACGTATAAAACGAGTTATGACGCGCAAACGTATAAGATTTGACGAAAGGTATTTTGGAGAACGTGTTTTGTTTTTCCAACGAAATTTAGATTTGATCAGGTAAATTTGTCTTGATTAAAACGCGTTAAGTTTTTGATTTTTAACTATAATGGACTTTTTCTCAGTAAGTATATTTAATATCGGACGCGGAAATAATGTGAGAGTCGATTATCCTTTGAGGAAAAGAGTTTTACCTTGTAATTTTATTAAATAACGAACCCGATGTACTCGTATAGTATCCTATGCGACAAAGATGGTACTTGAAAATTGCGTTAACAGATAACGATATTACGGACATGCCCTGTGCTCAGAATATATTGTGTGATTTTGACGCCGCTTCGCGAAATCTCATAATGCGTAATCGAATCGGGCATAGCCTTGTTATAATTTGAAACGCCATAACCCTGTTTGAGAGATTATCCCGACGTTAAATCTAAAACGGTCGAGATCCGCCTGTAACGCGAAAAAAAAACCGATAAAAATTGACGCGAGAAGACAAGAACGTTGCGTTCCAAAAGAAGAAAAAAAAACAACATTTTGCGCAAATGATCGAAGTTATTCGTAGCTGTCTTGCTTATTGTGTATACGCTTTGTATTTTAAGTTACAATTGACGTTGTTATCTGCGAGTGAGTCTCTGTCGTGGGCGGCTTTTCTAGCGGGCGATGCGTGTGGGCTTTGCCATCAATGGTGGATATACCTGCCGATGATATGAATGCTGATAGATGCGAGTATAAAGCGCGGCAAAGCCGAGAGACCTCGCACAGAGCTCGACGAGCTGCGACAGCGGAGATACGGGTTTCTGCCGTTGTCACTCAGTTGTCGGGGTAATGAACTTTCTAATTACCAGAGGCGCCTGCGGTGCCCGATTTGAAATTCGAGACGGAGGTGTAGCCGCGAAAATTATGGTGGAATTGTCGCGCGCCGCGGCTTCGCGACAACTTTTGGAGGATTAGCGCTCAAATATTTAAAGGAGATTACAATTATGCGACGTATATCTCTATTATTAAATCTGAGATTATTAAATCCCGCGTGACTCCGAGCTGCCTTTAGAAATTGACAACGCTTTGCAAGTTCTGTGGAACTAACAGTACACAATTTACCGAGCGGTAAACGATTTACTGGGAGAGATAATTATAGAGTAATTATGCAAAGCAATGGCTTGTACGTCACGTTCCATGTGTAAAATATCTATACGAGTTTCTTTACTTGTGAAAAATGTAATTTGCGAATATTAATTAATAATTTATTATTATTGCTCTGATTGCTATAATTATTCTCTCTGATTACTATAATTACTATAATTATTATGAGTTGCGTTGACATTTTCTAGCTATTTGTTAATACTCTCAGTCCATTTGACACCGATACAAACCATAATTCGTTCAATAATTATCGCTGTTTTAAACGTCATTTACGCACTCGAATAAATATGCAATCTTGCAATAAAATTATACATAATAATAAAACGTTTTTCACACGCAATAGTGGATATTAAGGCATTTCCTGGCATTCACATTATTATTAAAGGAAAATATATATTTATTTATATAATATGCATAAATAGCATACATTTTATAATGCTTATAGTCGAGTACATCAAATAGTTCGCAACCCATTAGCACATAACGTTACTAAGTTGATTATCACTTTGCTAATTGCCAACTTTACTCATTAACTGTCTGATTTTTATTCTTGGCTTGAGATAAGATTATCTATAACGCTACGCGCGGCGTGCGCAACGTGAATTATCATTCTCGCGGGAAGAGGAATTAATAAGCGAAAACCTTCGTGCGGTTGTGGCATGCTGTTATCTGGCGAATTATTTAATAGTCTCGCAGGGCGAAGCACGCAAACAACTTTTCTCGTATCTTCCTAATTAAATGCTGCGATTTTTTCGCAGCAAAGCCGCATGTTGTTTTACACGCATAACGCTTCCGAGCTACCAGGAAATATTACCCGAGATTTGATGATTTCCATACGATGGAAATGATTCTCCATATGATACATTTATGAATGCTGAGATTTTTTAAAATATTCAAATTTTTCACAAATATCCCTTACAGAAATTAAATACTGTAAGTGATTATTTGGCTAGTGATTAATCACTTATTTTAAGTATTAAAAGCATTAAAAACAGTGCTTTTTTAATACTCAAAATAAGCTATTAATCACATAGCCAAATAATTACTTACAGTTTACAGTATTAAATTTCTGTAAGGAATTTTAATGTTAAAGTTATTTTATATTAATAGCACTAATAATTGTTATCCGAATCGTGAAGCGAAGCTTTGTTTCGAAATCCAAGATATACTTGATTGACGTCACAAACGGTTGCCACGGAAAGGCCGTACCATCTGCGCCGGTCTCGTAACTTCTTCCCTTCGAGAGCAGCACTCAAAGGAAACTTGAGTCGACTTATCAAGTATTTCATTGGGTTGGAGAAAAGATCCGTCGATTCCGAAAACTTTCCATCTGCAACTTGTCGATTTGCTTACATTTTTCATCAATTCTCGTGTGACTTGCGTTACAACGGTAACTCACTTTTCCACGTGCTATGTATCTGTGTGTCGAAGTCCTATACGAGTCGTTTCTTTGCAATACTTAACATAATAAAAAAAAGTCGTTGAAAAGACGCAAGCAGGTTTCGGGCGAAAGAAGCTAGGCTTGTCCTTGAATTTCTGCTGACTATTTTTCTGGTGGTATTTGTTCTCATTCTTCAATATTTTATAACGTCAAGGAGGCCGGAAGACTTCTGCGGTAATATCGAGTCGAACGGCAGGAGTGCGAACGCAGCACACAAAGGTATCTAAAGTCCTCGGCGATCTCTTTATTGAAAATTGGCACGGTTCCTATCTTTTCCTTGTACTTTCGCCGATGTCTACATCCATGTATAAAGATCTCTTTATATTTCAAACGCTGATCTTGTCAGTTGCAAAATTTGTGCCTTAATCGTTAGGTCAGCATTACTTCCGGCTATTTGTCTACGTTAATTGTTTGCTATTACGTAGTGCAAAAGAGGCCATTCATTCATCTTATCAGCGAGATTTATTTATTACATTCAATTATATTTTTCAAATTTAATATTAGTTTAGTGTATGTATAGTTAATAAAAATAATTTATATACGTCTAAATACACTTTATTTATATATAGATATATACTTTAAATTAAAAAAAATATTTTAGTTTTATATTTAGGGTAAGTCGGGGAAAGTTGCCAGTAGATCGAAAATTCCATTTCAGGAAAAACACCGTGACTGACTATTTTATTTAAATGAATACCGATGTACAATTTTTATATTTTTATATTAGATTTTAGTTTTTTAAAATATCGTGAATGCTACAATATTTGATAGATACATCTAAAAAACAAAAATATTAATTTTTCTGTCAGATTATATCATATTTATGAAAGAAAAACTTAATGGAGCCAATTGGTATGAAGAAAACATCTTTGCATCATGTAAAGTTGTAAAGAATAGGAAAATAACAATATGGGACGCATCAAAAATCAACGCTATACCGGATTCTGAGAGAGAAATGGAGACTTGAAAATAAAAAATTGTCCAAAGAAGGGCCAGGTTCTTCATCATGAAGATTGTGGAAATGGTAGTACTTAACTGTATTAAGTGTAATGCTTGGACAACAACCCTTTACATAATTAACTTGCTAAGAATTATGATAACAAGCTTGGTGATCAGCTGAAGCCAATATTGAAATTTATTTACGCATAATTTCGGAAAATGTCCAAGAAAATTGTATTTACCAATTGTTAATAGTTAAACAGTTTACTGTTAAAAATAAATCAATGTTTTTGTACATGTATTACACTTCATTTATTGAGTGTTACATGTTTCTCCAGTACTCGTATCTTCTCCATATGCAAGTGGCATCTTACTCGGGTATAGGAGCAAGATATCAGTTATGCATAGGATATATTCATAATCAAATTGCAACATTTTAACGATAACTTTTAGGATAGGCTATTTTCAGCACTATTATGTGAAAATTTACGTATCATCTTGCAAAAATTCCGAAGCGTGTTTTCATATTTCTGTAATATTTCTTAACTATGGCATCTCTTCCCTCCCCGACTTACCCTATGTATAAAATAATATTAAATATATAATATATTTATAAAGATTAAATATCGAGCAAAGAGAAATACGTAACGAATAATACATTCAAGGAAAAAGACTGACCGTTAAAAGAGAATCGTTAATGTCCAAGTGATCGCTCAACGTTAAGCAAATTGTAAGCCGACTAACGCGATCGCGAAGCCTGATAAATGTAAAATCCGTGCGAGTGTCATTTAACTGGAAGTGAGAAGTTACGAGAAACACGCGATCGATTTACCAAATGGAAATCCATCCGTCGTGGCGATCGACGGGCATTCTACGTTCGAAGTAACATCGAGTCATAGAAATCGACGGACTTTTTCACAGCGATTCTCGGAAGTTATCGTCGCATCTTTCTAAAGAACGATGACGATTCCACTCTTTCTCTTTCTTCCTCTCTGTCAAATCCTTTCGTGCCCCGAATACTGAGTCATACAAAAATCGATGCGATAGAAAATTAAGGGAGGGGTAGGAGGGTGTAAGGGGGGGAAGGGACGTTTCGCCCATGAACATAACTTTCGAATAAACGTTGAACGAATGGACCTCGGTCACGGAAGCAGATGATTCTCCGGTAATACAGGAAAATAATGAATAGCCCGAAACATAATATCCGCCTCGTGCAATGTCACAAAATTACAGGGTCTCGCCGATTCTGAGATATACGATCGTTCCTTATCAGCAGAAATTGCATAATGTTATTATTCGCGTCGTGATTAAATACAAACGCATTAATTAGTATTAATTTTGTCTGTGTTAAATCGAGAGATGAAATTGCTTCGGAACCGTTACGGCGCATTGATAAAGACAGTCGTATCAGTCGTATAGAAAAGACTGCTGCATTCTAATTATTTCTAATTGAATATTATCATCGACGATAAAGAAGATTGCTACACGACAGGTTGTCGGCTGCAATAATACGGTAGGTGCCTCGAGTATTAAGTTACGCTCACATGGAGTAAGCAGCTTACGCAAGTTCGTAGTAAATTTATACAAGCTAGTTTAACTATTGTACGTGCATGTTTGTGTACGTGCAAACGATTGAGATTTCATAAGTCCGCTTTTACCGATTATTGGGGAACTTATCGAAATGCTTCTAAGTAATGTCGTGGAATTGTTCAGCTCTTCGTGACTTTACTTGATTATTGGGATACTTATTGTTAGTATCTCCTGAGATAACAAAACTCGCTTTAAATAATCCTTGTTTTTCGCGTACTTATTTATATAGGCGATTTTTTTGTAAGTAATAATTAATATTGAATTAAATAATCAACAAATAATGCATTAATATTAAAAATTATTAACAAGTGTTAAAAAAAAACATTCAATAATAAATTAGAAAATTCTTTTTTTGTTTGTTATTATCTGATTGTTGGGGTTGCTAGTCCCCCATCGGGCGCCTCCCCAGGTGGCGGATTGGGGAATGCCTCGCAGATATGGGTGGTACCGAGGAAATGAAATACTCGAGGTGGACCAAAACTAGCGCTGGGTAGTGGCAGCTGGCTATCCAGGAGTGGCCACGGGCGGAGTGCTGGCTGTGAACCAGATAGCAGAAGGCGCTATGGTATCCAATAGTACGGCTTCTGTACAGCGGTGTGGAAGGCAAGACGAGAAACCACCACACTAATCACCCAAGAAAATCAAATCTAGAATGATTAGAAATTATAAGGATGATCAGTCTGGGGACCCGACTGACAATCGACGTCAGCCTAGTTCCGGGCTGGGCGGTGTAAAATCGGCTATCGGGCATGTGGCAACGGGAAACCAGGTTCCACATGCGAAATTGACGATTGGAATGCCGAACGCGGAGAGGCGGGCTTTCTGGAGACGTAACAGATTTGTGACGTGGAACGTGTAGGGTTTGGTACAGCACCCAGGCAAATTGCAGATAATAGAGAGAGAGAGATGGAAAACTACGACATTGCGATACTAGGAATGGCTGAGACACACTGGAAAGATAAAGGACACTTTACTAGTAGATCCGGTAACAACATATACTTCTCCGGACATGACAGCGAAAGCAGAAATGGTGTGGCGGTAATTATGCCAGCAAAGCTGCGAGACGCGGTATGTGGGTACAACGCCATATGCGACAGAATCATCCATGTGAAATTCCAGGGCGTCCCAAATATGCTAAACCTAATCCAGGTCTATGCGCCGACGACTGCAGCGGAGGAGGAGGAAGTTGATGAGTTTTATGGTAAACTAGAAGAAGTGCTTCACTCCATACCGAGTCGGGAAATAGTGATGGTCCTAGGGGATTTCAATGCGAAAATCGGTACAACAAGCGCAGACCAGCACTTGAGGCAGGTGGTAGGAAGTTTCGGTTTTGGAGAAAGGAACGATAGAGGAGAGAAACTCATGGATTTCTGCTTACAGCAGAAGGTCTCCATAATGAACACATACTTTCAGCAACACCCTCGGAGATTGTACACATGGAGATCGCCTGGGAACCGCTACAGAAATCAAATTGATTTTCTTCTTATAAGTACGAGGTGGAGAACGTCCGTAATGAATGCCAAAACATATCCAGGGGCAATATGCGGTAGTGACTACCAGCTGCTGGCATTGGATTTCAGGTGTCGGGTTAAAAGAAGGGCCAAGCGTACCCTAAGACCAACTAAGATGACGGACGCGGAATTAAAGCTGTTTAAGGACGGGGATAGGAGATGCTCTGCCCACATATATCACCCTGATCCCTGGGGATAGTATTGATACAGCATGGAATACAATAAAATCAGCGATAGAACATACAGCTACTCAATGTCATCAGCCAAGGAGTGTTATCCGGAAATCATGGATTAGCGAGGCCACGTGGAGAGTGATCAAACAAAGGAAGGCATTTAGAGGGGTCCCGGAAGGATGGGCTTTGTACAGACAACTGTCTAAGGAGGCCAACGGCGATGCCGTAACGATAAAGAGAACTATATAGCTGAGTTCTGTCTGGAAATTGAGAGACACGAACACCGGAATGAAACAAGAGATCTCTTTCGTAAAGTTAAGCTTCTAGCAAATGAATTCAAACCAAGGAACTGGGCGGTAGAAAACGATGGGCGTATCGAGTTTGAGGTAGAGAAAGTTTTAGAAATTTGGAAAAATTATTGCACCGCGCTGTATAAAAAAGAACCAGCACAAGATGGAGATGTAGTGGTGGACTTGAATGACTCAGAGCCCGAACCTGATGTTTCACTATCGGAGGTCGAGGAAGCAATTTCAGCCCTAAAGAAAGACAAAGCGCCGGGGTATGATGGTATCTCGGGGGAACTGTTACAAAAACTGGGAGAGGAAGGAACTCGAGTGCTGATAATGCTCTGCAACAGTGTATGGAAAGCTGGAAAATGGCCAGCTGATTGGGCGACGTCACTCTTCATCCCAATCCACAAGAAGGATCCAACCACGAAATACAGCAATTATCGTACGATATCCTTAGTCTCGCATCCTAGTATAATTCTTTTAAGAATACTTCAGCGATGTATTCAACTTTATCTTGATCGACAGATTACTCAGGAGCAAGCGGGATTTGTTAAGGGTAAGGGTACAAGAGAACAAATTTTCAACTTGCGTCAACTTGTTGAAAAAGAATGCGAGTTTGGGATACCCATGATCATATGCTTCCTAGATTATCGGAAGGCGTTTGACTGTGTGGATTGGTCGCGGCTGTGGAAAGTCATGGTCGAAATGGGAATCCCAAAGCACCTGGTGCTCTTAATCAAAAATCTTTATGAGGCAAACTTGACAAGAGTGCGCCTTGAGTCGGATGACTCCTCTCCTTTTAAAATTGAAAGAGGAGTGCGCCAGGGATGTCTACTGTCGCCAGGATTGTTCAACATCTACGGGGAATTTATAATAAGAAGAGCATTGGAAGATTGGAAAGGCGGAATAGCTATTGCGGGTAAAAAAATATCGAACCTGAGATATGCGGATGACACTCTGATTGCGGCAACGGAGCAGGAAATGGTCGACCTGCTACATCGTGTTGAGAGCGAAAGCAGTAAGTTTGGACTCAAAGTTAATAATCAGAAAACTAAGATCATGATAATCGACCGCTCACAGTGGCTCCGGCTGACGGGTGCATTGGGCAATCTGGAAACCGTCGAGGAGTTTGTTTACTTGGGCTCGCTCATCACTAATAATGGCACCTGCGAGGCCGAAATTAGAAGAAGGATAGCGATGGGCAAGAGTGCGGCTAGCCGTCTAACTGGAATCTGGAGGAGCCGAACTATATCTAGGACCATTAAAGTGAAACTTATGTGCGCACTCGTGTTAGCCGTATTCATTATGGGGCTAAGACGTGGACAATAAAAGCGCCAGACAGGAAGAGGATCGACGCTTTTGAGATGTGGAGTTGGAGGCGCCTGCTCCGTGTCCCGTGGACGGCCCACAGGACAAATGAATCCATTCTCCGCGAACTGAAGATCAAGACCAGGCTCTGGGCTGCGTGCCTGAGGAGAACTTTGCAATTCTTTGAACACATCGCACGACAAGGAGAGGATAACTTGGAGAGACTGATAGTGTCTGGGAATGTGGCAGGTTGGAGAGCCAGGGGACGTTCACCTACGCGCTGGACGGACCAGATAAAAAAGGTCACGACAGAACGGTTCCAGTCAAATCTGAGAAGGGCAGAGGACCGCACCCAGTGGAAGGAGATAGTAGATCATTTGGGATTTGATCACGACCCTCAGCCATGAAGAATCGACTAGAGAGAGAGAGAAAGAGATTGTTGGGGTATCGCATTTATTATAAAATTAGATTATAGAAATTGTATATCACACTGAAAGCAAATTAAATGTATTAAACATTCTATTCTTTTCATAATTCTCTTTTTGTCGTAATAGAAACTTTAACACATATAATTATACGTTACATATATATTACACACATATTATGGCAAAAAGCCTTTTTGTCGTAATATGTGTGTAGAATATATGTATAATTAACGGTGGTTAACTGAAATCGTAATAATCGCAATTGTCAATTTAATTTACATTGTATATTGTTGTATATTTCCATTATTATCGTTTGCTTTTGTACGCTTGTTAAGGACTGAACAAAGTTACGGTTTGCATTTTAGAAATAATAACTATCGTTACGAAACCGCTTTGCATTAAAATTACAAGTCTTCGTTACACAACCGCGTCAAGTGTATAGCTAAACCCTTAATGTACAAGCGCTATATCTTCTCAATTTCTATTTTACTTAACGTCTGCTACTGCACAGCACCATTAACGAGCCACGTATTCACAAACAACCGCAATATTTTAATTAGAATTACGCAAGAAGACCTTCCTCCCTTATTTTCTAAAAAGCTTTGTCTTATCTACGCTTTTATTATCGTTTCGGTAAAGTTCCCGTATATTCATGTAATATCGAGTATCGTGTAGCTATCATCGTCCCGTTTTTAAACAAAATTGATTTTGCGTCCGTGTACTGGTAACAGTATACTGATATCGCGCCTGATATTTTCTAGAGGCTAAGCCTCGTATTTTCTCCGCTTATGTTAGATATATCGTTTTACGACTTTTCCAAGTATTTTCGTGCTAGCGACGCATATCAAGTTTGCATTCGATAGTTAAGTAGCTTATATCCTGGTTCCGCAAAACCGCCTGTTCTCCATAAAGGTGAGTCTAAAATAAAAGAAATGGGTCAAGCATAGCGACTGTGCGCCGGATAAAGCAAAATTGAGATAATTACTATTCCGTTCGGTAAGTGGAAAGAGAGTTTTATAGTAAGGTCTACTTATTACACTTATTACATAAAAATTATTGATGTACAATTTATGCAAATTTAAATTCAACGATCAAGTTCGAATCAAATTGACAATACAAAAAAAGGTATTTACGTTTGATTATGTAAATGAAGTAACTAAGTTACCGATAACGCAAAAAAGCATAGTAAAATCGATGCGCAATATATCGCTGGAGGATGTTCTCTCATGCGATTATCTGTTTTCCGATGTGATAATTAATGGCCTGTTATTGATGAGTATAGTATTTACGCTCGAAAACACCTATACATTAGCAATCGCTGGAGATCATACTATCCTAACGATATTGAAAATAATATTATAATGCAGTACATTGTGTGCTATACTGCAAAAAAATTGATCCACATAATATGATATTAAAATATATAACGTTCAATTTACATATATAGCGTTTAAATCTACAATCTCAACAAATAATGAGAATTGTCAAATATACATTTTCAATAAAATAGTATTGCTAATTGCCTTTCATATTGATTTTGAAACAAATATAATGTTTTTATTAGAATTATCAACTTCTAAATGAATGCATGCGATCCTTAGTCACTATAAATTATTGTTCATATTTGTATTAATATTATATTATGCTATAAGCGTTTTTTCTTTGTATATAATTCAATATTGGAACAATGAAGATGGGAACGGTGATTGCGGAAATTTTACGCCCCACTTACTGCCCCCAGGATATCCACATTAACGTGAAGTCAGCGATAAAAGCGCGCGGGTCATAAGTTTATTAAGGGCGCTCGTAAAAGAGGAGTTTGAAAGATCGCGAATGTATACAACGCTCATTCGTAAAGATAATATATCTGGGGAAAAAATCTGAAAAACCATTTCCCGAAATGGAAAGAAACCCGGTGAGCGTAAAAAAATGTACGATGTCGAGGACAATTTGTTTGTATCCGGTGTATTTATTCTGGGAAATGTCACGGAGAGCTTTCTCTCTCTCTCTCTCTTTCTCTCTTTTCTACGTGATACCTCTCGGAATCTCTTTTTACTAAAATTGGATTCGTTCCCGTTGGTTCGTCAATGCTGCGATTTAATTTGGTAAATGAATTAAAGTCTCAGATATCTTATGGAGTGGAAATATCATCCTTTTAATTATAGATAATAAGATTAGTACTGTAACATACAACAATGATATTATTTCGTATTTATATATTTTATCTCTCACAACGTTTATATATGAATGTTTATAAAAGTTAAATGAAGGATGCTTAAAATAAACTAAAAATAAAAAATCAAACAGTTTTTTGTAACAAGGTATATCGTATCAAATTATTTTTGAAACCAGCGTGAATAAATAATGAGCATAATTTACTCATGCGCAACGTTTTCATAGTTCTCTATGATTCTGAAATTACACCAGATGGGGCTTTAAATCGAGATTACATTTATTATTACGGTACATGCAAAAATACTTTTGTTATACTTGAGACGTTTTCTTTGCACGTTTGAGAAATGTAATTTTTACCCTTCCATTCATTTACTAAACTTACAAGAACAATTTATTTCGCAGACGATAATATAAGAAATTCTTGTAAAAAGAGCACATTTTATTTACGATAGGCTATTAAACGAATTAAATATATTTAGAAATATGTTACATTTTTTATTTTAAGTTAATGTGCGACGTAATGCTGATATATATGCGTCTTACATTCCTATTTTGTAGTAAGATCAAGATCGTAAGATATCTTACGAGGACGAGATGAGAACAAAACATGCATGATTTTTATCTTATTATTATTGAAATTAGAATCTTCATTAAATCATTCGAATCAAAAAACGAAATAAATTTTTAAAGACAGATGTCGATTTAATATATTACAAGCACGAATATAGTCTTTTAATTTCTCCTTTTTAAAGAATAAATACACAATGTGATGACACATATCAATGTGCATTATAAAAAAAGCATGAATAAATGAATTTAGATTAGCATTAATAATTTTATCATAAAATTTAAAGCAGCACACACGATTAGTTATCGAACAAAGTCGTGATTAAAGGATATTTTAATTAAATCTGCTGCATGACAACTTATATAATAACGTGTTTTGTATTTCGTATGACGGACGAACTCAAGTAATAATTGATGCAATTGCATTATCATGGGTAAAATGCATTGGACGATTATTATTCTTTTTATGATGTAACAACAGAGAGATTAACTTGACTGGATGCTGAATTGGAAAGTTTACTTTGAACCAGTAGCTAATAAAGCGCCCAGAATTTGCGTAAATACATATAACCTATGTATATATTAAACGGTTCATAAATGTATAAGTAAGCTATTTAACTATATAACAATGACTACAATCTGTGGTGGAAACGCGAAGGATTATCACACTCGTGCTTGCAATGACTGAATTGCATTATACTAATTTAACCATAATAAATCGATGGTCAGGAACAAGCGAAAGAGATATTTTTTAGGAATATTGTTTGAAGCTAAAGTTACATAAAAAAATATTGTCTTCTCACATACTTTGTACACATCAATAAGCGACAAAAATATACAAGTATCACATTACACGTGCATGACATTATAGTCAATAGTTGCTTTCCATTTACATCGAAACTCAGATAATTCTCACTTGCGACGTCATTCTGTCTTTATTATTCATTAGTTACCAAAAAGGATAGAACGACGTCACAAGTGAGATTTATCTGAGTTTTGATGTAAATGGAAAGCACCTAATATCTTATACCACAGAATTGTAGTTTAAAATTTCATCTGCGTCACACTATACTTCTAGCGTCGTTTAAATCTAGAATGTCATTGGTGACAGTATCCCTAAAAGTAAAGTTATAAATGTCGCAATAAATTCTATTTCTGCTGTTGCGGATAGTTCAGATACGCAAGCGTAAGTGTCGTCGAGTCGAGTTTTATTATTAACCTATTTATGTGTGCTTCACGTAGTTAGGATAAAAGGTAGTTGTAATTGCGGAACAATGAACTAAAATAAAAATATTCAACAGAGAGAGAGAGAGAGAGAGAGAGAGAGAGAAATCTGCGTGTCAAAAAATAAATGATTAATAAAATTACACATGGCCAAATAATGAGGCTGCACGCATATTAAGCTCTACGTTAATTTTAAGTTAGCTTAGGTAGCAAAGCTGAAGTATTCATCTGCATGCTCAATGTAAACCAGAGAACTACCTTTTATTTGATCAGGAAGATTTTCCGCGAATCAGCAATCTTTGTTCTCCGTTATGTTTGTCCGATAAGGATATACACAGTATATATAACAATACTCGACAGTCATTGGAAAAGTAAATATAATTACCGCGATAGATTGCTGTTAGCGATTTAATTCGGATTAATATGAATGACATTAGAGTTGATACATAATGAGCCTTGCAAAGAAGTATGTGTAACGTATGTGTGTAGTGTAGCATAGTTTTGAAATAATAATTTACACAGGCAAAATATGTTGACAGCAACCTGCGCGCGCGATAACATAATTTGCATGTGCAATCAAAACGCATAGAAAGGTGTTTAAAATTTTAATTAAACGGGCTGAGGGCGTTAAATTTGACGTTTAGAGTAGTGAATGGTATTATTGTCGTTGCTTTGTGATCAAATAAATTACGATATTCGCGTGATCCAAGCGACGTTTTCAACACGCTGTTATTCAATATTTCTTGATAAAAAATCAGTGAGAAAATAGAAACAAAAGTTCAATACATTTTTAATGATATAATCAGTCAAAATTTCTCATTAAATTATGCAATATTTACAATGGATGCCATATATTTTTATTGATTTTGGAATAATTTTTACATATAATATGCAATATAATATGCATGTGTCAATCATTCTTCTGTTATTAATTTTCGTAGGTTAGCTAATATTAATTTTTCACTGTCCAACTAGTTTTGTTTTTTAGCTTGTTATGCATATACATATTAGATATTGCGTAAATTATAAAATTATTATAAATTAAAATGTCTATTGAGAATTGAAAGATAGATACATACACGCAAACAATACAATATGTTCAACGCCCATAAAATAGAGTGATGGCAAGAAAACCTGCTTTTTCGTCCATTTTTTGGGGACCTTGAATTTGAAACTTTTTTTCATGGCAAATAGTTTTATTAGATGAAACATTAATCCCAGTAAAATTTCAAGATGAGCATAGGCACGGTTCTGGAGATACAAGGGGGTGAAAATACGGGATATCGAAAATTCGTACAAGGGTAACTTTGTCATTTTGAGAGATATTTTAAATCTGCAAGCGGGTGCTGTTTTAGAATCGTTTGTACCCGATTCCGAAACAGTACCCGCTTGTGGATTTAAAATATCTCTAAAAATGGCGAAGATAGCTCTTACTCCAATTTTGAAAATTCGGTACAATCACCCCCTTAAGGGTACAAACAAAACTGTCGGTGGTACAAACGGGTACAAATGATTCCGAAACAGCACCCGCTTGCGGATTTAAAATATCTCTAAAAATGACAAAGTTACCCATATACGAATTTTTGATATCCCGTATTTTCACCCCCTTGTATCTCCGGAACCGTGCCTATGTTTTTGAAATTTTACTGGGATTAATGTTTCATCTAATAGTACTATTTGGCATAAAAAAAGTTTGAAATTCGAGGTCCCCAAAAAATGGGCGAAATTTGCCATCACTCTTTCGCGTAATTTTTACTCATAACCAGTAAATATAAAAAAAAAAGTAATTTTTTATGTATTGGCGCAAACTTTGAAACGAGAATGTCATGATTTCTTTCATCCTTTGTGAAAGTATTAATATCAATAAATAATAAATAAAATAAATAAATAAAATTATTTATATAATTGTTAATCGTTAATAGACAATGTGCCAAAATGATCTCCATGATAACTGTTACATGTATTGAAACAAACTTGAGATACGTGTTATAATTTTCTTTTTCCTTCGAAGACAAATAAGAAATAAAATTACACAATATTATTTATCCAATCACCTCAACATTTTAGTTGATATTTTGAAAAAATGGTCTATTGTCGAGATAAGTTTTTCATTGCGCAAGTGCATAGCGAGAGGGTGAAAAAGAAGCAAAAGCAGCAAAGAGGCAGTGAAATTCACTTGCCTTCTCAAAAATTGATGAGCTCCGAAACACGCCAATTATATGCCATAAGATGTGTTTATATTTTAATTAAAAGGTACGAAAAGAAAAGATAGAGAGAAGTACATTCGGGATATCATGATGCATATATAACGCGCGAATATTCGAAGAATGCGGATGCCTGGTATTGCTATGCTTTTTGCAAAACGTTTAACTATACGCCAAAATATTCGATCACGGCCGTGAAAAATTAATGGGCGTGGTGATACGTGTCACACACCGATGTAACCAGCGGATGTTATTTCGGATTGGAAAGAGCCTTGGAAAGCCTCAGTTTAGAAGAAGTTTACGACTCTATGGCTGCTCTAGCGCGTGAAACTAGCTGGAGAATCTCGCCGAAGTCTCTCTCTTCGAATCGGTTATCCCAACCAAGTCGCAATTACACAACTTTTACAATACTTTCGACCCAGTTTGTGCTTCCGTATGAAATCGTTTTGCACGCGCTTTGCCGAACAGGATTCTGGATAATGGACAATAAACGACGATATCTTCGACAAATTCTATCCTTCGCGTTTCGCATTATCGCTCAATTTTTTTTTAATAATCGCAAACTTTCGTATCACGTTGCAGTTGTTACGTTATATCACACCATGCTTTTATATTTATCAGGGATTTAAGTTCGGCAAATGCGATTGGTTTCACTACAAATCCAAGTGTGTTATTTTAGTTGAAGCTCTACTTACACATATTTTACCGTTTCAAATCACGTCATTTAACACGATTGAACGTATTAACTTTTTATTTAATTTATACGATTAAACGTGTTAAATGATGTAATTTAACACATAAAGAAACATGTAAAAAGTGCTTTAATCTAATGTATCATTTTTAGACGTTTATGCGTGTAAAAATAACATCAGTTAGATTTGCAATGTTATGAATGTGAAACATAGGTAGCAATGTTTCTTTCAAATTATAGTGCGCGTAACGATACGATTTTTGTAGAGTTACAGTTACAATTATCATTCTGTCAACAACTTCCAATGCTATCTTCCAACCTAAAGCGGCTGGATGAGGACTCACGTTTAATCGTTAAACGAGCTTCCATGAATAACGTGTGATCTTATTCTAAAAACTCGGGCACATTGGCCTAATAAGATTCAAAGGGAGAAAAGTTCAAGGCAAAACGACCTCGTATCTTCTGTGAATTCTCGGTGATATGTGTCTGTCATATATCGAGATTCGTCAGGCGGAAATTCTACCGCGGAAGTCTCGTTTTAAGGAACGGCTGGCCGGAGCCGTCCGGACGATGATGCGCGCACCAGCAAAAAAAGAGTGAAGCTCGATCTTGCGAAAGGTTGCAGGAGATTCCCTCCGATCGGCCCGACAATTCAATTATCCGAGCGATTGGATTTTCCGCGCCGTCCATCAGGAGTAAATTATTTCGTACTACGGCGAGCAACGAAGTGCCGTTGGCAGCAAGTGTCCTATGGTGCGCAACGAATCGTCTGACATCGGTGGCGCACGCAAGAATAAGCGCGCCGCTTGTGGCTGGATGCGTTTTCCTCGCGTGAATCGCAATTCCGAGACGCTTCGGAAAATCGGCACCGATATCGTCGAGGGATTTATCAAAGCAAGACGAGGTCATCGAAGCTGTAGACAGGTTTATATTCACGTGCATCCGACCGTCGTTCCGTTTCTACCTCGTATCGGACCGACCGGCGCGGCGCGGCGCGGCGCGGCGCGGCGCGGCGCGAGCTTTCATCGACCACGCGAAACAATCTCGCTGATTGTTCATTGAAATACAGTGATGAGTTATTTTTGTGCAGTACCGCGATCTCTCTCCGGCTCGAATGTGATTCAATAAGTTAAACATTGTATTGATTAAGCGCAGGCACGTGATCGTATGTATAAATGTAATTATGTGTAATTTCGTCTCAATTAATACTTCATGAATTTTACAATCAATTTTACTACTCTTGTTCGTTATATCTCTCGAGAATTTAATTGGAAGGATAGAAAGGAAGGAAATATTTGCATGCCTTGATTGTAATTAATTGTAATATAGCGTTATATACTGGAAATTTTAAACTTATAATATAATATAAGTTGTCCCATGTTATAAAATAAATCATTGGATCGCAGGAATTATTAATATAAAATAGATTTCAGATATTTAGGATGTCTTTGAAGAGTGAGACTATAAAGCGAGTTTAGAAAGCTCAATCTTGATAGAATTTGTTAAAAGTTGGTTTACGAGCCTCGCGTAAAAATCGTTGCGCTTTCGCAAAGTTCAAAGGTTCAGTTTCTAACTTCCCTGTTTCTTGATCCAGCTTACCTTATTCATCCGAGGACACCATTCTTTTTGTAATGTAACATTAATTAAAAAATATAAGTAATGTGTAATGTTTTATAATAAAGAACAATATTATAACTAAATAACTAAGATTTATTTCAATCATTATATTGTTGTCGTCCAATTAATTTAAGTCTTAAGTTATTTATGTAACTTAAATTAAGTTGCTATGTATTCTAGTTTACGTGTAGAATTTAAAAAAACGCTGTATATGTAGAACATTTTATAAATAAGAAGGTGGTGTAAGTTTCTACACATCTACACAGAGAGAACGGTTTCTTTGGATTTAATAAATTTTATTAGATTCAAACAAATTTATCTTTTGGAATAGTCCAAACAAACAAATTTTTGATTCAACAAATACGATTGTTTGATTTTCAAAGAATATATATCTTTGTCTTAAATAAAAAAATTGTTTGAAACGAAAAACATACTCTCTATCGCTTTAATAATACTATTGTTTCATTTAAATATCAATGCTTTATAAAAAATGTCTTAAACATTTATTTATTATTTATTTATTTATATATGATATATGTGGTAGTCGGTTGACTGCTACATATATAAATAAATAAATAATAAATAATTGTCATATCTCCATCACTCGAGTGACCGGTGTGATGGATTCCAATGATGTGTACAACTGCGAGTGATAGACGTTTTCGCCGTGGAGTCTTATATACAATTTCTGGTCGAATTTGACTTACGAGTTTAGCAGCCGCCTAGCGGTGAAAATACTTATTACATTTATGGTAACCAAATAATATATTATTTGTTTGGGAGATATTACTTCAAAGAATAGTGTCTTTTCCGTTAAATAGTAGAGTTTTCTTGGATTAAACACAAAAATTTTTCATTCAAAAACATATTATTTCGTCTAAGCATATGTTGTTTCACTGAAAGAAATTTAAATTAAACAAATAGGATTACTAAATCCAAAAAAACCGTTCTCTCTGTGTACATCATGATGCAGTTTTGATTTATAATAAGGAGAATCGTTGATTTATTCAACCTTTTCTCGGGGCTTAATCAACACATCTATACTAATATATAAAATCCTTACGGGTGGTGTATGTTTGAACGTTAATAACTTAAAAACTATTGGACCGAATTTTTACCACAGAAAATAGATAACGAAAACCTGTACACTCTATAGCACTCCCCGGAAAATTCTACCCCTATTTCATATACTTGTGGTAAAAATTCGGTTTAATAGTTTTTAAGTTATTAACGTTCAAACATACATCACCCGTAAGAATTAGAAAAATAAAAAAAAAAATAACGTTATTAACTTAAAAACTATTGGACCGAATTTGTATTAAAACCATATAAAATAGGGGTAGAATTTTCCGGCGAGTGCTATAGAGTGTGTAGTTTTTCGTTACCGGTTTTCTGGAAACCGATTTTTTTAATTTTTTTAATTCTTACGGGTGGTGTATGTTTGAACGTTTTTAACTTAAAAACTATTGGACCGAATTTGTATTAAGACCATATAAAATAGGGGTAGAATTTTCCGGGGAGTGCTATAGAGTGTGTAGTTTTTCGTTACCGATTTTCTGGAAACCGATTTTTTTAATTTTTCTAATTCTTACGGGTGGTGTATGTTTGAACGGTTTTAACTTAAAAACTATTGGACCGAATTTGTATTAAAACCATATAAAATAGGGATAGAATTTTCTGGGGAGTGCTATAGAGTGTATAGTTTTTCGTTATGAGAGAGAGAGAGAGACTACTTGCGTGTCTTAACACATGTCCTCCGGGGCGAAGCCCGGGTAACCAGCTAGTTTGTTATATGTACAGGGTATTAGGCGGTAATCGCCGAACCTCTTGTATGCAAGTAGAGTGAGTTAAACCCCCCGAGTAGAAAAGTCTTCTATTTTATTCGCAATATTTGAGAATGGGACGTCTCTTCTTGCCGCGCGCGTCTACGAGAGTAGATCTTTTTCAATTGATTTCTAACCAAGTATTGCGAATTTCGCAAAATGGTAGAAGACTTTTCTACTCGGTTTAACTCACTCTACTTGCATACAAGAGGTTCGGTGATTATTACCGGACACCCTGTATATAATAAAAATTAATACTTACAAAACACAATTACGTGCTTCAATTTTAATACACCACGAGAAAGGTTGTTAGTGATAGCAACTTAAAACGGAGTGACAGAAAGATGTACATAAAATATGCATGTAAGAAATCGGAGACAGAGGAAGGAAAAGAAAGAGACCATGCGACTCACCAATGCCTGGGCGGCGCTCTGGTGCTGCAAGCAAGAAACATTCAGTTACAATCACAATAACGACAATCAGTTAATGTTTCTTAGCTGGCTCATGATAACATTAACAAACAGTTCAACAGTGATGCGGTGCTTACGAAAGCTTAAACATTGACTGGTACACAGACAACACTGAGAAAAATATATGAAATCGTAGAAGCCAGCAGTCACGCAGTTACGGCATATCTCGAAAGTTTCGAACTAGAAGATGCAATTGTAGTAATGATTCTGAGATAATGAGAAATTTCGTGACTTCGGCTGTCTCGATTATATATTTTTCCAAGTGTTATTCTTCCCTCACTGCACGTTGCAAGCTTACATAATGCGCAAATTTTCCGTGTCAATAAAGTACGTATGTCGTGTATATTGCTGTTGATGAATGTGAAATGGTAATAACTCGATAAACGAATTTCATTCCTAACGATTAAATTCATTAAACGCGACGTAGCCGATCTTGATCTCATTGCTTTGGGTCTAACCATATCTTTTAAAGCGCATACATTCGATCAGTCGGCATTTATGTGGAAGGAAAAAGAAGAAGCCTTAGCTTTTTATGTTTAAAATATTGCAGAGAATTATTTTTTTAGGAGCATATATTTTTTGTATATTTTTCTATTTTTTTTATAAGCGTAGTGCTAAAAGTATCAATCCTATAACGATTAAAATGAATAGCGTCGATGAAATTCAAAGCCGCTATCATGGAATTATGATTGCAGCTGCAGTACGTAGCCTTTGATAAAGCCAAGTCTTTATCATCTAACTCGCACGACTTCGTTTTATTTGCGCTGACTCGTGAAAGCGTCGCGTCGCGTGGGTGTGTACGTGTATGTATATGCTCGCATAGTTTGCACGCTACGTAAAAATATTTGTTCGCGTAAGCACCGTGATGCTGTCACAGGCACGCCGTAATTCGTTTCGAGATTTGATGTTTTTTGCGCGGAAGAAAAAAAATCGAAAGTAGCATTTATCACGAGTGGGAAAGCTGCGTGACATGCATATGATATATGTATATGTACGATCTAAAAAATAAAAGTAACGCTTTTTCAAAAAGTGCAAAAGTACGCGCTTGATCTGAAACACGTCTTTAATTGCAGCCCGAGACGCAAAGCGATGCTGATCGACGTCAAATGATGCGAGAAAACATCGGATTGACATTTAATTAAAGCACTTGCCTCGCCAGATGAATTTCACGCGGGCGTGAACGCGTAATGGCTTCGAGACAAGTTACCGTCACTTTGGGATATTGAAAAAGAAATTCAAATGGAAGTGGTAAACAGCGAACGTCACATTATCCATTATCAGGAATAAAGTAATATCACTAAACCACTTAAACGACGCAAAGGAGAGATTACATGCGAATTAACACTCAACATTGACATTTATTTCGACTGGTATAATCATGTTGTATAAACTCGCTATTTCTATTGTTGAGAAATATACAAATAAAATACCAATTTTTTACCCGCAAACCTGCATTAAACTGCATTACAATAAAATGATTATTTCTGACAAACAGCTTCTATCTCATATTATTTTAACCCGTTGTGGTCACACCTCCTAAAAATAACGTAGTGGTCACATGGGGTCCAATGGACCCCACGCAGAAAAACAGTTGCTATTTGCGTTCTTTTTGATGTATCGACTCAAACCTTGAACTGGAATTTAGTTTAAGACTTCCTCTTTATAATCCAATAATTTTTTTCTCCTTTTAAAAATTTTTTTATGTTGAAAAAACGCGAAAAAAATTGTTCGAGAAATTTAACTTTTTTCACAAAAATATTCATCAAAATTTCAATTTTTGAGATAGAGCAAAAAAACTTCCTGCGTTTTACTCTCAAAATAGTATACTTTTAAGAAAAAAATAGTATCATAACGAGCTTTGAAAAAAGTATATTTATTGTACAGTTTGAAGTTATATATCAATTTTCATGAAACTCGTAAAATCAAATAGCTCAGTTTTGAACGTGTAAAATAAAGTGAAAAAACCGTCTCTTCGAAGGTACGTAGACGCAAAGTTAGCCTGGGGTCCACTGGACCCCATGTGACCACAAATTATTAAATACTCCTTTACACTTCTAATACGCGTATCTAATATTACTAACGCTGACTTTAAGCAATAAGATAAACCAATTTTTTTCCATCAATTTCAATTCTTTACATTTCAAATATTTTTACTATTGAGAATACGCGAGAGCTTTATCTCGAAGATTCAAGTGGTGTTACTAGCGCGTAAATAATTCACGAATCGTCGCAATAAGCAATATAATAATGACGATATTAATCCCGGCGAAACTTAGCCAATATTCATAAAGATGACTGCAAACGCGCTTCGTAATTAACGGGATGCCTATGAGAATGGAGCGATGAGCGGTACGCTGTCTTTTGTGAGAAGTCAAACTGCATTAAATTCTGCCCTCCTTGGTACCTACGTATTATAATGGGCGTTCATTCACCAACGAGCTTCCTGCCGTTTGCCAGCACGACAAGATTGAACGATCTAATATATTTAATTAGGAAACACAAAGTTGTAGCGCGATACCGATTGTTGCGGTATGCGCGCGGAGCGACATTTTACGAGGACGTAATCTAAAATACTCGAGCGGGAACAAACTAGTTTAACAACACAATTTAATGCAGAAACATCAAAGCGTATTGCAGTATTCTGTAACGACAGGGCCCACGACGAGTTGCAGCATAATGCACCGCTGAGAACTGCCTGTGAATAAAAAGATAGACGCGTAGAAAAAGCATAAAGGAATAATAAAGGAATAAAAATGTCGGAAATGACAGAGATCGGTACTCGCATATTCTTTCGGGCCTATTCAGGCGAGTAATCGTTTGGCTTTCACTGTCGCCGTCGGCAAACGAAAAAGTGATATATAACGCGAATGTTGCAGAACGATAATTCCATCTGATTAATTTATGGCGTTCTTTAAGCGTCCCGATCTTGAGGATAATCTCGAGTAAAACGAACGGCTGGATTAGAATCCCTTCGTAAGATCGATATGGTCATCAGCGTGAAAAATACGAAGAACAAACAACGATAGACTAGGAAGAATCGATAAAATTTCTTTGACCGATTTATCCTTCTCTCGAAATCACGCAAAGAAAATCGACGATTAAATGAAAATCATGATTACACATTATTATTCGTTCCACATAGACTCAATAAAATTTTGAGCGAACATTTTGTAATTTAATTGATACATTCGAGGGTGAGTGAATAAATAAAATTCCCTCGGCAAACTGAAACGGTGTCTGAATCCTTATAGTTAAACATATGTGACATTCATAGAAAGTGCATGCTAAGATTAATGTGCCATTTTTAAGCTTGTTTGGTGTAAGCTGAGAAGTATATCTTCATTTCTCCACATTCAAAGCACGTGTAAATGCATATCCATAAAAGAAGCGATGGGCGAACATAACCGCTAAGAATGATTTGATTAAATATCCTAAATATATGCGAATTATTTGCTTAATTTTCCTTAGTTGATAATTTAAAGAATTAAATATAGTGAAAGATATGTCATATAATGACCATTTGAAACGTTAGAAACGCAAAACTTTACGCGATGAGCATTTATGTTGCGATCGCGACACGAGCGTGTTCTGCACACGAGGATAACTACGTATAAGTTCTTAATGAGATTAATCTTGTTAAAATCCTGACTCTCGTTAAAAGATCATTACAATTAAGCGCATTGCGCAAAGTTACTCCCCGATTAAAAGTAAAAAAAAAAGGTACGTGAGAGCGATATTGACCCACATCATACCTCGCGGAGGCCGTACGTACACATATATGTGTCACTTCGGAAGTAGAATCATCACTTGCGGTGGGTGAAATTGCGTACCAGCTATACTCGAGTTGTAACAATTACCGGCAATCCACCGGCGGACTACCGTACAATTTAACGCAACATGTTTCGCGGTCCGCACCGATAATTTTCATTGTCTATCGTTCTATCTTTTTTAAGAGACTTACTTTTACTCTTTTTTTTTCAGTCCAGGAGGAATCCCCCTCGAGGACGGTCTAATTCTCAATTGTGGCACGAATATTTTCTCTTCCCTTTTTTTCCCTCTTTACGAGACAAAGGAGCAGATTATGACGGAAGATTTACGACGGCAATTATGAGGTTGTGATCGCGGGCGCATCGATCAGGCGCCGACCTATATCTATGCTGCGCTTACTTGAAGAATAACATTCCAAAGCGGTTCAGTCCGAGCGTATTATACTTCCGAGAGAGAGGGTGTTTGCGTTCGCAAAGTGCTTAAAGTCGAGATGGTTACACGAGCTGTGGTCGTGGTATTTTAATCAACTATCGAACTTGCTGAAGTTTTTATTCCACTGGAATAAAGCTCTTATTATTTTCGTGCGCATTTTAATATTTATCTTGGACATTCTTAGAGAGATCTAATAAAATTCAATATCGTGTCTAACATCGCGATACACAAGTTTAGTGCTACGATTGCTGCCAGCGTTACACACGCCACTAAAATCCGCGGTGAGATTATCTCGCCCCAACTTTGGCTTTATAAAGTTCAACGTTGAAGTGTCTGACTCGCGCGGGGTAAATATTTAGCACGTTAAAATTATTAAGAAAGGGAAAGGAGGGAAACCGCCCGCGTTCGAGGGAGCTCGCGAGGCATATCGGTTCGCCCGATTGGACCGAGAACTTGTGACTTTTCTAACGCGCGCCATTATTTCGCTACGGCCACGTTCCACTTAGCGCGACACTTACTCCAGCGCGATTACCAGCTGACCCCCCCAGCGCAGCGGCCGGCGAGTCTGCGGATTATTGTTCAATTTACTCGGCGCCATCGTGCGACGAGGCCGCGCCCTCGATTTCCATATTTCCACCGTGAAAAATCCCGCCGCGCGTTGTCGCGTTGTTTCTTTATTATATACGGCCAAAAATCACTGAGACGGGATACGGGGACTGCGCGACATTTCGACAGTGATTCCATCCGGAAGGCTATCTCCATTACTAATGAGAACTGTGTCGCGAATGTTTTCACAAAACATTAATTAAGGCAAGCTATAAGACTCCTGGCTTACAGTTATACCGTCTATTGTTTCATAATCCGAGTCCTCAAATATTCATTAAGCTTAATACCCATTAAGCAACTACACTATATCTGGCGTACACGATAAAATATAGCAACTGCCATAGAATTAGGTTCTGTAGTAATAACAACTTAATTTCGTAATAAATACTTTTTTTTCCACTTTAGGAAATGGCTTATTCTTAATAATAGAGTCATTTTCTATACAGTAAACACGCAAATGTGTGCATACGATGTTTGAGTAATCTTTGAAACGGGGAGAGAGAACGCGCGACATTGTACTAAAAAAGATTAAAGAAATATATGCTCGATGGCAGTATACAAGGAGGTACTCGGTGTTCGGCAGAAAAGTAGGTCGAGGTTTTACAAGAAACCAATATGGTTGTTAATTATTATGCGCTATATATGACAAAGGCACAGAGCGATAGCGTCAGTAGTATTAATACTTGGAGCGCGGACGCTGCATTTGTAGTTGTATTTGCACCAAGAATTGTAGCTGCAAAAATATATACGCCGTTAAACGCCGTTCGGCAAGAATCTGCGCTCGGCGTTAAATGCGTTTGTGTGCAAATAATTGACACATTGGCAGCAATTACCGTTGCTCATTGTTTAAATGCAAAATTGTTTGCAACGAGATAGAGATGCGATGCAGAGATGTGGCAGTAAAAAAAGCTACGCTCAGTTGCGCGCGCATAACGCGTTAATAATTAAATCGATGTGCTCATTTACTATATTTACAAACTCGTAATCCGTTACGCTGCGATAACCGATTAAGCAAAAAGAGCGCGTGATTTAGCGTTGCACGCTACACTACGCAATCCAGAAGTGAATTTCCAAAATTAAAATTTTCAATGTACTTTATTAAATGTGTTTGATTAAATTCAACGATAATTGATTTTATTCGCGCAGGATCATACCGATGTTTTTTGAATAGACGAATAAATATTTCTCGAATTAAAATATCATATCTAGGACACGGTGGATTATTTTAATAACTCCGTTATATGTTTAAAAGGTAAAAAATATCGATATAAACTTTTCATTCATAAAATATTATATAATTTCAAATCCGTTATGAAAAAAGAATAAAAGAGAATAAAATATTTAAAAAATTGTAAATGAACAAATTCCTACATAGGTATTCTTAAAACTTTTAATTGAGAACTATTGACTCGAGCATCTTTTATGCTTGATAATCAAAAGTGATATAAAAAGTATCATTTCTAACATTTTCATCGTTAAGTCAAATCATGCTTATCTTTTAATGTCTGAAAAACATGCTCAATGCTAATTATCGTTTATTGTTCGACGCGCATTTACTTATTTACTGTAGTACATTTATTATGATGATATATGAATATTTAAACAGGTTTTTTTGTATAACACCTTCAGAAAGCACATTCTAATGAATGCTAAAGCGACTCTTGAGACGTTCACTGTACCTCTACACCCGAACTTAATAACAATCCCGTAACGTGCTCGACGTATCAGACACGAGCCGTAAAATATCCGAGGGTTTCTGCGGTCGCTCAAGTTGACGACTAAATTCGTGCTATCTCGCCCGTAAATTTTTTCCCCATCCACCCACCGGGAGCGCATTATGCAATGCTCCTCCGTGTGTATATATACGTCCCGTCGGTCGTTATAACTCAGGGAGAAGAAAGAGCGAAGCGGACTGAAACACCGACGCGTGACGGTTGCAACACGGGCGTTCGCCGAGACGATGGAAGCGTGCGGAAGAGCTTCTGTCGAATCGATTCGACGATGGGTGGAGAGAGAGAGCCTCGGCGCACTGCAATGCCGTAACTCCTCCGAGATTTCAGAAGTCAAAAGAAGAGGCGTTCTCTTCTTTCTTTTTTTTTCAAGGGCTGGATAAACGGGAGGGAATCACCGGGAAGACCGTTGTCGCGACGAGCGGACGCTCATCCGGCGAAGTTATTGGATTTCGTGTTTAAGGTCTTTCGCGTGGAATTTTAAATACTCCGAATGTATCCAGCCACGTGATGGCCATATTAATTAAGCTTTAATCATTCTATTGCTAACCGCCGTCTCTCTTTCTCTTACGTATATATATTATATATATATATATATATATTTCGCACGAGCTTCGCATACGGCGTCACTCTGTAGAAAGAACAATAAGAGACTAATAACGGCCAGTTTAAAAGTTCAATTGGATATGCGCAGCTGGTACGATCGCGCATGTACAACTTCATCTTGACTAGACAGTATCTATTTCAATAAAGCCGATGACATGTCGTTGAGACTTTTTTGTGCGAGATGAGTCAAGGTTACATTTATATCAGTGCTTTTGTCATCAGTTTCGTAGAAATGATTGCGCGCGTTTGCATTGAAGACAATTGAGATCAGCATAAAAAACAATCTACGTTGCTGTAAATTATTGTGTAATTATGGATCTACGGCAATAGGCATCATTCTTATCGCATCCTCTGAACTCGATTTAATTGCAAACATGATACCGATATTACACGCAGAATTAGTTTGATACACTTGCTATTAATAGACACAACGATATCAGAATCTAATTATAATCTCGGACGCACGTTCACCGTACGGCAGGGAAAAAAAAGAACTTTTCAGCGAGTCGAGATAGTATAACACTGCACGCAAGGTGTTAAACGCCGCGTTAACCGTAATGTGCGTATAGAATGCGAGACAGTGATTAAACTGGTGTAACGTTATCTCATGTAATATTATCAGTATTGATATTTTGATCACGTCGATTCAAACCGTCATATAAAGTTGTACGATTTAATGTGTAAATAAATGCGCAGTGCAGTTATGAACTAATAATGCGAGTCTCTGTGATATCGCCGTTTAATATTATAATGAATTAATGATGTATTTAGGATAATTTACGGAAAATGTTATATCAATTAATAACGATATATCAAGATTACTTTTAATACGCACACCGTAATTGTCTAGGAAGCCGTCTAAATAGCAGGTCGCACTACCTACCGCAATAAATTTAACGCGGGCAATTTCGGGAATGCTTCAATCACTTGTCAGTCGGATGCAATTATGCAGTTATCGCGCGATCTGCGGTCTTCTAATAATCACCAGTCAGTGTCAGTAAGAGAGATATATTTCGCACTCTCGGCATTCTGCGTGATGACAGAAGCGCTTTCCGTACTTCGAATTATTAGCGACACTGGGAACGGAAATAATATGAGTCTATGAAATTAAGGAGGAACTCTCCGTCAATCGATATCACGCCAATACCGCTTTCATCGAAGTTTTGTAATCTTATTTTCCGTGACAAACGATCATTGCAGGAATAAAAGAAAAATTTCAGTTAAGCCTTCCCGAATGTCAGCGTAAACGACACCGGAGGAGAGACGAATAAAGGTGAAACAGATTCCGTCTCAATTTCGAAGAAGCGGATACGTATTTCCGGATTGCGACATTTTCCCGGTATTTTAAATTTAACTTGAGTGTTTCGAAGCTACTCCATTATTCAT